>JAPKLW010000519.1:0-46290 GCA_026898455.1 Plectranthus barbatus
ACGTATTTTCCGCTGCCAAAGTATACCCTGATATCCGGGACCAACAAGTGGTATCAGAGCGGACGGTTCTTACAGACCGTTCGTTTCTGTGTCGCTTAGGACCGTGATCCACGTTTCCTTGCACTCCTGTTTGTTTGTCTGTTTGTCTAGCTCAGGTACTTCAAGATGAATATCCCAAAGCTAATGGACTACAAGACGGAGAAGCACTCTATATGGCGAAAGAGGACGCTTATCTCCCTGAAGAGCATCCATCCAGACATGAAAGATGTACTGGAGACAGGGCCAATAGAGATCACCAAGATTCAGCATCAGCTGGGAGATCGTCCAGCTGCGGTGGTCCCAAAGCCCCAAGATGAATGGAATGCTGAAGACAGAAAGCGGAATCAGCTGGATTCCATTGCACATGAGCTGATCCTTGCGTGCCTTCCAGAATCGCTGATGGAGGACGCACTGCGGTTTGATACTACTAAGGGAGTATGGGATTTTCTTGATAGTTTATGTCAAGAAACTGACCAAATGAAACGCAACAAATTGCAGGTTGCGGTGGATAAATATGAGTCCTTCCAGATGCTGACTGGAGAAACCATCAAGGAGATGGAGGCGAGATTCAACGCCATTGTCAGCGAGCTGAAGTCCTTGGGCAGGGAGTACGAAAATGCTGATCTTAACTCGAAGATCCTGTCCAAGATGCCGAAGGAGGATTGGTTTGTGAAAACCACCGCACTAAAGGAGAAAGATTTATCCAAACTAACTCCTAAAGAAGTGTTTGCTCAGTTGCAGGCACATGAATGGGATATCCAGATGGTGAATAAAAACGAGGCTATCAGGAATGTTGGATCCCCCAGCGTTAAGGCTCAGGACGAAGCTTACTTCGTCAAGAAGGACTTCAAGCGGATGCCCAAGAAGCCCTTCCATGCTGACAGGCCTGCTGGGCAGACCAACCAGCCGAAGGAGATCCCATCCACGTCAGGATCTTACTCCAAAAGTGGCGAGAGCTCTATCGCTGAACTTGAGCAGCAAATGAAACGACTGGCCGTCCTACTGGAAAAGGCTAAGTCAAAGCAGGGAGTCTCTTCAAGCTCAACTGACGGGAAATTCGTCAAAAGAGCTCCTCGTGCTTGCTATCAATGCCAATCCCCTGACCATTTAAAATTTGAATGTCCACAGGTGGACAAAACTGAGAGGGAACGGCTGAAGAAGCTCTTTGAAGAGCGTGCCTCCAGGGCAGTTGCCAAAGCCATGCTGACGAGGACTGAAGTTCCTGATATCCCCGACCATGATGATGGGGAATACGAGTCAGATGGAGAGTCTGAAGAAGAAGCTCTTCTGGCATTCATGGCTGCTCTAGGAGAAGTGTCAGCTGAAGAAGATGCTGACAAGGAAGAACATCTGGCATTGACTGCTGATGATGAGGTACAATCAGATCCTCAATTGCATATCATGCCTGTTCAAATCATAGACGATTCTGAGTCGCATTGCTCCGACTCAGAAGATGTCACTTTAGATGTTCTTCAGAATGAGTTCTTAAAATTTTATGAAATGAAAAATGTTTTAGCTGGCGAAAACACTTCGCTGAAAAATCAAGTTTCCATTTTGACCAGTGAGATTGAAAAATCTAGGTCACTCAGCGAAGAGCTAGAAACTTTGAAAAAGGCTCATTTCGAATTGCTCCAAGATTTCCAAGTTGCTAAAACTGAGCGAGATAACTTTCACAATCTTGTTCTGGAGCAAGAAAATAAGATCAATTTTCTGAACAAGGGTTCCAGAGATTTAGAGGCAGCTCTAAGTCATTGGAGAAAGCCCTGTGATAAGTCCGGGTTGGGATTTTCAAATGATTTGAGCAAAAATCAACCCGAACAAATCAATGCTGGAAAGGGTAAGGGCAGAATGGTAAATGAGTCAGCACCAGCTGGTGCTGCCAGCATACCTCGTATGGCTTATCAGCAAAGGAATCATCAGCCCAGATATAGAGGTGAGTCATCACGACAACAACCTCGACTGGCAAATTCCTCTGCTGACAAGACGCCAGCACACCCTAAGAAGCTGACTAAGCCAAAATATTCCAAGGCAAGGAAGTCAGCACCAGCAGCCAGTGGAACCCGACAGCCAGCACCAGCTGTCCAGAGGTACCACACACAACCTTATAAGTATGCCAGTTGCCAGCATACTTACAAGGGGTCCCACTCTCAGCAGAATACTGAGAGAAGGACAATTCCCGATAGGAGGAATACCTATCGGAGGCCTGAGCCCAATCAAATGTTTTCATCAAGGGCTAGGAAGGCTAACCACCGTGGTCCACAGTTCCAAAGACCACCAAGGCAGCACAAGCGGTCGGAAAGAAATTTCCGATCTCCTCAGAAGAAGAATACTTCTAGAGGAACTGCACACACAGCCACACCTTCCAAAAACAATTCCATGCATTATTTTAAGAGGAAGGGAAAGGCTACAAGCAATGTCAGCAAGGGTAACACTGAGCTGAAGATTACTCAAATCTGGATTCCGAAAGGAATGTTCCAGAGATCTAACCCTGCAGGACCCGCTGATGATCGGGGACCTAAATGATTTCATTTTTCTTGCAGGAACAGGATCATGCATATCAGCTTCAGAGGTCGAGCGAGTGGATCATTGACAGTGGTTGCTCCGCTCATATGACTGGTGAGGAGTTCTTGTTTTCGGAGCTCACCAAGGTCAGAGGACCTCCAGTTATTTTTGGTGATAACTCCAAGGGCAGAGTTATCAGCAAGGGATGCATAGAGAAGGATGATGTGCGTATTGTCAACGTGTCCCTTGTTACCATCCTGAAGCACAACCTCCTGAGCATCAGCCAGCTGTGCGACAATGGTTACACCATTGTGTTTGACAAATCCGGGTGCCAAATCAAGAATGAAGAATCTGGCGAGACCAAGCTGAAAGGTGTCCGCAAAGGAGGGTTGTATGTCGTTGACTGGCAAAGCGGGAAGACTGATACATGCTTTGTTGCCACCAGTTCCATGGAGACCAACTGGCTGTGGCACAAAAGGTTAAGTCATTTGAATTTCAAAACTATTAATTATCTAACCAAGCATGATCTTGTAGATGGTCTTCCCAAGGGCGGGTTCAAGAAGGAAGGGATTTGCAAGGCCTGCCAGCAAGGCAAACAGACCAAGAAATCCTTCAAGAGCCAGTCGCCAGTTCACCCTAGTACCAGTCAGGTACTCGAGCTGTTACATATGGACCTGTTTGGACCAGTAACGCCGCAAACCATTGGAGGAAGACGATATTCGCTGGTGGTAGTCGATGACTACTCGCGCTATACATGGGTGAAGCTTCTCAGAACAAAGGATGAGGTGAAGGTGATTCTTCCAGAGTTGATCATCCAAGCTCAGAAGCAGAGAGAAGCTGTCGTGAAGCGAATTCGTTCGGACAATGGGACTGAATTCTGCAATGGTCCGCTGATGAATTTTTGCGCGGAGGCCGGAATCAAGCATGAGAGATCTACTCCAAGGCAACCACAGCAGAATGGACTGGCAGAACGTAGGAACAGGACGCTGAAGGAAGCAGTCCGATCCATGCTGGCTGAGTCTGGTTTGGGTCAGAGTTTCTGGGGAGAGGCGTTGGTGACTGCTTGCTATACTCAGAATAGGAGCGGGATCAACGACAGACTTCAGAAAACTCCCTACGAAGTGTACTTCGGTCGTAAGCCTACTTTAGCTCATCTTCGTGCATTCGGTTCTCCATGTTATATCCATAATAATGGGAAGTCGAAGTTAAATGCTTTCTCTCCTAAGGCTGATGAGGGTGTGTTTGTCGGATATGGACACCCCTCTCACAAGGGCTATAGAGTATTTAACAAGACGACCCAGCTTGTGGAAATAACATGCAATGTTATTTTTGATGAAGCTACTTTAGTGCGCAGGACCTTACGCCAACTGGCTGAAGATGTTCCTGAGGTCAATGATGTCAATGACCAGTTGGGCAGGAATTCTTCCAATGCTCAACCAACTGGTTCGACTAGACCGATGAATGGATCATCTTCACAACCAGTTACCTCAGGTGTCCATCAGCAACCTGAGAGGGTCGGTGATGCAAATGACCTTGCTGAGACCTTACACTCAATCTCCCTGAGTGGACCCAGTAACAATCTAGGGGGAATCCCTACTGGCCTTTTTGAAGAAGAAGGCAGTGATGGACCAGCTGGAGAGGATGTTCCAGCTGATGCTGACAACATTGGTGGAGATTCAGACAACCAGTCAGAAGATGATGCTGATGAAGTTGTTCCAACTGGTGAAGGTCCAGCACCAGCTGATGTTGCAGCTCCGACTGGTGGAAATGTGGAAGCACCAGTCGCCAGGACAGAAGAACCTGTTTCCCAGCCGGCACCAGCGGTCGCTGGTCCTCCCAAATGGCTGAGGGATCACCCATCTGATGCTATTCTCGGTGATCCGGAAGGTTCTGTCCAGACCAGGCACGGCAGAGCGCTTTTATCTTGCTTTATCTCTCAGATGGAACCTACGTCCATCAAAGATGCGCTCGAATCTGCCGATTGGATCAATGCCATGCATGAAGAGCTTGCGGAGTTCACTCGCAACAACGTTTGGGACTTGGTAGAGAGACCATCACACCAATCAGTGATCGGCACCAAGTGGGTTTTCAAGAACAAGCGAGATGAAGATGGCATTGTGGTCCGGAACAAGGCTCGTTTAGTCGCCAAGGGCTATAGACAGTGTGAAGGCATCGATTTTGATGAGACCTTTGCACCAGTTGCAAGAATGGAGGCGATACGGCTGTTTTTGGCCTATGCAGCGTATCACGGCTTCACGGTGTTCCAGATGGACGTGAAGAGCGCATTCTTGAATGGCGAGCTAAAGGAGGAGGTATATGTAGAGCAACCTCCTGGATTTGAAATTGGCACCAAAGTGTACAAGCTAAGGAAGGCCCTGTATGGATTGAAACAGGCGCCCAGGGCTTGGTATGATACACTATCTCAGTTCCTCACCAGCAATGGATTTCGGAAAGGGAAGATTGATCGGACTCTCTTTCTTCTCAACGATGGAGCTGACATGCTGATGGTGCAGATCTATGTCGATGACATCATCTTCGGATCCAAGAACATATCTCTCTGTGAGAAGTTTTCTCAACTGATGCAGACCTCATTCCAGATGAGTATGATGGGCAAGTTAACATACTTCCTAGGACTCCAGGTCCAGCAGTCAGCTGATGGTATATTTATCAGCCAGCGGAAGTATACCAAGGATCTAATTCAGAAATATTGCCCAGAGAAGACTAAGTCTCTAAGGATCCCGATGAGTACCAGCTGCCAGATATTTCTTGATGAGCAAGGGGAATCAGTTGATCCTACTATATACCGAGGAATTATTGGATCACTCCTCTATCTCACTGCCAGCAGACCCGACATTTCGTATTCAGTCGGAGTGTGTGCCAGATTTCAAGCTAATCCTAAGAAGTCACACATGGAAGCTGCTAAACGGATTGTGAAATATCTGAAGGGGACAGAATCTCTTGGAATATGGTATCCCAGAAATGATGAGCTTACGCTTATCGGATATTCAGATTCAGATTTCGCTGGATGCCGTATTGACCGCAAGAGTACCAGTGGTACGTGTCAGTTTCTCGGACACAAGCTGATTAGCTGGTTCAGCAAGAAGCAGCACTCTGTAGCTACTTCTACCACTGAGGCTGAGTATGTTGCCGCTGCCAGTTGCTGTGCTCAAATTATTTGGCTCAAGCAACAACTGGCTGATTATGAAGTGGACACTGGCTGTGTTCCTATTTATTGCGACAACAACAGTGCTATGTGCATCACGAAGAATCCGGTTCATCACTCCAGAACCAAGCACATAGACATTCGACATCACTTCATTCGTGATCATGTCGAGAAGAAGGATGTCAGCGTGGACTACATTCGTACTGAAGATCAACTGGCTGACATCTTCACAAAGCCCCTGCCAGAAGCAAGATTCAAGGAGTTGTGCATCAAACTCGGTCTTATGGAGATTGATGCGAGCCTTAATGATGAGGAAGAATGAGTCCAAGCTCTCATTCTGTTCTTGATCTTCTGGTGAATGCTGATTACGACTGAGTCCAAGCTCTTAGTCGTTTCACATTCCTCGTATGTTGTTTCTCAACTAGTGGTGTCTTTCAACCACAGACGATATCTACTGGCGGACTTTATCCCTAAATTGTCCAAGGAAATGAGTCCCAGCTCTCATTTCATATTGTCAGCTTTTATCTTCCGCTGAAGCGAAATTGGGTCCCAGCTGCCACCTTCTAGCAGTATTGAAGAAATGGATCCACTTCCATTTGCCAGCAGATAACTGGTGGTCATTCCCACGACTGGCGAAAATTGAGTCCAAGCTCTCAATTTGGTTTAGGTCGCCAGTCTGATCATCATGTGGTATCAGTCGTAACTGATGAGTTTGCCAGCAGGACGTGCTACCAGCAAGTGGTTGATTTCTCAAGTGGTCTCAGTTGATAACTGATGATGTATATCTACAAGGGAGTATCAGCCGCTAACTGAAGAACTTATCATCAAGTGGAGAAATGGCTCTTCAATAAGTGGTATCAGTTGCTAACTGATGAGTTTGCCAGCAGAATGTATTATAAGCATGTGGTATCAGTTGCCAACTGATGAAGAGGCCAACAAGTTAGGGGGAAGTATGCGACTGGCGTATGCTGGTGATGCCCAGCCAAGCCAGCTGTCGCAGAAATGGCGGGATTGTTCGAATCCGATGGCGTATGCGGACCTCAGAATTTAATGCGGCATTTAATGCCACATTTAATGTGCACAGTGGCTGCGCAGTCCGACTTTTGGTTTCCACCAATCACTGAGCGCCACGTCAGCTACACGGCGCGCCCCACGTCAGCACGACTGCGCACGTCGCACAGGGAAACGGGCCTGCTGATGACCGTCGATTCCCGCTTGCTGAGCGTTGATCCTGGTCGTCTGATCTTGCATGGACTCGAGTATAAATACTCGAGACTCTTCATCGGAAAAACCTTTACGATCTTTCAAGTTTTTCCAGCCCTAATCTCTCCCAATCTCAAGCCTTCCTTAAGTTTTTCTTCAGAGATTATGGCTTCATCTTCACGCCCCCCAACTGATAATCCCCCGGAAGATAACCCACCTTCCACATCTTCATCGTCTGGTGAGCCCAGACTACCAGTTGCCGAGCAGCACATGCCGACGTACACCGGCATTGTGAAGGTTGAGGATATTGACTATACTTATCCGTTCGCTCGACTGGTTCAGCTGTACAAGCCGGCGACCAGGGCTCAGCTCTCGAACGCGCAAATGAGGGCGGCGCAAGTTCAGAAAGAAAAGATTCTGAACGAGAAACTGGCCAGAAAGGACTATGGGGAGGAGCTGATCGAGATGATCGATCATGAAGGCCTCAGACAGTATCTGACGGCGGCGCCCCAGACTTTCCATCCGCACCTGGTGGCGGAGTTCTACGCACGGGCGGTGATCGCCGACGGCAGACGGTCCTTCACCACTTCGGTGTTTGGACACCTGATCACCGTCTCCCCCGAATACCTCGCCGAGATGTTCGGGCTAAGGAACGAAGGCGAGGATGTGGCTACCTACCTTCAGAACAACACCGTCGAGTTCCAGAAGCGCTGGACACAGTGGAAGAAGGCGGAGGTGACCACCTTCCGGACTGGAATGAGAAAGTCTGAGATGGATGAGTTTTGGCAGATGGTGTGCGACATAGTCGTACGAATGCTGCAGTGCGAAGTGGGGTCGTACGCAGAGCTGAGCATCCGGAAGTTCTCCGTGATGAGTGCCCTTGCTGATGGGATTCAAGGGAACTGGGCCGAATTCCTTTACGGCCGGCTCCTGGAAAACGTCGACAGAAACATCGACGTTCCGACTAAAGGGAGTTTTGCTCACGCCGTATCTTTCGGGCTGAGAGTAAGCCGCCTACTGGAGATGGAGTTGGGTGATGGGGTGGACCAGGGTGAGCAATTGGTCAGTTCGGACTTCATCCCTCCGACCAAGGAGCAAGCCAAACTCCCCCGCCCAGACTACAAGAAGCCCAGGAGGCTGAAGGGGAAGACCTCAGTGAACCCTTCTGAGGGTGTCTCTGATGATGATGAGGTGGATGAGGGCGAGCAACTGCCAGTTTTGGCTCGTTCGCTGACTGAAGAAGAAAGGGTTACGCTCAAGCGCCAGCGAGAGACTGAGCATCTCTTCGCCCAGCTGGGAGATGCAGTGGAAACAGCCACTGGCATCCATCCCCGGGACATCCGCATCGTCCCTACTGACGAGCCATCCCAGAAAAAGTCCAAGAAGACCTCCCGCAAGAAGCCTAAGACTTCTCAGCATCAGCAGCCGCATCAGGCACTGGTTCTTGGTCCAGCTCCAAGGAACATACTGGGACAGACCCAGGAGGAGCAGCTGGAGATTATGACCCGGAAGAGGAAGAGGGTCCAAACCAGAGCTCAGCTGGTGATGGAGCAGGCTAAAAAGGAGAGAAGTGCCTCCATTGTCAGGAGGAAGCAAGCCAAGGCAAGGCTGAAGGCCTTGGCAGCCCAGCGAAAATTAGAGGCTGAGCTGGCAGCCCGCGATGAAGCCTATGCCAAGGTGCAGGCTGAGCATGAAGCCAGGCGCCAGGAGGAGCTGGCTGAACAGCTGAGGCTGGCAAGCAAGGGCAAAGGAAAGGCTGATGAAAGTCCAAGTGCCAGCCCACCAGCTTCCCCACCACCAGGCGAGCTTTTACCAGAAGATACTTATCAGCGCCTGCTGGTGATGGGAGTCGACGAGGACATCATGTCCATAGTCGAGCACTACCAGCCGGATGAGGAAGAGGCTGGGAGCCCGCTGGCTGCGCAAGGGGATGCCAGCGGAGGCGGAGTTACCGAAGAAGGCCCGCTGGCAGTGCAAGGGGTTGCCAGCGGAGGAGTTGATGAGCGGGCGACCACCCCGGAAAAACTGGCGGAGGAGAAGGAAGAGAAGGAGGCAGAGAAGGAAGAAGAGATGGATGTGGAGACTGGTGCAAGGACTACTGGGAAGGCTCCCATTGTTATTTCTGATGATTCTGAAGACGAGGAGCCACCAGTTGTCCAGCACTCCACAATCCAGAGGATGGAGCCCAGGAACCTGTTCCCAGATTTTGCAAAGGAAGGGAAGGCTCAGCTCGGTCGTCAACAGTCCCAAGGAGCCTCAACTTCTGGACGACCAGCGACATCCTCACCAGCACAGCCTCGACGTGCTGATTCGCGACCACGACGTGACATAACCGTCAGCGTCCTCAATTACAACGTGGTCGACGATGATGACTATGAAGAGATGGTCAATGGACCCCATCGGTGGGAGTTACGCGGGGAAGAGGCCTTCGACACCTCTCAAGTGCCTGACTACAGTATTCTCAACATCATTCCCCTCCGCGAACTCCCCCACCAGTCGGTCTTAGCTTCCCGCATCCAGGACTGGTGCCTGCCCCTGAGGCCGATGGAGTTCTACAACCGTACTCTGTATGAGTACGCAGAAAATATCACAGTGGAGGTCGAGGATGCCGTTGATTTCGACATGTTCAATGACTTCCGGTATCTGTGGTTTGTCAACCCGACCCTGTACTGTGAGCTGCGGAGATGGAGGATCTTTGACCGTGTGGAGCGGTATCTCACGGTGGAGAAGCGCTCAGTTCTGTACGCTAGGCTGGGGCTGCAATACTGGAGGAATGAAGAGGACTGGGCGAATGAATTCATGGATACATTAACTGACGAGCCAGAGCCCTTGTCCCTTAGGCGTGTCCGGCGGCGAGTGCAGAAGATTCTTGATTATCGCCTAAGGACTGGCAGTTCAGGACTCCCGCAGCCAAGGCGTGTCCGAGTGCCCTTTCTCCAGTTCCACCGCACCAGCCGGGGCTTTCAGGTGGTCTACGCTCTCCGAAGGATCCGTATACTGATTGCCCTCCCACCGCTCCTCCTCTACTTTGCCCGTCTGTTCGATATGGCAGCCACTGAGTTGCTAATTGATCATGTGGTGGAGGAGGATCCCTCCCGCAGCAGATGGCTGGTCCCTGCAGTCGCTGGTGCTCCGATTGTTGTGGAGCTGGAGCACATCGACTGGCAGGTGATGGAAGTCGATGCAGAACAAGTCCCACCAGCATCAGCTGAGGTGCTGGTGGAGGAATCAGCTGAGGTGTCAGCGTCAGCAGCAGCAGCACCAGCAGCCGCTGCAGAGCAAGTTGTGGATGGGGCATCTGGCGCTGATATAGTGATGGCTGAAGCCTCATCTGTTGAGCCCCCCACTTCGATGGCCCTGTCAGCAGAGCCTCTTTCCGAGGTCCATCCGCCTGCGCAACTGGTTGCTCTCATTGATGCCAGGATGGACCAGCGCTTTTCTTCCTACCGAGCAGAGATGGCGCAACAAATGGAGGCTTTCACCTCTGGGGTGAACTCCTTTTTGGCGCGGATCCAAGAGGGGGAAAGGGCGCGAGCAGTCGCTGATGAGGAGAGGGCTCGGCTTGCTGCGGAAGAACGCCGGATTGCTGCTGAGGAGCGTTTGAAGAGGGAACAAGACATGGCGGCTCTTACAGAGATCTTGAGGAATTTAGCTAATCGCAATCAATCACCTGGATCCTCATCTCGGCCATAGGTCTTGTACTCTTCATTTTTTTGTGCAAGTAATTTTGTATCAGTTGGACTAGTCAGTTTTTAATCCTGTACTTGTAATTGTAACATCATTAATGGATTGATTACTGACGGGTTGACGACAATTTCTCATTGTCCAACTAATGTCAACTTTTTACTTACCAGCTGAACTTACACATTCAGTGTAATCAGCACCAGCACTCAATTTGGTACTTTGTTGATTCTAACCTGGCTCAGATTTTACTTCATAAATTAATCGAGCAATATCTCTCCCAGTTTGAGGGGGAAGATTTTTAGGTTAGAGCTGATGTGAGGAAGTAGTTTCATGGGTTTAGATCTGATAGGTTTATTTGTAAAAAACCCAGAAATGCTGTGTAATTCTTTCCTCATCAGCTGAGTGCTCGCTGGTTAGGCTTTGATCGCACCAAAAAGGGGGAAATTGTTGGGAAATTTGGCTAAGTTTCCCTTCCCCAGTAGATACTTGCTTAGATTCTAGTTTGGTGTTTTGGTGGATCAAATCCTAAGTCCAACCAGCGTCAGTTTGTCTCTAGAATAGCTCTAGTCTCAAATGTAAAGTCCTGTATAGGTATTTTGAGTTGTAAGTCGCAGCTGATCAAGACTCATGCTGGCTACTGTTCACCAGCATGAGATGTGCTTACCAGTTGAGAGAAGTCTCACCAGCAAGCGGCTGACGAAGACTCATGCTGACACTGTTCATCAGCATAGAGTTGAGCTATCGACTGGCTACTGTTCACCAGTGGGAAGATTTCATCAGCAGGAGGCTGACAGATCTACCAGCAGAATATGTGTTCTGGCTGACACTATTCACCAGCGGTGAAGCCACCAGTCACGGGAGATTCCAAGAGATAACATCAGACGAATTGGTAGACCTTGATTGTGCTAAGGAAAGTCACCAGCAGAGACTGCCAGCACAAAGATCACCAGTATGATCTACCAGTCGGAGGTTATCAGCAGAATTGAAGATTCGCTCTCCCGAAGACTTAGAGACAAAAAGAAGATTCGTCTGAGGAAGTAACTGACAGTGTATGACTTTAAGGAGGATACCTTAAAGTCTATCAGTTCAAGACACCAGTTCCGATTCCTCGTACTGACGAATAGAGTCGTTCTGACACAAAGAGATCTGTGTCAGATAAAGCGGTCAAAGATATGGCGCTTTCCGGAAATTCCTACCTGCCGCCTGCAGAAGGACATGCAAGGACAGAGACTTTTCCGGATGTGTCCAAACGGCTAGTATTTGAATCTGAATCTCACGTCTATAAATACGTGAGATCCAACAGCATTCAATACTCTTGACACTCTTAGCTACTCTTGCACACTCTTCTCCGAACGCTCAACTACCGAAAGTCATAAACTTTATTGCAAACAAGCAAATCGTTCGAGGCTTTTCTTAAAGCTTATCCGTGTGTTGATTTATTCAAACACGAGACTCCAAGCTTCTAGCTTGTGAGTTATTGATCTCATTTGGTGTTCTTTCTCATTCCGAGGAAGAACATAGCAGCTCTTGAGCCAGCCAGCTCCAGAGTTATTACGGGCAGTTTTGCCGCCAGCAAGAGTCAAGTTCTTGGGAGAACTAAACACTCACGTCGTCAGTGGTACCGGTGGAGGTTAAAGTGACGTGCTCGCACTCCATCCAGCTGACAAGAGTTGAAGAAGGACAAGGACCGGGAGCGGTTGATCCAGTGAACTGGTAGACGAGGCATCTACCAGCTGGAAATAGATCGTAGGAAATCTTGTACCGGATTACTCTCTTTAGTGAATTTCCAGTGCTTCGACTGGAGAGTGGACGTAGATCAGTTGATCGAACCACTATAAAATATCCTTGTTATTTACTGCTTTCAGCATTTACTTACTGATTTAAAACCCAGCACCCAAGTGCTGGAGTATAACTGAAACCAGTTTATAACTGTGCAAACTCGACTCTAAACTTTTCTAAGTCCTGAGTCATCAGCTGACCAGCCAGTTGCCAGTCAGCTGAATACTCAGTTGCCAGTTGACTTACCAGCTGACAAGGTCCCAGTCAGCTGTGTAACCAGCAGAGTGCAAGAAACGAACTTACGTATTTTCCGCTGCCAAAGTATACCCTGATATCCGGGACCAACAATAGGTAATTAATTAATCTACTTTACGAATTGTCCAACAAAGAAGTTTGTAATACTTTTCTGATGTTTCACTACGAAGAGGAATTAAAATTGGGAATTAATCGATTCATTCATACATGTCATACTTGATAGGTAGATATCCCTGGAATCTGTGCTTCTCTTATTTGAATCCAAAAGCCTTTTAATTTCCTGTTTAATTTTCATTAACAAGTATTGCGATTTTCAAAACAACAAAACCTTTTTATCTGATTTTCCTGACTAGTGTTTTGAGAACTTATGATTTAGTACTTAAGGTTTTTCGTTGCTTCATTCCCCTGGATCGATAACCTTAGGGTTTACAAATTTATTTGCCACTATTTCTATAATTAATCTGTAGAAATTACAGTGTTCATTGTCCTACTTTGGTGTTAGAGCTGTTTGCTAACATGCTGAAAGATGAAGTTTTCCAGACCGGTAAACCCAAATTTGGGAAGTCCTATGTTAGGGGGAAAATTATCAAGTTTGATCCTGAAACAATCAATTCTTTTCTGGGGTTAAAGTCTAAGAGTGTGGAAGCATTGCCAAAGTCTGCAGATACGGACTTATCTGTTGAGCTGACTGGGGGAAAATCCAAGACCTGGGTGACCAAGCTGCCTGTCTCCACCCTGACATGGAAATATGTGGCCCTGTTTAAAATTTGTGTTCACAACTGGTTGCCAAATAAGAATCTGTCAGTGGTGTCAAAGGAGCAAGCTAAACTCCTCTACCGATTTGGCACCGGTCTCCCTTTTAATTTTGGTCAAGCTGTTTTCACTAACATTTTCCGTGCAGTGTCCAAGGCTGATTCCACATATCTGCCACATCCTTGCCTTCTCCATGCGCTGATCATATCTCAAGGAGTCACTCTGTTGGAGGAAAAGTTGCAGTCTGATCCTATCCCGCTGGTCTTTGAGCAATCTTTGACTAGGAAAGGCGATTCAAGGGTCAAAGACTTGTCATATGTTTCGAGTGACATCTCTGAGGATGAAGAAATGGATGCTGGCACTCTTCCCAAGATCAGACTTCCAAGATCCGCCTGGCCAAAAGACTTATCAAGCAGGCCTTAAAGTTGCTTCAGGATCTGGAGTAAGCTTTCCAACCTGCCACCATTCAGGGGAGAACTTGTTGATCTGGGGAAGATGGTGGTGAATGTGGATGTGGACGTGGACCTCTATTGACTCTGACCATGCTCTGCTTCTTTAAAACTCTTGGCTTTGGATACAATTTAAAAACAATTTGTTATGTTTTGTTATGTTTTAATGTTTTTCTGTTTTGCTGATGGATATTTACGATTCAGGGGGAGTTTGATACAATCCCTGTAATCATTATGGTTTTCTTATGCAATGGTTTTTGATCTGATTATGATTGATCCATATTTTTATTGCTTTTATTATGGTTACACCATATGGATTTGTGTGGCAATGAATGCTATTTTGTTATGGATGATCCATATGGAATGGTAACAGGTCGGATAAGCTTAAGGGGGAGATTGTGAAGTGCGAATAAGTTTGACAGAACGTTGTCAAACTTACCGCGCTTTGACAGGTTGATGTTAATCTTATTCTTACTGTTTAACTTTGACATTTACATGTCAAACCTTATCTGCTTAACTTTGACTCTTCAATGTAAAAGTTTTGAATCTGTTTGTTGCAACTAACTCCTATTTTATAGGAATCTTATTCTTATCTGTTTTGTGACATTTTTACAGGTCCTATTTATTAGGTTTTGAATATATTATGTTTATTAACTATATCTTATTAATTATATACTATATATTATTATTTTCTTGTTTATTCTTGTTCCTAAATAATAGGGAGCACCTCTACATCTTTATTTACCCCCACGTGAGTTAGTGGGAGTTCATTTTTGTTGTATGAACAGGTAAAGACGTGGAAGAGACACGTTCCTCTGCAAAGTAGTGGAAGGTTTGTACGTGTGCTCTAAAACAAATAAATAGATCGAAGAAGACTAGAGAAGTCGAGGTTAGACACATATTCATACGAGCTCTCTAGGCTGAATCGTTCTCCAATCATTCATCAAGTGCACGAAGTCTACAATCGAGTTGTGGAATCCATCTCCGGAGAGTGAATCCCACGGTGGAGGAGCAGTTGGGTTGTATCGTGTAGTTTTGTGTGTGATTGCTTTCGTAGGAATTTTTCTAAGGAGTGAACTTAGGAAAATTTCTTTCTTGTTTAGTATTTTGTTCTTCACTTGTAAAAACTTTGTTTTGAATAAGTGAAAACTATTTGCCGTGTGGCTCTCGAGAGTTTATGATTTATAAACCTTCGGAAAATTATTTCCGTTGTGTCAAACTCTTTTACTTTCGAGTGTGTTAAAAACTTTGACTTTCGTGTGTCAAACATTTTGTTTTAGTTTTCTTTGACACCATTTTGTTAAACTCGGGCACTAAATTTTATCATATGCAATTTTCTCCACTTATCTGGCGAGCCATTGCAGAAAAGGCGGAGGCTTCAAGTTTCCGCTAGGGTTAGTTTTAGGCAAAGTACATGGTAACGGGCCCTTTCCTTATATCTATCTATAAAAGGAGATCTAACCTTGATTTATAGGCACTGAGTTCTCTTTTTCTAACTTAAGAAAAAGCGCTGCCTAATAACTTTCTCGACCCCGTTGCGGGATCGACTCAACATATATCGTCTTTGCTGTTTTGCTCTTATAAGCTTGTTATTCGCATTAATCTTGTTTAATTATTGTTCTTATCATTTCATTGTTGTGTTTTACTTATCTTCTTTACGTAATCTCATTGTTAATTTGTTTAGCATTACTTGTTTTCCCTGACTATTCTGAGTTAGACATGCATAGAAAATGTTGATTACCTCACTAGGCAAAATACTAGGCTTGTTTCAATTTTTACTCAAGAAAAACTCTACACTACTGAATTAGACACTTCATATACGAATTCTGACTTAGACATGCAGAGAAGAGAAATTTTAATTAAGAAATAAGTAGAATCCTGCAAATCCAAATATAGTTGAATGCACATTACCATAGAGTTTTTTATAACAAAAATTAATATTCTGTTTATTTCATTGCGTCATATACAAACCAGTGTTGTAAAAATTCCCGCCTAGGACCGATTAGGCCCCGCCTAGGCGCTAGGCAGTCCTCCACCGAACCGATTACCCTCTAATCCTTGTGTCTAATCGGTCTAGCGAGTAATCAGCGTCTAGGCACTGCCTAGGCCGCCTAATCCGCCTAGGCGCCGATTTAAGTAGCCGGCCAAGCTCGCTACGCACCATTTAGGTGGTCGACTAAGCATGTTGGGTGTCGCCTAATCAATTCGAGCACCCTATTTTTTATATATTTTTTAAAAACTAATTAAAATTTAGATAATCTTACTTTTTATTAATTGATAAATATATATTATATATATAAGATATGAAAATTAACTTACCGATTAACTACCGCCTAAAAAACGCCTAATCCCCGCCTAAACCGCCTAGGCGCTAGGCCCCACCCAAGCGCCCGACTAGCGCCTAGCGATTTTTACAACCATGATACAAACAATATACATCAAGCATATATTACATAATAAAATATATATATACACTTATATGATTTTTATTCATGACGAGTTTGTCTGATATCTTGCTACTAAACAAGAGGCGGAACGCTCTGCTCGTTTCTGAAGAAGTTGGATGGATCCACTTTCGTCTTCACACGTACTAATCTTCTGAAATTGGCCTTGAAATAACTGTATCCCCAAACACTCGCCTGTTCATAACTGGTGTTCCCTTCATTGTTCTTCCCTAAATCAAGATCTCTGTAGTTGAAGTAAGCAGTCCTCGGAGATTTCGTGACGTAGGGCGCCATGAAGCTGTACAGCCGTCTGATCCAGTCAATCCGCGCACGATCAGATGATTCGTCTTCGACGTACCAGTTCACCCCGTAGTGGATCATGAATATGACTCCTCTCCGGTGAGGGAACGGCGTTTCCGACTCGGAGAAGGAGCTCAACACCCCTCCGTAGGGACTGAACTGCAGCTCTGTGTGTTCTTGCTCCAGTAGAAGCTTCCAGATGTCGTTCAGCGCATTTTCTGGGATTGGGGTGCTGACGAAATCGGATTTTCCTTTGAAATATGATCGTGTGAAGGGTGTCTGTGGAATCCGGCTTAGTAGGGCTTCGTAGGGTCGGTTTGGCAAACTGGACATGAATAGCGTGGTGTTGATCCAACTCATTTCCATGCAATCTTGCTCGGTTAAACCAAGTTCTGGAAACTTCTCCTCCATTATCGGGAGAAGGTCGCGAGCTCGGCCGAGGTACAGCGAAAGGAAGGAGGCTGCAGCCGTTTTCTTCCCGGTCGTCGGAGAGACGTCGGGGTCGAGAAATAGTCGGAGCAGAAGGTTTTCATCAATCTTGTCGGCGATGTGTTGCCACTTGAGCACTAGCGCCGTCGCGTTTTCTTCCAACCTCCGCGTCACGTTGAAGACGGTCACTATTTCAGGGACGGTGACGAGCGTGACCTTGAATTCTAGAACAATCCCGAAGCTAGTCCCTCCGCCGCCTCGGATGGCCCAGAACAGATCCTCTCCCATGGTTCTTCTATCAAGGACTTCGCCGTCGGCGTTGATCAGTTTCGCGTCGACGATGTGATCGGCGGCGATGGCGTGCTTGCGTGATATCATACCATATCCACCGCCGCTGAAGTGTCCGCCGACGCCGACGGTGGGGCAGACACCGGCCGGGATAGCTAGGGTTTTGCTGTTTTGTGCAATTGTGTAGTAAAGTTGGCCTAGTGTGGCTCCGACTCCGACCCACGCCGTCTTATCCTCGACGTTGACGGTGACAGACCGGAAGTTCCGCATGTCGATGACGGCGAAGGGGATTCCGCCGGAGGTGTAGGAAAGGCCTTCGTAGTCGTGGCCGCCGCTGCGAACTCTGATCTGAAACCCTAGCTTTCTGGAGCAGTAGACCGCCGCCTGGATCTCCGCGACGTGGAACGGCGTGACGATGAGGTCAGCTCTCCGGGGAGCGACGGCGGCGGGGCGAAGATTCTGTGCGATTAGAAGAGAAGCGTAGGTTGAATTTAGAGGGGTGTAGATCTCATCGGTGTCTGAGTTTAATCGATGGAACTGATCGGTGAGGCAGCCGAGGAAACCATCGTAGCCATGATCGTGAGAGGAAGAAGCTCCGAGGTGTGAGAAAATTAGTAAGAAGAGGGATGTAAGTACAATGCGATGAGACGACGCCATTGATGTTGTGTTTGGTGAATGGGAGCCAAAGGCTTTGCTCTTCTTATAGAGTGGAAAAAAAAAATTTATATGTTTGATTAATATAGAGAGCAAAACATTAATGTTCAATTAATTGATGAAATGTAAATTTTTTTCTCCTATACGAATGCATAACGTGGAGGTCGAGATTAATTAAATTAATTAATAATGTTAGGTGGAAAAAGAAAACAGCGAGTTTGTTCATTTATTTTCATCTTTGAATTTAGTGAATCATCACTTGTAGAGTTTGTTTACACGAAATATTGATGCATCCTCATCAAATTTGAGAAGTAAAAAAAAATGCCAATTACTGAAGTTTTGATTTGAAAATTCGGCCTTCACAGATGTTTGATGTATCCACGAGGAGTATTTAACATTAAAGGCAAAAACTTGCGTTAGGCACGCCTATCGGTTTAGGCGAATTTTATCCATACCCAAATGAGTTCACTTATCTCAAATAGGGTTTATTAATTTCCAATTAGGGTATATTAGATGAGTTTGGTTTGAATTAATGGATAAAACTCGCCTTAACTGTTTAAACGTGTCTAACCTGAGACCTTCCCAACATTAAATCACTATTGAGATACTTACATTGGTTCAAGTACCATGTTAGTATCACTTAGAAAACTTATAATGGGTGAGATCTTTAATAAAGTAGGATCTCTGTGTGTCATACTAATAATTATTATATTTTATATTCCCTCCGTCCCACATTAATAGTCCCATTTGTTTTTGGCACAATAACCAAGGCATGTGAGTGTAGAATGAGTTGAGTGGAATTAATATTTTATTGTTGAGTGTGAAAAAGTTACCATTTTTAGAAATGAGACTATTAAAGTGGGACGTACGAAAATGAGAAATGAGACTATTAAAATAGGACCGAGGGAGTGTTATAATAGAGTGAATGGAATTTCTCATTTATTTACGTGTACAAACAAGTATATATAGAGTACAAGGGAATGCATGAAATGAGGAAGATACATAACAAACAAATCTATTTGAATCTAAGTCTCCATATCTTTGGAGATATTATCGTTCACACCCCCCCGCAAGCGCTCGGAGACGCAAAGCTTGGATCTGAAGAAATTGAAGCTTGGTCGAGGCACTTGCAAAGTTGTGGGAACAAACTGAGTCTTCAAGCGGCCAGAAAGAGCAAGCTCACGAACAAAGTGACAATCGATTTCTATGTGCTTGGCGCGCTTATGGGAGACAGGATTTTGAGTTAAGAAGAGCGCACTCTTGTTGTCACACAGCAGAATTGGCGTTGAAGTAGGTGGGGAATGAAGTTCGCGGAGCAGATTTGATACCCATATGAGTTCGACAGAGGTGTTGGCAAGCGCCCTATATTCGGATTCAGTACTTAAGCGAGACACCGTGGGCTGCTTCTTGGCACTCCATGATACGAGATTCGGACCGAGGTAAATTGCATACCCGTAAGTTGAGCGTCGGGTATCAATGCACCGAGCCCAATCGACATCGGAATAACCGACGAGCTCACAGGAACCAGGCTGAAATGATAGACCAAAGGTAAGAGTTCCCTTCACATAGCGGAGAATGCGTTTAACCGCCTGGAAATGTTCGACTGTAGGGTTTTTCTGGAATTGACTGACAGTGTTGACCGCATAGGCTATGTCCGGTCTAGTGATTGTCAGATATTGTAGAGCACCAACTAAAGATCGGTAGAGGGACGGGTCACTGAATTCGGTCCCTGCAGTAGTAAATGAAGCACCGGAGCAAGCGGCATTGCAACCGGTTTGGAGTCAAGAAGCTGAGCGCGAGAAAGAATATCGTGTGCATACTTAAACTGATTGAGAGAAAGACCGGACGATGAGTACGACACTTCCAAGCCCAAAAAATAACCGAGTTTGTCGAGATCCTTAGTGGCGAATTCAGTGTGTAGGCGTGCAAGTAATTTTGCGATGACGGAAGAGTCGCTACCAGTGACGATAATGTCATCTACATTAACAAGCAAATATACTGTCGAGCTTCCGTTAAATAGAATGAACAGTGACGTATCGGCCGAGCTGCAGCGAAATCCGAGAGTAAGAAGGAAGCTCCGGAAGCGAGTGTTTAAGAGGCGCTTGGCGCAACCCGTATAGCACCTTCTTGAGATAGCAGACGTGGTCCGGAAATTTTGAGTCGATGAACCCCGGCGGCTGCTCCATGAAAACAGGAGTAGTAAGAAAACCATTTAAGAAAGCATTTTTCACATCTAACTAATGAAGGGGCCAAGTGCGCATAACAGCAATGGATAGAATGATGCGAACGGTTGCAGCTTTGACGACGGGGCTAAATGTGTGCGTGAAGTCGGAACCAGGATGCTGACTGAAACCCTGAGCAACGAGACGTGCTTTATATCTGTCAATAGAACCATCTGCACGGAGTTTAGTCCTATAAACCCATTTAGAGCCGACGACATTAGAGTTAGGAGGGCGCGGAACAAGAACCCAAGTTCGGTTATCTTGTAGAGCACGCATTTCTTCATTCATGGCTTCAATCCAGTGAGGGTGTTTGAGAGCTGATTTTATGCCCCGTGGCTCAGAGGTAGTGAGAAGAGCAGAATGTAGACCGGAGGAGTGAAGGAGAGCAAGGTCGAATGTAAATTTTGTTTTAAAAATACCAGACTTTGCTCGTGTCTGCATGGGGTGAGAAGGATGAGGGTTTAATGGTGGTTGAGGCGGAGGAGAGTGCTGAGAAGGCGGGGAAGCCGGAGGGCTAGGAGAAGGATGTATTGGAGTGATGGGGGAGCCTGGATGAGGGCTGGGAGGTGGAGTGCGAACCGGGGGCTGCGGATTGATGACCCCGTCGTCGCATAAATCACAAGGAGCATGGTTCTGTGTTTGCGAAGAAAATGTCGGAGGGCTGGGAGAGCTGGGAGGCGAATGTTGTGGAGACGGTGTGGGGACATCATTGTCAGTAAAGGATGATATAGTGAGCCGAGATACAGGTGTGGTGGAGCTGCCGCGAGCGTAGGGGAAACATTGTTCATCAAAACGAACATGGCAAGATATATATACTCGCGAAGTGGTAGGATCAAGACAACAGAATCCCTTGTGACTAGAGTTGTATCCAACAAAGACACACGGCAAGCTACGTGGCTAGAGCTTATGGCGGACATAGTCACGAAGACAAGGGAAAGTGCGGCACCCGAAGATGCGAAACATGCCATAAGATGGGGGCTGTTGGAAATGTACCTCATAAGGCGATGTAGAACCCAACGGCACACAAGGAATTCAGTTAATCGTGTACACTGCCGTACTGAAAGCTTCAACCCAAAAAGAGGTCGGGACTGAGGCGTGAAATAAGAGACTAAGACCCATCTTTGTCACATGACGATGCTTTCTTTCAGCCCGTCCATTCTGAGCAGGAGTATGCGGACATGATAACAAGTGATGAATGCCACATTTGCTGAAGTGAGAATGAAGGCGGTTATTCGTGAATTCCGAACCGCCGTCACTCTGAAATTTAATAATCTTGCATGAAAACTGGGTTTCGACGAAGGCTTGAAATCGCAGAAAAGTATCAACAAAGTCCGACTTAGCCTTAAGCGGATATAACCACGTAAATCTGGAATAATCATCAATAAATATAACGTAGTATCAAAACCCGGATTTAGAGATAACAGGCGAAGGACCCCACAAGTCACAATGAATAAGTTCCAAAACAGAAGATGCACGAGATTGAGATGTAGGAAATGATAGTTTCGAACTCTTGGAGAATTGACATGATGCACAAACATGCGGTGATGGCAAAACAGAAGTAAGAGATAAACTGTTCTTTTATTCAAAGTAGAAATAATAGAATGCGGCACATGGCCAAGACGACAGAGCCATAAATCAAAAGAGCCAAGTAACTGCTTGCTAGAAGTAATAACTGAAAAAGCCGAAGGTCGTGAGTCCAAAACATAGAGTCCGCGATCAAGCTTTCCTGTCGCGAGTAGATTTCCCGTGTCCCGATGGATTATGCGAAACTGAGAATCATTAAAGAGAACATTTATTGGATAATCCTGGGTTAGTTTACTCACGGAAAGGAGATTCTTTGTGAAACCAGGAACAACAAGAACATCATTCAAATTGAAATGGCGTGACATAGAACGATAACCAATATGAGAGATAGGCAAGGTAGCGCCATTACCAACAGCGACTTGATCATCGCCATTATATGAAGAAGAGCCGTCCAAGGTTGAAGCATCGGCAGTAATGTGAGCCGTAGCGCCTGTATCTAAATACCAATCAGATGCATTAGATTGAGAAATAGAACAATTTGTAGAGAAAGCTTCAACTAAATTTGCTGAAGGCGGGGGCCGTTTAGATCGATCATAGGAGCGATCAAAGCGATGCGGACAGTCAAAGGCATCGTGATCAAGAGCGCGACAGAAAGAGCACCACGGCGGTTTGCGGCCGCGTGACTGCTTGCCACGGCCACGGGAAGAGAAGTTCTTGTTTCGGCCGTTGTTATAATTTGAACCCCGGCCATGTGTGGTTGTAGCAAATGCCACGGGAGGCAGAGAAGAGGAATCATCCACGGTTCGCTGGAATAACTCATGACTCTGAGCGCGGGAGAGTAAAGTCGGGAAATCCGGCAGAGGCTCGTGAGTGAGTTGCGCGGTAGTAAAAGCAGTGAACGACGGCCCAAGTCCGCGGAGAAACCAATGCGACTTGTCGGACTCATCCAGATGACGTTCGATGGCTGAAAGTTGATCATACAGAGATTTAAACTTACCGCTGTATTCAGAAACGGAGAGGGAACCGCGCTTGAGAGACAACAAGTCGTCCTTGAGGCTAATCTCACGTGCCTTGGAGCCATGACTGTATGCACGAGTGAGAGCCTGTCAAACGTCCCTGGATGTTTTACAGCCGATAACAATAGCCATAGATTCTTCAGTCAGAGTCGACACCAGAAAGAGTTTGAGAAATTGATCGCGAGAAGACCACGCAGCATACTCTGGATTTGCCAAAGCAAGGCCAGCAGGGGAGATAATTTCCGCCAGCGGGGGAGGCGAGGACCCGTCGATAAGAGGCATGAATTTTTGGCTGATAAGAAGCGGCTCGATTTGAGCGTGCCAGAGGAGAAAATTGACGGACGTCAATTTGATATTGATCATATGAAGCATCGTGGATAGAGGAAGGGAAGGGAGGTCGAGTTCGGCCATGGAAAGAAGCACGACGCGGGTTTGGAGAAAAAATTAGGGTTTCAGTCTAGGGTTAGGCTGATACCATGTTATAATAGAGTGAATGGAATTTCTCATTTATTTACGTGTACAAACAAGTACATATAGAGTACAAGGGAATGCATGAAATGAGGAAGATACATAACAAACAAATCTATTTGAATCTAAGTCTCCATATCTTTGGAGATATTATCGTTCACAGGGAGTATTTCATAAATATTTTATATTTTACATTTTACTCAGTGAAAGTGTGGAACCCACTTTGCGGCAAGGAATGGCTGGGATCCTCTATAAAATCTCATTTTTTATTCTCTCTCTGCCATGTGGACAAGAGGAGATGATGTAGGAATTGAATCTTAATTTTTTTTTAAAAACTCCGGTTGGGGATGCCCTTATCTCCTTAGAAAATCAAATTATAAGGAGAATGATGCTTAAATTGTTGGGATTGGCAAACCAATTATCCCATATTGGAGAAACAAGGAAGTAGTTCGAGTGATATATGAAAAAGATATGATTTATTCTGTTTTCTTGTTGGATAAGATTTATCCTTATCAGTATATGATTTACATAGATTAGAATTTAGATATATTTACCATATCTGGATTGATCTTCCTTGTGTATCTATGAATCTGTCCTTATTTACTCATGTTCCCCATCATGTTACATAACTGCTTGTAGAGACTATTATTAGTCTAGAGGAAGAGTATGGTTTGTTTTCCCTGATAACCCTGTAATTATGCTCTTCACATTGAATAATATATATTTCATCTGTGTAGGCTTGGAGAATGGACGTAGAGCTTACACTCAAACCATTATAAATCTTTATGTTCTTTATTTTCTATTTGTTGTCCATATTTACAATCACTTAATTCACAATACATAAACACATATTATGTACCACTGACCATTTTTCCAAATTAGTGTGGGACATTTAATAATTCTTAACTTAGCTTTTCGAAACAATCCATATATCTGTGTGGGACAAAATCAGTTGTTCAACCTGTTGGAAATGGTAAGCAACTGTTGATTATCTCTTTATTTATCAATTTATTCTTGAGGGAGGCTATTGGAAGTTTCAAACCTCGGTTTCACTCTAGTAGTTATGAGCTATAATTCTCATGATTATAAGCTTTAACTCCTTTTTATTTCTTATTTGTTATTATTTACTTATTTTTGGATTTTTATTTTTTTTTTTTGGTCTGAACCACATGTTTTTGAACATGATCTTCAATTCATTCTTCGTTAATGCAAACGTATAGGGAATATTTGTACTATTAATTTTGGAGAACGACCGACATGAAAACTTGTACTTTTAGGTTTGCCGTAATTGTTTTTTCAGACAACGAGTGCTATTGTGACATAATAATTGTGTTTTTAATATTCTTGTTTTCTTTACTTTGAGATTCAAATTTCTACACAACCACGGACAGAATTGTGTACGTAGTAGTATTTCAATATTTCTGCATTAGGATTAAGGGGAAACGACGAAAAGTTTCGTGTTGTTGTAGTATTTGGAGAATTGGATTAGAACATAATTATTAATACAATCATGTAGTTAAGGACAAGCATGTGTTTAATGATGATTGGTCAATAGTTTGTGTTGGGGCCAGGCCCAATAAGCGTATCAAGCCAAATGACGATCTGATCCAGGCCCACGGAGCCCAGACCCAGTAAGCAAGCCGGCCCGAACAACGGCTTGACCCAAGTAGCAGGCTTACCAAGATCGACGAAAAGAGCATGAATCGTCCAAGTTAAAGTCTCTACAGCGACGCCTTCATCACCTTGATACCGAGCACCCAAGAGGGTCGGTGGCGAGGTTCTTCAAAGAAGAAAACCCTAGTTGCCCGGTGATGCTCGACCGTTACCATCCCAATCGACCCCGAAGAATCCAGAACTGCCCCGAAAATCATGGTAAACCGTTAGTGGTCGACGCCTAGGGTTAGGTCATGCGCCCCTACCCCTATCCTGTCTATAAATAGGGGTGGGGAACTCATTTTTTGCATCGATTCCTGTCTCGTAAAATTACGCTGTAACGCTGCCGAATTCTTTACAGGAATATTATTAATATATTCTCGTTCGCCTTTCAATTCTTGTCTGAGTTATCATTTCTTCTTATATCGTCTGTATTTTCGTTGCTATTGTCTGTTATTATCTAACGAAATTCCAAGGGCTCTTTTCTTTAAAAATCGAACCTCAACAGTTTGGATGTAATTAAAGAATAAATTTGGCATTACTAACGAGCATTAGATAAGTGTTTATTTAGCATAATCATGTAAGTAATACATGCAAACTAGGGGCGGCAATCTCCAACCCGACACGACAACCCGACACGAACCCAACACGAAAAAAATGGGTTGGGTCAACCCATTTAATTTTTGGGTCAGTTTCGGGTCAACCCATTTAATTTTTGGGTTGGGTTCGGGTCAATCTCGGGTTGACCCGCGAACCCATTTGACCCACCAATAATATTAATTATTATTATTATTATTATTATTTATGAAATATAATTACATAAAAATTTAGTAAATAAAATATAGCCTAAAACCAATAATTTTAAATACTTAACACAATTTTTTAATTTTTAAAATAATTAACACAATTTATTAATTTTTAAATTAATTAACACATTTTTTTTATTTTTAAAATAATTAAACAGGTCATTTCGGGTCAGTTTCGGGTCGATCCGAAAAAACAGGTCGGGTTCGGGTTGAGATTTCTGACCCGCGAAAATATACGGGTCAGGTTCGGGTTGGCGTGTCGCTTGTTATTATCAGGTCACAACCCGACCCGCCAACCCCAATCCGACCCATTTGTCACCCCTAATGCAAACCAGTTATCTAGAAGATATATAGTCATAAATAAATATTCATATGTATGTTACTGCACCCTAAAACCAAATATTCATCATGAGAATTCCCTACCCCAATAAAATAGAAAAACCAAACATTTCTATGAAAACCTGGATATAAATATAAATAATTTTACTATATTGATGAAATAAAATATTTTCTTGATCATCGATTAAAATTACTTTTTCACAGTACATACTAAATCAAATGTAATTTCATTATTCTTAAATACGATTCCTATTATATATTTGGTGGAAGAAAGCAATATATAAAATAAATAAAAACAGTAATATTTTTGTATTAATCACATGATATTACACTAATTCTCTTAAAAGGAATAAAATCGTTTATGAAATGCATATTCCGCAGAAATATATTGCACAAAATTATTAATAAAATAATATGAAATGCATAAACCACGTTGTAAGACATTAATTCTCGTAAAATGGATAAAATTATGCATATAATGCATATTGATAGGGATACAATGCACAAATTTATTAATTAAATGTTGTGCAATGCATTGTCACATGATATACAGTTTTTTATATATTTTATATAATATTAATTAGTTCAAATGCAAAGCGAGATTTACAATCCATAATGCAAAATCATATAATTGTCCTATTATGCATGTAAAGTGTAAACTACAGTAAAATACATATGAAATTTATTACTCCCTCCGTCCCGGGTCTCTTGAGACGTTTGACCCGGCACAGAGGTTAAGAAAAAGAAATTAGAGAAGTTAGTGGGGTTAGATTAATTAGTTAATTATATTTAAATAAATACTTTTTGGAATTTAAAAAATACATTCAACAATTATAAATTTAAATAAAAAAAGTAATCATTACAAAAAAAAATTTGATCACATCACTAATGAGAGCCAATTTTTTTTTCACATCACTAATGCTAAATTTTGAATTACAAACCTAATGAATAGATTACAAAACAAATTAAAGTTGATCTCAGAAATCATTTTTATCATCGATCAAGAAAAAAAATGGAGAAGACCGATAGCAGCCACACCCATGGAATCAAGCCGAGAACTTTCAGACTCGAAGCGGAATGAACTCGTCCAATATCTACTTGAAGGAAGCAAAGATGGTAAGCCTTTAAGGGGCAGGATCACATCAGCAACCACACGGTTTGGGCAGGATCACATCAGCAACCACACGATTTGGAGTCCATCGATCCACCGGTCATCGTCTTTGGACTGCTGCAAAAAAACAAAGAGAAGAGGAAGGGTTTATTCAACTTAGAAATAAGATAAAAGGAGTGAAAAAAACAAGGGTGTTTGGAGTTAGACCTTGAGAAATCGTCAAGGATGACATATTCAAGTAGGAGTACAATTAGGGGAGTAGCAATTGGTCTTGGGATAAGTAAATCTTCAGTTGGGAGATGGGTGAAAGAGGGCAAGATTAGGGCACATACCAATGCCATAAAACCATAACTGACAGCTCCCAACAAGGTAAGTCGCTTGAAGTTTTGCCTTCAAGCATTACAATTGGATAGGGTGCAAAACAAGATCAAGTTCATGGATATGCACAACACAGTCCACATAGATGAGAAGTGGTTCTACATGACCAAGACCACACATAGGCATTATTTAGTACCAGGGGAAGATGATCCTTATAGAACTTGTAAGAGTAAAAAATTCATTACCAAGGTATCCCAAAATGGAAACGTGAGTAATTAATTACTAATTAGTGAGTAATTAAGTTGTTAAAACTTACCCAAAATGGAAACGTTGCAAGTATCCCGGGACGGACCAAAAAGAAAAACGTTGCGACTGTCCCGGGACGGAGGGAGTAATTCTTTAGAATTGAATCAAATTTTTTAAAGTCCAAAAATTTATCTTATTTCTCAACACAAATTCGATTCTCACCTAATCCACCCCTAAGAAAAATCGTCTATACTACTGAACTTGTTTATGGGCATTGCGCAATATATATTTAAGATTGGGAGTCTTTATAATTTATTATAAAGTAAATAACAATGATTTTCAAATCATTTTTAATGATAAACATTATATTAATCTTAGGGCTGACAATTTTTTATCCGATTCGATAATCAGACACGAATTCACACGATAATAATGGATATGGATTGAGGTTTATTAGATACGGATCCTTATCGGATCGACACGATAATAACACGAAATTTCGGATCGAATTCAGATTGGATCGGATAATTTGGTACATGGATCGGATAAGGATATCCATTAATAAATTATTATATTTTTATCAATATATTTAAGTATATTAATTTAGATTCATGATTCCCTTCAAAAATTCAAATCTCTTGGTTCTACATTATTGTTAACTTTCTTTTTCATTCTCCACCAAAATTATATTTATTTATTTCTTTCTTCATTATATTTTTTAATATTTATTTTCTTCATAGTAAAAAAAACTTAATTTTTTTATTTAAAATTTTAAGTTTTTATTAAAACTGTATAAACTAATGAACTAGTTGGTGGGATCTTGAACTTGAGTTTTGAATGTATTCGTGATTCGTCTAAATGTTCATCAATTGCCTCAATTCTTGCAATGTTACCATGATCGATGAAAGATAATTATTATAATTTATATTATTATTATAAATTTAAAGTTCTAATTAATATTTTTATCCTTTAAAATTGTAGGTGGAGTGTTGACAACTATGGTGAAGAATTGTTGGTATTTGGAAATCAAAAGGTTTGTCATTTAGTATTTGAATTTAAGATTTATTTATGTTGACTTATTATATATTTTGAGATTTTTTATTGAGAATTTTATTTTCAAACGAAATTGCAGTTTTATTTATTTATCTAGCACAATATTAGAACAACCAAATATGAATATTTTACACTATCTATCACATTTTTATTGAATTTTTATTGTATTTATTGAAATGAATTCTTATTGTATCAATTGGATTAGATCCTTATCGGATCCTTATCGGATCGGATACATATCAGATCATTTGGATTGGATTTTTACAGGATTTTTAACTGATACAGATTGGATTCGTACGAATATGGATTTGAGCTTAATGGATCGGATACTGATACAGATTTAGATTTTTTCTTAACGGATCGGATCGATAACGAATTGACACAATAACAATTCGATCCGCACGAATTGCCACCTTAATTAATCCTATAAAATGAATAGGCAGTATGAGATGAATAATAAATAATTAATTATAAAATATTACTATATTTGTTATTGATTACCTAAAATGCTATATTACTACTTTTATAAACTGTAATTTAACGAGAAAACCTTTTTAGAGGGGTTTCTACTCTCGTATAGATTAGACAATCCCTATAGGAATTCAGAGCTAGACCAAAGATTCTTTGTTCCACTCCCTATTTTATTATTAAGAATTTTAATTAATATTTTTTATAATTCTAATTTAGTTTAATTGGATTAATTTTATAAGTTGAACTGTAGGATTTGTCCCACTAATTAGAATATATAATATTTTTTAATAATTATTTTTAAAATTTTAACTAAATTTTGATTATTAAAATTGATTAATTTATAACCATAATTTTAGTTCGTATAAAGTTTTTATTTTTATTCTTAAAAATTAATTAGAATATATTGTCTTATATTTAAATCTTAATTATTGTTTTAGTAAAAATTTTAATTAAAATTAGTAATAAGAACAGAGAACTTATCCCGAATTTGACATGTGGAGAAAAGGAATTTTATAAGATATAAAAAAAATTAAGGAAGGTCTCAGGTTAGGCGGCCTAAACGGTTTAGGCGGGTTTTATCCATTAACCTAACCCAAACTCATTTAATATACCTTAATTGGAATAGGTGAACTCATTTGAGTATAAATAAAACCTGCCTAAACCGTTTAGCCGTGCCTAACGTAAATTTTTGCAAAAAAATTATGGATAAGTAGAAGATTAATCCCACATCCAAATCTACTAGAATGCATGCCTGGTTATGTACCATAGAATTTCTTATAACGAAAATAAAACTTTTATTTATTTCATTCTGCCATGCACAATGTACATCAATCATATAATAATAAAATATAAATACTCGATTTCACCTTACAACGACATAATTTTTTTATATGTGACGAGGGTAGTCTTGTAAATACATAATATTTTATCCACTTATTTCTTGCTTACTATACCAGAGGCGGAATGCTCTGCTCGTTTCTGAAAAAGTTGGAGGGATCCACTCTCGTCTTCACACGCACCAATCTTCTGAAATTGGCCTTGAAATAACTGTATCCCCACACACTCGCCTGTTCATAGCTGGTGTTCCCTTCATTGTTCTTCCCTAAATCAAGATCTCTGTAATTGAAGTAAGCAGTCCTCGGAGATCTCGTGACGTAGCGAGCCATGAAGCTGTACAGCCGTCTGATCCAGTCAATATGCGTTTGAGATGTTTCATCCTGGACGAGCCAACTCACCCCGTAGTGGATCATGAATATGACTCCTCTCCGGTGAGGGAACGGCGTTTCCGATTCGGAAAAGGTGCTCAGCACTCCTCCGTATGGACTGAACTGCAGCTGAGAATTGTCTTGCTCGAGTAGAAGCTTCCAGATGTCGTTCAGCCCGTTTTCTGGAATTGGGGTGCTGACGAAATCAGATTTTCCTTTGGAATATGAGCGTGTGTAGAATCCCTGCGGAGTTCTACTCAGTAGGGTTTCGTAGGGCTGGTTTGGTAGACCTGACATGTATAAAATGGTGTCAATCCAACTCATTTCCATGCAGTCTTTTTCAGTTAAACCGAGTTCTGGAAACTTCTCCTGCATTATCGGGAGAAGGTCTCGAGCTCGGCCGAGGTACAGCGAAGTGAAAGAAACGGCAGCCGTTTTCTTCCCGGTCGTCGGAGAGATGTCGGGGTTGATAAATAATCTGAGAAGGAGGTTTTCATCGATCTTGTCGGCGATGTATTGCCATTTGTTTACCAGCGCCGTCGCGTTTTCTTCCAACGTCCGTGTCACGTTGAAGACGGTCACTATTTCAGGGACGGTGACGAGCGTGACTTTAAATTCTAGAACAATCCCGAAGCTAGTCCCTCCGCCGCCGCGGATGGCCCAAAACAGATCCTCTCCCATGGTTCTTCTATCAAGGATTTCTCCATCAGCGTTGATCAGTCTCGCGTCGACGATGTGATCGGCGGCGATGGAGTGCTTGCGTGATATCATGCCATATCCGCCGCCGCTGAAGTGGCCTCCGACGCCCATCGTGAGACAAACACCGGCCGGGAAAGCAAGGGTTTTGCTATTCTGTGAAATTGTGTAGTAAAGTTGGCCTATTGTAGCGCCGACTCCGACCCAGGCAGTTTTTTCCACAGCGTCGATGGTGACAGACCGGAAGTTTCTCATGTCGATGACGGCGAAAGGGATTCCTCCGGAGGTGTAGGAAAGGCCTTCGTAGTCGTGGCCGCCGCTGCGAACTCTGATCTGAAACCCTAGTTTTCTGGAGCAGTAGACCGCCGCCTGGATCTCCGCGACATGGAACGGCGTGACGATGAGGTCAGGTCTCCGGGGAGCGACGGCGGCGGGGCGTAGATTCTGTGCGATTAGAAGAGATGCGTAGGTTGCATTTCGAGGGGTGTAGATCTCATCAGTGTCTGAGTTCAATCGATGGAACTGATCGGTGAGGCAACCGAAGAAATCATCATCGTAGCCATGATCGTGAGGGGAAGAAGCTCCGAGGTGTGAGAAAATTAGTAAGAAGAGGTATGTAATAACGATGCGATGAGACGACGCCATTGATGTTGTGTGTTGGTGATCGAGCCAAAGGCTTTCCTCTTCTTATAGAGAAGTGAAAAAAACTATTTTATATGTTTGATAAAAATAGAGAGCAAAACATTAATATTCAATTAACTGATGATATGTAAATTTTTTTGGTACACGAATGCATAACGTGGAGATCGATCGAGATTAAATTGATTAATAATGTTAGGGAGGAAACAGAAAACAGCGAGTTTTTTCATTTATATTTTTTTATTATTATTTGAATGTAGTGATTCATCATGCACGTATAGAGTTTGTTTACACGAAATATTCATGCATCCTTATCAAAATCGAAAAGTAAAAAATGCGAATTACTGAAGTTTTGATTTGACAATTTGACCTTTGGTGTTGGCCCTTTTGACCCTAAAACCACGAACGATCGATGGAAAAACACGGAGGAAAAAAAAAGAAGATAACTAGGATAAAACAAGGAAACCTATAGTATACAAGGATATAAAAATATATCCTGATAGGATTAGATTCCTATCTAAAATAAATTAGGAAATCAAATATCTAAGGAGTAAATCTTAACATTTGAAAGATATTTTAAGTATCGGGATTAAAATATTCCATATTAATTTAGAAAAATGATCTGGGCTAATATGTAATGTTTAAGTATATATTCTTAGGGGTGTAATCGAACCGAGTTGAACCGAACAGTCAAGTTTGACTCATTTAATTAGTATCAAGTCGTTGTTCGAATTTTTTTATCGAATACTTTGATGTTCTCTGTTAGATAGATATATATCTTATGCATATCTTTGTAGATATACTCATATATTTTCTAGTCTGGATAGATTTAGATTGTTTAGACCTCTATATATACAAGTACAATGTAATCTTTTTGGTGTGTGAAATAAAAGATTTCCCATCTTTACATGGTATCGGCCAGACTGTCTAAACCCTAGTTTTTTCTTTCTCTTCGTCGATCCTCTGCCCTGCGCCTCCATACGTGCGCTGCTCGATTGACCTTCATGGCTGCTCCGGAAATTGATATTCCCACCCTCCCTCTGTCAACCATGATACATATGGTGAACATTAAACTCACCTCTTCTAATTATTTGTTAATTATGACATGCACAGATCGAGCCTCTTCTCATCACTCAACACTTCCTTCCCTATGTTGATGGTTCTCGTCCTCCTCCTGTTCGCGATCTCACTGACGCCGCTGGAAATACGTCGCCCAACCCTGCGTATGCAAAGTGGTACTCGCAGGATCAACTCATCAAGGTGTTAGATAGATATATATCTTATGCATATCTTTGTAGATATACTCATATATTTTTTAGTCTAGATAGATTTAGATTGTTTAGACCTCTATATATACATGTACAATTTAATCTTTTCGGTGTGTGAAATAAAAGATTTCCCATCTTTACATTCTCGAACTTTATCGAGTCTTAGTCGAGCCTAAGCGAACTTTTTAAATTTAGAACATATTTAATATATTCATTATTATTCTGAAAGAAAAAGTTATTTATTCCAAAATTATTATCATTTATATGCTCAAACTCAAAATTTTCTTATTACTAAAATGATTTATCATTATTGTTATTCATACATTATGAAAATATCACTTTTATAAAATTAATTGTTTTATATTTCTTACTAATTTTAGCTAATAGGTTTGTTCATCACGAGTCAAATACTATGATGTTCAAGTTTGGTTCGATTAATAAACAAGCTCGAACGAACTTTTATCGAGCCGAGATCCGAGTAGCTCACGAATGGTTGGTTCATTTACAGCTTTATATGGTCTTCTTCTTATAAGTTGGTTTTGTAAAAAGATGCTTGTTGCTTATATGGTATCAGAGTGAACTCATTTCAATGATCGGTACCCCAATAGCGATTCGAGGTTAAATAGTTCCACCAGTGGCGGAGGCAGAAACTTACCATCGTGGGGGTTGTGCTTCAATTTGTTTTGCCGATATAATACGAAAAAAATTAAAATTTAAAATAATATAATAATATAATATAAAAAATTTAAAATAAATGTATTTTTTGAATATCTAATGGTGCTGGATTAAAAAAAAACTACAACATAATGAATTTGTGAACCAAGAACGAGTATTCGTTAATTTTCAAAATGAATTGTGAATTGTAAAATTAGAGAACGTCAACTGAGAAGCTAAAGGAAATTTTCTTTTCACGTACGTTTTGTATGTATAGATGAATGCATATCATTTCTTACTCGGAGTGAAGTAGTGAAATTATCTTATCCGATGTGTAAATTTAAATGTATGTATATATATTAAAAAAGTAAATAAATATAATGTATTAAAGATTTCTATATAATTAAAGTTGGGCCAATATTTTTTAATTAGTAGACCTGAACTTTAACTACTATATTTTGTATTATATATTTTGTTATGAAATGGGCAATACCCAACAATCATCAAATGAGAAAAGACTGAAGAGTGCCGAGGGGTCGGCTGAAATGAAAATTATCTTACATACGTGTAAAATTTATATATGTATGTATATATGAAAAAAATTTGGAACTTCGTGTGGTCGGACGCCCCCTAGCCCAGGACTGGCGCCACCCCTGAGTTCCACACTACATGTCAAAGAGGGTAAATTAAAATATTCCACATTAATTTAAATAAATGATCGAACTCGCATATAATGTTCAAATATTTATTTTTTGTCCCTTCACTCGGGGTGTAGTGGTTAAAGCACCTTTCCTGTGACTGAGAGGTCACAGACTCGAGCTCTCAGGGGGACACTGGGTGTGTGTGAGTTTGAGATTAATGTAGACTCATTCAAAAAAAAAAAATTATCTATCTCTTTATAAACTAATTTCTTAAGAAGACAAGTGTGTCTAGCATCCTTAACTTAATCTTTCGAATCAATCCATATATTTGTGTGGGACAAAATCAGCTGTTTAACCACAGGCAGAATTGTGTACGTATTAGCATTTCAATATTTGTGCACAAGGATTAAGGGTAAAACAACGAAAAGTTTCGTGATGCTGTAGTATTTGGAGACTTGGATTTGAACATAATTATTAATAAATTTGGCATCACTTACGAGTATTAGATAAGTGTTTATTTAGTGTTGATGCTCGTTATTTTGGAGATTACTTTTTTTTTTTTAAGAATACTGAATTGAAATATTGCGAAGTAATAGATGCGCAATAAATGAATAAGAATAAACCGTAATTGTAGAGCTGAAAGTGTTTGAATTGCTTTAATGCTGTATTAATTGCTTGTTTGCATGTCTTAATTACAATAAATGAGGACCCTATTTATAGGAGTCCAACCGAGCTAGACAACCCTTCGCTAATAGATACAACTCTTCAAATGAACTGACGTTTTGAATGGCCACATCCGATGTGTTGAGCTGCTTTAGTTAACACCTGTTCAAGATACAGTTCGAGCTCTCAGCTCGAACGAACCAATCCATTTATGAGAAGTTCTTCTATTTGAGAAGTCTGTCTGAAGGGTAGCTCGGCTAATACGAAGCTCGGCCAACTACAAGATCGAGCTCGGAAATCATCATTGAACATCCTTGCCTTGAATTATTTTCTTTACACTCCTTCTTTTTGGGCTTCTTGTCTTATTGGACTCCAAAATGGGCTTGCTCATTTTTGGGTCATAACAACAGCCCCCCGGCTTTCGTCCGAACTATTTAGAGTTTGGTGAAGCCGAGATAGTTAATTTCAATGATTCCTTTTCCTGCACAGAGTCACAAAAAGAATAGATTTTCCCTACCTCGAATTCGTATTTCGAGGATGTTCAGGAGAAGATTTTTCCCGTATCGTGAGACTTAGCTCGACGAATTTTAGGGGTATTTTCCCGTATCGTGAGACATAGTTCAACGAATTTTAGGGATATTTTTATTTCGGGTATCCGCGAAGCTCGTGGTTCGACTTACGATTATCCCTAGTCCGCGGTTGGCTAAACCCGACATGTTCTACAAGGGATGCCCCTTGCAGCTTTTAAAAATGACAAGTGATCTCTCACAAGTCAATCGAGGAGCGACCTCGGACCCATGGGTATGCTATGCCGAATTAGACCCTGGCTGTTTACTGGGTTAATTGCTTCGGATTCATAGTCTTCGAGAAACTTTTATAGATAGAAGTTCTGTTGACTTCGATATCTTAAGTTCCTCGGAATTTGGTGGCTGACCCGGCCAAGGGCGTCAATGCCTGATTTCTTTTCTCTTCTTTTTTTTTATATAGCTCAAAATTCGAGCTTTTTGAGTTTGAGCTCGGAATTTAAGTTTTTTAAGTTCGAACATGAATAGCTCGAATTATATATATATTTTTTACCGCCCAAAAACGGTTGAGCTTCCCCGAGGCGGGATCGGACAAATTTTTGAAATTTGAATTTCCGACAGATGTCACACGCTCGTTGGTGAAGCTCGAAGGTCGCGCACAATTTTCGAGAATAATTTCTCTATAAATAGCCTGAGTTCCCTCATTTCACTTTTTACTTTTACCTTTCGTACCTCGTAAATTCACCTAGGAACAGAACTTCAGCCGAACTTCTCACTGCTCGACCTCGGGGTTAGTATATATAACTTGTAAATCTCGAACCTCTCTTATTTTTATAAAGAATGAGTTCTAGCAATAGCTCGAGCGATAGCAGTGGTAGCTCGTATTATAGTTCTGAATCCGAGGTCAGCAGTAGGTTGATTGAGGATATATTTGCGGAAAATCCCGATAATCAGATAGAAACCAAACTGAACCTCAAAGCCCCCGGGCCTTCGAATAGGGTAGAGAATACTCTTGCAATTATCGAGGCCGAAGATCAACATTCTTCGTTTGACCTTTCCTTAGAGCATTCCGCAGGTTTATCCCAGGGTGTTTTTCCCCCGCTATATGATCGAGATATCGTAGGTAGTTTGAAACTAATTCCGTCGGACCTCGATCGCATAAAACTTGATGGGATTTTTTCTCTTCATAAACTATCGAATAGATTAAATACGATAGCCCCTGATTCTGACCAACGAGCCCATCGCCCGCCACTCGGTTTTATGGCTTTTTCAGCTCGTTTTTTTGAGTTCGGTATTCGTCTTCCCCTTCATCCGTTCTTTGTAAGTATTTTAGAATACTACAATTTGGCTCCCATACAGCTTTCGCCCATTGCATGGTGCCACATGCTCGGCACATACCTACTTTTCCGAGATGCTGGGTTAGAAGAACCGACCTTAACCGAGTGGAATGATCTATATAATTTAATTACTATGAAAGGAGAATCATATTATTATTTTTCGAAGCGCTCACATCACCATTCCCCCATGATTACGGGGACGAAGTCGAATTCAAAGAAGTGGATCCAAGAATTCTTCTTCGTCCAAATCCCCAGTGATTATCCCAGGCTGAGTGGGGTGCTCCGTACTCCAAATAGTATGTGTCGTATGCTTTCCTCAAGCTCGGAACTTATTTCTTATAACTCATCATTCCTTCTTTTTCATGTTTGCAGGACAAAGGCGAGAGAATATCCCGGAGTATTTCTCGAACCGAATTTGAAAAGCTTACAATCACCCAGTTCGGGATTTTGAAACCCTTCGCCGACACCGAGCTTTGAGTATCGAAGGCATCGACGATCCAATGGAACGCCTTACTCCCGAAGAGCTGATCAAGTTCCAGGAGGAACAACAGAATAAGAAGAGCAAGGGAAGGAAGAAGAAGACCCAAGTCCCGAAGGGACAAGGCCCGAGCTCGGCCTTAATCAGAGGACAAACTCCGGGTGGTGGCTCGTCTGGTGCCAAAACTACTCCTCCCGGGCAGACTTCTACTCCCGATGCTCGAAAGAGGGGACGGGATGAGGAGTCTACCGAGGCCCCAGAGGATCGTCCTCTTATTCGGCGAACAAGGAAGGACAAACAAAATGTTGTCCCAACCAAGAAAGATATCTACGATCTAACTGCTGGAGAGGGCGAAACAACTTTGGTGCATCGGCCGGGGAAGGAGACTGAGACCGACCTCGAGACCCCGGCTTATAAAGAGGCTCGGTTGAAAGCAGTTGAGTCATTCCATGCTTTTGCCGACCTGCTTTTCGAGGGTCCCCCGTGGCCAAATAAGTCTGCAGCTCGAGCTCGTCATTTTGATAATGCCCAGATGTGTCTGATGGTAAGTCCCTCTGATCCGAGGTTCTCTAAATTATATCCTTCGACCATCTATTCAGCTCTGTTTGTATTTACGTGTTGATCAGGGTCTTTGCGGTATGGCGGAAGATTATAATGAATGCTTCCGAACTCTTCAAGGTGAACGCAAAGATCTCATCCAAGCCGAGAAGGATAGGGGCGAGGTCCTCAAAGAGAGGGATCATCTTGTCTCCGAGCTGTCGGTTGCCACTGCGGAGCTTAAAGCTTCGCAGGACTTGGTTGAGAAATTAACCAGGGACCAACAGTCGGCTGCCGAAGAGCTGGCCCAATTTAGGGACCGCACCGGCAAACTCTCCGAGGACCTCCAGGCCGAGGTGCAGGCCAGGAAGGAGACCGAAGTCCAACTGAGGTCGGAATTGGATCAAGTTAGGGCCGAGCTAGACTCGGTTCGAGATTCAGGTGCAGGCTTAAATTTTACTCGACTGCTTTCGACTCCTGCTGGCGCAGAAACATTCAAAATGATGGAAGATCTTATTCGAAGGAAGCTCAGATCTACCATCTCCACTCAGCATCCGGAGCTCGACGTGGGGTTTATCTATTCGACCCCAGCTGCTTTTGAGGACGAGGAGGGAGAAGACGAGAATCCAAATGATGAGGTCTTCTCAAAGCAGTTGGAAGATAGCCTCAATACCGACGAGCAGATCAATCCTGACAAACAGTCAAACCCGGATCTCGACCAAACTGGCTCCAATCCAACTTAAGGATTTGAACAGAATTTGTACAACTTTTTTTTTTAAGTTGTAAAATTCTGACTTTTGTAAGGACGAGATTCCTTTTAATGAAGTATTCTTCTTTTTCTCTTAATTGTTGTTGTATATTTTGATAGCTCGAACAAACAATTAATCTTGAGAAACTCAAAAAGAATGAAACATGAGAGCAGCTCGATGAGATTTAACTTGGAAGGAAACTTTATTTATTGATGTATTGAGGCTCGAACCAATTTGAATAGAACTCAAATTGATTTTACAACTTATTGAGCTCGAACTAATGATACAAAATATGATTTATTTTGCTAAAATGATTTCTTGAATTCGAGCTATTCCTCCAAAGGTTATCAGAAGTAATATTTCTTCAAGTATTTGACATTCCATGCATTCGGGGTATCTTTCCCTTCGGGAGTTTTTAGTCGGTAGGCTCCATTTCCAATGATCGAGCTGATTACATAAGGTCCTTCCCAGTTCGGCCCAAATTTTCCTAAATTGAGTTCTTGTGTGTTTTGGAAGACTTGCCTTAAAACCCAATCTCCTACTCGGAATGCTCTTAGTCGAACTGACTTATTGTAGAATCTTTCCACTCTTCTTTGGTTTTTCATCATTCGACTAGATGCCTCCATTCTTTGTTCGTCCAATAGTTCTAGAGATTCGAAGAGCTTCTTTTGATTCTGTTCTTCGTCAAACAGCTCGACTCGTGGGCTTCTTTGGATAACCTCGACTGGTGATACTGCATCGACCCCATATGCTAATGAGAATGGAGTTTCACCCGTAGCTGTCTTGAATGTAGTTCGGTAAGCCCATAAGACTGCCGGGAGTTCCTCGACCCATGCTGATTTTCTGGCTGTTAGTTTTCTTTTCAAGATATTGATGATGGTTTTGTTAGAAGACTCAGCCAGTCCATTTGCCTCCGGGTACCTCGGTGTAGAAAATAGTAGACGAGCTCCAAGGGTTTCGCAATATTCCTTGAATTTTTTGCTTGTAAATTGTCGTCCGTTATCTGTGATTATTTCCCGAGGTAGTCCAAAACGACATACTATGTTTTTCCATACAAAGTTTATCATCTCGGTATCTCGCTCTCTGGATAATGGCTCGGCCTCGACCCATTTAGTGAACGAGTCGGTGGCCACCACGAGATATTCTTTTTGCCCTGGAGCCTTAGGTAGCTTTCCTACAATGTCGATCTCCCATCGACAGAATGGCCATGCTGGGGTGTTTGAATTGAGTGGCTCGGCATGTAGATGTGTTGAGTTTGCAAATCTTTGGCAACTATCACATTTCCGAACTACCTCCTCAGCATCTTTTTTGAGTGTGGGCCAGTAGAATCCTGCCGTAATGGTTTTGTGGGTTAAGCTCCTTGATCCTGAGTGATTCCCGCAGCTACCGGAATGTATCTCGGCTAGAATGGGAATACTATCTTCTTCGGATACGCATTTTAACAGAGGTCCTTGGAAAGATCTTCGGTAGAGCTGCTGATCTATTAGGGTGAAACGAGCAGCTTTTCGAGCTAACCGGGCGGCCTCGGTCTTAGATTGTGGTAGAGCTCCGGTAGTTAGATATTCCACAATCGGATTCATCCATGAAATTTGTTCATTGTTAATTGGACAAATCTCCATCGCTTCGTACTCCCGGTCTCGAGTTGCCGGCCAAAGCGCCATGATTAATGGGATAGCTCGATTTTCTCTATAACCTACAGTTGCTGCTAGGTTAGCTAGAGCATCTGCATGTGAATTTTCTTCCCGAGGTATGTGCGAGACCTCTACCTCTTCGAATTTTGATTCGAGGCCCTTAGCCGTCTCGTGGTAGGCTTGCATTCTGGCATCCCTTGCTTGGAATTCACCTCGGACTTGGTTTACCACCAATTGCGAGTCCGATTCGATTTTTAGCCTCCTTACTTTTAGATCGAGAGCCAGTTGGAGACCGGCAATAAGTGCTTCGTACTCGGCTATGTTGTTTGTAGTTCGGAACTCGAAATGGATAGCTCTTTCAATTACCCATCTTTTAGGGGATACGAGTAATATCCCTGCTCCACTCCCCCTAGAATTACTGGAGCCATCTATGCAGAGGGTCCAGAATTCTGAACTTTCTGATATCGGACCGAGCTCGACTTCGGCGATCATTTGGAGTTCGGGAGTGTAGTCTGCAACAAAGTCTGCCAATATTTGTGACTTGATGGTGTTCCGTGGCTCGAACTTGAGGCCATAGCCCCCGAGCTCGATTGCCCATTTCATCATTCGTCCAGATAGATCAGGCTTTGATAGAACATGCCCGATTGGAAACGAAGACACCACTTTAATTGGATGTGATTCAAAATAGGGTCTTAGCTTCCTCGAGGCCATTACAAGCGCCAAGACGAGTTTTTCGAGGGCCGAATATCTAGTCTCTGTATCCAACAGAGTTCGGCTCACATAATAGATCGGGTGTTGGTTCCCATCTACTTCTCGAATTAATACCGCACTGACGGCTTTCTCGGAAACAGCCATATATAGTTGTAACTCCTCATTGGGCTCGGCTTTATTCATTACCGGCGGAGTTGTTAAGTATTGTTTTAGCAAGATGAGTGCATCGTCACATTCTCTTGTCCACTCGAACTTCTTTGATTTTTTAAGAAGAGAGAAGAACGAGTTGGTTCTGTCGGAATATCTTGCTATAAATCTGCTTACTGCTGCAAGTTTTCCGATCATCTTCTGTATATCCTTAACGCTCTTGGGGGGTTGGATATTTTGAATGGCTCGAATTTGCACTGGGTCGGCCTCAATTCCTCTTCGACTTACTATATAGCCGAGAAATTTTCCTAAAGTTACCCCGAATGTACATTTGGTTGGATTCAACCTCATGTTGAACTCTTGCAGTATATTGAAGACCTCGGCCAGATGCTGCAGATGCTCTTCAAAAGTATTTGACTTCACCAAAATGTCATCGATATAAACCTCCATAGTTCGGCCAATTTTTTGCTCGAACATCCGGTTCATTAGTCGTTGATAGGTCGACCCTGCATTCTTTAAACCGAACGGCATGACTTTATAACAATAGATCCCTTGATTAGTCATGAAGGCCGTTTTCTCCTCGTCTGGTGGATACATCTTGATCTGATTATAGCCCGAGAAGGCGTCCATGAAGCTCATAATGCCGAATCCGGCTGTTGCATCGACGAGCCGATCGATGTGTGGAAGTGGGAAAGGATCTTTGGGGCATGCTTTATTCAAGTCGGTGTAATCCACGCATACTCGATTTTTCCCATTCTTTTTCTTTACCACGACCACGTTAGCAAGCCATTCGGGGTATTTTACTTCTCGAATAAAACCAACTTTTAGCAAGTTTCGAACTTCCTCGGCAATGGCTTCGTTTCTTTCTGGAGCAAACCGTCTTCTTTTTTGCCGCACCGGCCTGTGATTTGGATCGACTCGGAGTCGATGACATATGACCGAGGGATCAATCCCGGGCATATCCTCGTGGGAGAATGCAAAATTTCCTCGATTATGAGTTAGCAAGTCCCGCAGTTCGGTATTTTGAACCTCGGACAATCTTTCCCCGACAAAAGTTGTTCGAGCTGTGTTTTGGGTTTAGGGCTAACTTCCGAGCTGCTTTCCACTGGTTCGGATTCCGTCATATGCACGGTCCGAAGTGTTACTTCGTAGCAGCTTCTTGATGCTAATTGATCTCCTCGGATAGCTCGGACCCCCCATGGTGTTGGAAATTTTATCATTTGGTGATAAGATGAGGGGACGGCCTTCATTGCATGAATCCAAGGTCGACCGATTAGCACGTTATATGCCGAGGGGGCATCTACTACTTGAAAACGTGTGGCTAAGTTTACTCCTTCGGCAAAAACTGGAAGATCGACCTCGCCGAGGGAGTTTAACTTTTCACCGCTGAATCCAACCAAGGTGATTGGATTTTCTATAATATTTTTATCCGAGATCCCCATATTTCGGAGGGTTCGGAGAAAAATTACATTTGAGGACGCCCCGGTGTCAACAAGAATTCTCTTGACTTGGCAGTTTGCTATCATCAATGAAATGACGAGTGCGTCATCGTGGGGGTGTCGAGCTCCGGCTTCGTCCTCGGCCCCAAAGCATATCTCGTGTGGAGAGGTTTCAATCTGATGTACAGATTGATTTCTCAACTCCCTACAATGTCTTTTTGCGGCATTCCGCGAAGATCCAGTCATGGACGAGCCCCCAGTGAGGACGTTGATGACCCTCTGAACTTCGGGTTGCTTCGGCTCTTCGGGGAGAGGTTGGTTGTTTGCTCCCGTTGCCGGGGTCTGATTTTCCCGAACTCCCCCAGGGTTTTTCTTATTCCTTGTCCAGACCTTTCTTTTGTTCGAGGTCTTCGGGCAAGTTAATAACCCTTCGGCGAGAAGCCGGTCTATCTCCCTTTTCAGATCCCGACAGTCATCAGTTTGATGACCGTGGTCTTGATGGAATTCGCAATAGAGCGAGGTATCTCGAACCTCAGGTCGAGTGTGCATTTTCCTTGGCCATTTGACCAAATTGCCTATTTTACACATCTCTCGAACTGCTGCTCGGGGAGATATTTTTTGCTCGGTCTGGGGGGTTGCCGATACCACCTTCATCCCCTGTTTGGACGATTCTGCCCGAGCAGGGTAGGGCTGGTATCGTGTCGCGCCCCCAAACCGGGCCTATGCGACAGTCCCACGTGCGACACAATGCACGCTAAGGGAAGTTGTGGTTTTAATAAGTATTATTTAAACATGCGGAAGCAAGTAAAGATTGATCGAAATGAAATAAGAGAATGAGGTTCAAATAATTAATTCGCAGCGGAGATTAGAATCAATTAAATGGTTACAAGCATGATGAGGCAATAAGTTAACGAATGCTTGAAAGGAAAAGAGACAAATAGTTCGCAGCGGAAAAAAAAATGGAGTCAAATAATTTATAGAAACATGATGGAACTATATTTTAAGTCATGCTTGAAAGAATGCATAAGTGCATATTCCAATTTTGAAAGCAAGTATAAATGAGACTATGTATGAAGACATAGCTCGTCGCTTCGATACCATAACCAACAAATCAAATCATGCTAGGAGAACAAGAACATTTAGCATGCTTGGGCAAGAATGAAACATAGGAATAATAAGAGGTTTCATGAACTAGCATTGAATGAATCCAAGTATTTGAAAGCTTAATACAAAATAAGATTTAGAAAGTTTAGATCGTAAATCCAAGTAATCATGGGGTGCAATACATGCCATTCGAAAAAAAATAATCAAAAGCAACATGGATTCGAAATGAAGTACAAACCGAACAATTAATACAATCAAGAATCGTTCCAGTTTCCTCCTTCGATCCCCTTCCTCATAACGCCACCTTCACCTTCATCAATCAGTACCTACACACAGGGAAAATGCGCATAGGGGCTGAGTACTCCCGGGTACCCAGTGGTCACGGTGTCCCGAAAACAAATACATACATATATCATGAAAACACCGCACACTCATGCATAATACAAGTTTTATTGAAATCATCATGTATATGCAGAAATATTTTCCTCACTTGGGAGCTCCCACTCAAATTAGGCACCACATAATCATTTTCCCAACATATCAACATTTCATATGTAACATGATCCACATAATCACAAGGGGTAAGATAGGAGTGGCCACTCGCTATCTACCCGGTAAGGTTTAGTCACCCTTACCCAACCGGTAGTCTTATTACCATCCGGGCTAATGCATTAGGCTTACAATACCACGGGGGTAGCCACTTCCCCGATCCAACACATCTCCAATATATCATTCATCCACCAATTCATGTCATCATAATAATCATACGGTGCCAAAACAATTTTACGGTGTAACATGCCTTTAAAATAAAGAATCATTTTGGGAAAAACATTTGGCAAAAACCATTTGATAGGATAAAGTAGTGCCCACCTCAAATGATTCGATGGATCCAATTACTTAGTACCGCTAGTTGATGCTTCCTTCTTGGAGATTAAAGTACCTAATTAAAGTTCGAATAAATTACTACAATGTTTATGACTTAAAATAATTATCTAAGCTCTTAATTCATTTATTTACCCAATTACAAATTATGCAATTCGAAAATTATAAAGAACAAGATTCAAAGACTTCTAAGTTTTATCTTATTAATCAAGATTTATTAACTTAGTCAAATTATTAAGCTAGTTAACAAGTTCATACCAAATTGCTATATTAGTTATTAATTAAGGATAATGGATTTAGTGATCTAGTTAACAACTTATTATTAATCTAAGGCAATTATTTTTAATTAATTAAGTGAACCAATTATGCATTTAGGCCTTAGAATATTTTAGTGAAATCTGAAAATTAATAAAATTATTCTAAGTCCAAAATATGAGTTATTACCTAGTTAACTAGTCCATTTTCAAGATAACAACAAAAATGATCTAGATATCTAATGAGGCTGATTTTAATTTTATAAAAACAAGATTTTAAAGTGCACGTGCTCGAAGTGACGGTTCGTTAAAACGAATTTTCATTTAAAAACGGTGAAGCCGAACATAAGCAATTTCTTAATTAAGTTTCAGCATTTTCAGATTTCAGGAGTCAACTTCCCGAATTTTAAATAATTAATCTACTAAGTGAAATGACTTGATTTTTATACATATTACTAATTAACATGTCTAGAGTTCATTTTATAAAAATCAGATTTTTCCAAAGTGCAGAAATATATTTTTAAGGCCGTGAAATTTAAACTGCCAGAATCTGCCACACATTATTAAAATGCTTCAAATTCGAGTTTTACAACTCCGATTCATGAATTTCCAAATTCCACAGATTCCTAACTCGTTATAGTTTATACAGTTCTAAAATCAACTCAATACAACCATCACAGGATCAGCCGTATGCATTTTAATCTCTGTCCAAAACAGGGCATGCTCTCAAAATTCATCAACACATGATTTCTCAACATACATGCCATTATCTCATTCCTAAGCTTCATATATATCATTTTCAGATCCATCTAAGTTTGAATATCAACTTTAACATGAATGGTCATGATTCTTAGGTTTGATCAAACATGCAATCATATATATATATATATTCTATGCTCATCAATATGCAACATATAACAAGCTTATGCCTAGGCATGCTCATCTAATCTATTTCCCTTAAGAATTTAATTTGTGACTTCTTGATCCTACATGCAATCACATATTCATAACAAGGAGGTAATAGAGAGTGTAGAAATCATCTACTTGAAGCTTGATTCCACTTCGTGCTTGAGATCAATGTGCTCCGATCATAGGGCTTCTTACGTCATTGCGTAGAGGAGGTTGAGGAGATAAGGTTTATGTAAAAATGAAGGCTCAATAGGTGGGGAAAGGGTTGGATATTGAAGCTTCAAAGGGCTGTTTTGGAGGTGTTTTATGTTGGCCCAAAGATCACCAAAAATTGCAAGAAAAATGCACAAAGGAATAAGAAGAACTTAGAGAGAAGAAACAAACACCAAATATTTTTCTTCTTATGGGATGATTAATGAATGCAAATACACTCCCTATTTATAGGCAAAGAAGGGAATAACTTTTGATTAAAAATTGCCAAAAGAATAAATATGTGGTTCCCATTTGGAACATCCACCAACTAATCCACCAAAATATAAAATGAATTTTTGGTGATAATGGGGTGGAGTGGAATGATTAAATGAACTTTGAAAATAAAATAATTGAAGTGTAGTGATTATGGTGGGGAATAATTATTATTAATAATAATATTC
>JAPKLW010000519.1:46300-56831 GCA_026898455.1 Plectranthus barbatus
TAATTATTATTAATAATAATATTCCATCTTTCATAATTGAAGTGTAGGAAAAATAATTGCATGATTTAATATAAGGTTGTAATGATTTATGGAGATAAAAAAAAATGAATTTTTGGTAATAAAATGGGGAGTGTGTCGATTATGGGAAGGAGAAATAAGGTGATGGAGTGTAGAAATATACTTGCATGGTTTGATGGGATTTTGTAATGATCACAACCATACTTTCCATGTTTGCCCTCTAATGATTTGAATTTTATTTTGTAACTAATTGCCCTTGTAGGTAAATAGCCAAAATAGGGGCTAGAGCAATCATATCACTACATATATGATGGAATAAATATATCCCATGATCTCTAATTAAATTATATTACTATGGTCTTGCATTCGATAATTTAAATAAATGATACGACAATTTTTCTCTCTTCGAATTCTTGCTTTGGCATTTCGAATCGTCTCAATCGGACGTCGTATGAATATTTGGGCATAAAATAATAATATGGGTCTTCCCATATTTAATTAAGTTCTCATCTCTAAAATAGGAATAATATGGCTAATAAAATTAATAAGTAGGGAATTAATTATTCCAACAACTCGATCATATGTCCATCGGCTCGCGATTAAAATCGATCATCATCTCGTGTATATATATATATATGTGTGTGTCAAAAATATGGGGTATCCCATTTAATGGAATTAAATTCCGGAATTTGCCTCGGAGGTGATATCAATATAATATAAATATTTTCCGGACTAAAATTCTCATCTCGATATTTATTTCGTTAATTATGAATTTAAATAAGGAAATATACATGGACTTGCTAAATTAATTAGTTGGGCTATTTTATTTATTCTCACGTGGGCTCCTATTTAAATTGGCCCAACACGTTAAATAAATAGAGTCCTCTTAGCCCAATTCTCCAAATAAATAAAAATGCTGGGCTTAAATAATTAACTCGGCCCAATCGCGTCGCTACGATAATATTAAATATTTCCGAGTCGAATAAATTATTCTGATCGTCATCCGTTATTTATTTATCGAATTTTACTATTCGTCCTCGCAGCTATAATTCGGATATCATAGAGAAGTCGCTTGATGATATTAATAATATAATGGTTGTAGTGACGTTTGCTTCGCAATTTATTAAATAAAAGGTTGGAAAAATACGGGGCGTTACATATCGACTGCTCGTCCGAGCTGTTTCTTGCTTCCTGTCAACATGGCCGGTTGACTGTTTGTTTTTGTTTCTTTGGCCAAAGTTCTCTTCATCAATTTCTTGCCGAATTTGTGCTTCGGCTCGTACTAATACCTCGGCCATGCTTGAACACGGGTATTTTACCAGTTTCCAGAAGAGGCCGGAGTTTCGACGAAGCCCCTTCTTGAATGCCGACACTGCCGTTTCTTCTAGGTAGTTAGGTATAGTTACTTTTACCGAGTTAAACCTCTTCAAGAAGTCTTGAAGGGATTCATTCTCTTTTTGGACGATTGAATAGAGATCGTCCGATCTTCGTGGGGCTCTCCTGCTGCTTGAAAAATGCTGTATGAAAGACTCGTGCAATTCAGCAAATGATGATATTGAGCCAAATTTTAAGTGCATATACCATTGCATGGCCGGACCTTCCATGCATGCTCCGAAGCTCCTACACATACAAGCTTCTCGTTGCTGTTCGGGAATAACAGCCGTCTGCATTTTCATTTTATAGAGAGTGATGAACTCGTCTGGATCGGTTTTCCCATCATATGCTTTGATGGTCGGCATCGTGAAGCGAGATGAGAGTTGGACAGATGAAATCCTTCGAGTGAAGGGAGAATCCGCATAAATCTCAAGTGGTATGTTAGTGGGAGGAGCCGGGGCTCCAAGAATTAGGGCCATATATTTCTGCATCTGCTCGAGCTATTTCTCGAGCAGGCGGATTTTGCCCTCCGAGCTACTATCGTCGGAGGGGGCCCAACTACTCTCCTGCTCCGTGGGAGCTCGGGAACTTGCCTCCTTTCATTCTGTCCGAGGAACTCTCTCCTCAGATTGTGCATTGCTCTGGCCATCATTGTTTACCAGAGCTAGTTGTCGCCTCAGGTTCTCGGCCTCCAAGGTTATTCGGCGGTTTTCCTCTTGGAGGTTTCGGAGGTTCTCTTCTCGCCTTTTGAGTTCGGCTTCGAACTCAGCCGCGCTCTGGAACACTCCGCGTCCGAGCTGATCATTATTATTGCTGGTATTTCCTTCCATATTTTATTCAATCTTTCTTTCTTAATCGCCCTCCTTCTAGCGCCAATTGTTGATGCTCGTTATTTTGGAGATTACTTTTTTTTTAAGAATACTGAATTGAAATATTGCGAAGTAATAGATGCGCAATAAATGAATAAGAATAAACCGTAATTGTAGAGCTGAAAGTGTTTGAATTGCTTTAATGCTGTATTAATTGCTTGTTTGCATGTCTTAATTACAATAAATGAGGACCCTATTTATAGGAGTCCAACCGAGCTAGACAACCCTTCGCTAATAGATACAACTCTTCAAATGAACTGACATTTTGAATGGCCACATCCGATGTGTTGAGCTGCTTTAGTTAACACCTGTTCAAGATACAGTTCGAGCTCTCAGCTCGAACGAACCAATCCATTTATGAGAAGTTCTTCTATTTGAGAAGTCTGTCTGAAGGGTAGCTCGGCTAATACGGATCTCGGCCAACTACAAGATCGAGCTCGGAAATCATCATTGAACATCCTTGCCTTGAATTATTTTCTTTACACTCCTTCTTTTTGGGCTTCTTGTCTTATTGGACTCCAAAATGGGCTTGCTCATTTTTGGGTCATAACATTTAGCATAATCATGAAATTAATACTTGCAAATCAGTTATCTAGTACCAAAAATACTCACCTATCTTATGTGGGCATGTGTTAATATGTTCAGGAGTATGTTGCCACATCACTCGTGTGCACATATTGTACCCACGTGGGTAGGTGAGGGTTAATTTCTATATCTAGTACATATATATAGTCATAGTTAAATAAATATTCATGTAAATGTTTGTTAGGAAATTATTGTTTTGATGTGTCAAACCATACAGTAAGTCAGTTATCCATATATAGAGTTGATTTAGGATTAGTTCAGCAACTTGTAATTGTATATAAATGTCTTGAGTTATAACTGATAGGAATCAACAATCACTCATCTCAAAAGACGAAAGAACCATTGAAAAATTGACTCTCAGTTAAGGAGTCTTAACTAATAAAGTCAAGAGAGATGACAAAAAGATGACAAAAACTTTTATTTTTCGCAAGTTAGAAAGAAAACCCAACAGAGATTCCTCGGACTGACGAAAAAAAGTCATTCTGACGAAAAGTCTGTCACGTACTTTCATCTTTCAAGAAAAGGATAGTATAACCAACTACTCTGGAACGACTACTTTTCAAACTAAGCAGAGCGTCATCTCTCTTCAATATATATATATATATATATATATGGGGAAGGTCTTGGGTCAGGCAAGCCTAAACGATTTAGGCGGGTTTTATCCATTAATCCAAGCCCAAACCCATATAATATATCCTAATTGAGATTAATAAACCCTAATTGGGATGGGTCAACCCATTCGGGTAGGATAAAATCCGCCTAAACCGTTTAGGCCTGCCTAACGCAAGTTTTTGCCATATATATATATATATATATATATATATATATATACCATAGGAGATTCACAGAGAAAGAAGTTACGAAGATGAATGACCGAGAACCTAGTTTTAAAAACACAGTCTCCAAGCTTTCAAAGCATTTACCGAGTTCCAAACACGAGACCCCAAACTTTCTAGCTTGAGATTTGGAGTTCAGCTTATCTCTACGGTAGCTGAATCTGTGACGGCTTTCTATTTATCTTCAAAAGCTAGGAAACACTGTACCGCCCTTCTAAGTTTTGTGAAGGACTAAACATCACACCCATTCAGCTTACAAGCATAGCGACGTGTTCATGGTAAAGTCATCTGCCTGAAGCTGCCTGGAATCCGAATGACGTAAGAGCTTCCCGAAATTAGAAGAAGGTCAATTGCATTGTGTTGTATACTATTCTTTAGTGATTTCTGATCTAGTTGATCGAAGAATGGGCGTAGTATCTTTGGTATCCGAACCACTATATATCTTGTTTTATTTTATTCGCTCGCCTACGTACAAGTTTGGAATCCAACAACTCTATAAGTTGAACTAACCAAAGTCGATTTCAACAAGTAATCGATTTCTAAAAGCCCCAACTGACTTGAACAAGAGTTAGCTTAGATCACTACATTTAAGACTTTTGCAGTGTTATTATTTGATAAAATTTTGGACCAACAAAGTTAGTGCACCCTAAAACCACATCTTCTTCATGAGAATTCTCCACCATAGAAAAACTAAACATTTCACTGAAAACCTGGATATAAATATGAATATTTTTACTATATTGATGCATTAAAATATTTTCTTATCCGATTCAAATTACTTTTTCAACATACGGATTCAGAGTTATACATGTGAGGAAAAGGATATTTAAGAAATAAAAAAAAATGTGGGTAAGTAGAATCCTACATATCCAAATCTACCGGAAAACATGCCTAATTAATTACGTACCATAAAATATTTTATAATGTACTAAAATAAAACTTTTATTTATTTCATTCTGTCATACACAATGCACATCAATCATATTATTACTCCATTTCACCTTACAACAATATAAATTTTTTATATGTGACGAGGGTAGTTTTGTAAATACATAATATTTTATCCACAGATTTCTTGCTGACTATACCAGAGGCGGAATGCTCTGCTCGTTTCTGAAGAAGTTGGAGGGATCAACCTTCGTCTTCACACGCACTAATCTTCTGAAATTGGCCTTGAAATAACTGTATCCCCACACACTCGCCTGCTCATAGCTGGTGTTCCCTTCATTGTTCTTCCCTAAATCAAGATCTCTGTAGTTGAAGTAAGCAGTCCTCGGAGATTTCGTGACGTAGCGAGCCATGAAGCTGTACAGCCGTCGGATCCAGTCAATGTGCGCTTGAGATGTTTCATCTTGGACGAGCCAACTCACCCCGTAGTGGATCATGAATATCACTCCTCTCCGGTGAGGGAACGGCGTTTCCGATTCGGAAAAGGTGCTCAACACCCCTCCGTAGGGACTGAACTGCAGCTGAGCATTGTCTTGCTCGAGTAGAAGCTTCCAGATGTTGTTCAGCCCGTTTTCGGGGATTGGAGTGCTGACGAAGTCCGACTTTCCTTTGAAATACGAGCGTGTGAAGAATCTGCATGGAAGAATAATAGTAAAATCATGTTTGGAAAATAGGAATTAGAAAATGAGAGGCTAGAATATAGTGGTGATCGAATTCGAACCCTTGTGGAGTCCTGCTCAGTAGGGTTTCGTAGGGCTGGTTTTGCAAACCGGCCATGTATAAAATGGTGTCGATCCAACTCATTTCCATGCAGTCTTGCTCGGTTAAACCGAGTTCTGGAAACTTCTCCTGCATTATCGGGAGAAGGTCTCGAGTTCGGCCGAGGTACTGCGAAGTGAAGGAGGCTGCCGCCGTTTTCTTCCCGGTCGTCGGAGAGACGCCGGTGTTGATGAATAGTCGGAGGAGGAGATTCTCGTCGATCTTGTCGGCGATGTGTTGCCATTTGTTTACCAGCGCCGTCGCGTTTTCTTCCAACGTTCGTGTCACGTTGAAGACGGTCACTATTTCAGGGACGGTGACAAGCGTGACCTTAAATTCTAGAACAATCCCGAAGCTAGTCCCTCCGCCGCCGCGGATGGCCCAGAACAGATCCTCTCCCATGGTTCTTCTATCAACGATTTCTCCATCAGCGTTGATCAGCTTCGCGTCGATAATGTGATCAACGGCGATGGAGTGCTTGCGTGATATCATGCCATATCCGCCGCCGCTGAAGTGGCCGCCGATGCCGACTGTGGGGCAGACACCGGCCGGGAAAGCTAGGGTTTTGCTGTTCTGAGAAATTGTGTAGTAAAGCTGGCCTAGTGTGGCTCCGACTTGGACCCACGCAGTCTTTTCCTTACCGTCGATGGTGACGGACCGGAAGTTCCGCATGTCGATGACGGCGAAGGGGATTCCGCCGGAGGTGTAGGAAAGGCCTTCGTAGTCGTGGCCGCCGCTGCGGACTCTGATCTGAAACCCTAGTTTTCTGGAGCAGTAGACCGCCGCCTGGATCTCCGCGACATGGAACGGCGTGACGATGAGGTCAGGTCTCCGGGGAGCGACGGCGGCGGGGCGTAGATTCTGTGCTATCAGAAGAGATGCGTAGGTTGAATTTCGAGGAGTGTAGATCTCATCAGTGTCTGAGTTCAATCAATGGAACTGATCGGTGAGGCAACCGAGGAAATCATCATCGTAGCCATGATCGTGAGGGGAAGAAGCTCCGAGGTGTGAGAAAATCAGTAAGAAGAGGGATGTAATAACGATGCGATGAGACGACGCCATTAATGTTGTGTGTTGGTGATTGGGAAGCCAAACCCCTTTCTTCTTATAGGCGTTGGAGAAAAGTAGTATGCATGTATGGTTAAGATAAGAGAGCCAAAAAATTCAAATAATTACTGCGATGAAATACAACTTTTCTACAATGCATAACGTACAGATAATGAATTAATCAATAAAGTCAGGTAGGGTAAAGGAAAAAAACGTTTTGTTCATTTTTTTTTCTTTGATTTCTTTGAATTCAGTGGTTCACCACGTAAATAGAGTTTGTTTGCACGAAATATTATTCATGCATCCTTATCAAAATTGAAAAGTCCTTCCAAGTCTTTTAAGCATTGTTGAAAAACTAGCCCCCCTAGGGTCGCTAGGCTCTTAACCAAATCGAAAAAATTACACTACAAAAAAATTGCGAATTTCCGACCGATTTGCGACCAAAAAAAAAAAGGGTCGCGATTTTGCAACCGACTAACAACGAAATTGCGACCGAATAGAAATTTTAAATTTTGCGACCGATTTTTCCGTTGCTAAATTTTGCGACCGAAAATTAGGTCGCAAATCGGTCGCAAAATTTCTTTTTTTTTTAAATATGTATATTTTTTAGTACGTATAAAGAATGAGATTGTTGTTTGGTTCAGTGATAACGCGCGAGGCACGCGTGCGGGAGGTGCCGAGTTCGAACCCTCTTGGACGCAAGCCACCAGATTTGATGGTTGGACCGGCCGGTTCAAAACTGGTTCAAAAAAATTAAAAAAAAAAATTTTGAAGGAAATTTATTTGCGACCGAAATTTCGGTCGCAAAAATTTGCGACGGATTCAATTTTCGGTCGCAAATTTTTTTGCGACCAAGGTTTTTGCGACGGACGAAATCGGTCGCAAAACAACAGTTTGCAACCGATTTTTCGGTCGCAAAAACGCGAATTTCTGGTAGTGTTAATCTATAAACATTCTATATAGGTTGGCAAGTAATTGTCGTTCAGACGCAGTTTTTTTATTAATGAACACGATGCTTAGGCATTAGGCCCTACATGAATACCGACCAGCACCTAACGATTTTAATAACTAAGATTTTTTATGGAATCAATCCATATCTGTGTGGGACAGAATCAGCTGTTCAAAGTTGGACCATAGACGTAATAATTTGGTGGTTTTTTAAATGTGCACTAGGGGAAACAAACGACGAACAGTTTCGTGTTGTTGACTTGTTGTAGTATTTGGAGAATTGGAATTTGAGCATAATTAATTATTACTTTAATTGCAGATTAGTCAATAGTTTGAATGATTGTAATTAAAGAATTAAATTTGGGACAATTAATACTTAGTATTAGATAAGTGTTTATTTAGCATAATCATCAAACCAGTTTTCTAGCACATAAATAAATATTTATGTTACTGCAGTACCCAAAAAAGACATATTCTTCATGAGAATTCCCCACTCCAATAAAATACAAAAACAAAAACCAAACATTTCACTGAAAACCTGAATTATATGATTTTTTTATGGTTTGGAATTTGCAGTGGCTAACTTCTGGATGATGGAAATATATTTATATAATAATTAAGGAAATGATTATATGAGAAATGTTGTTACCATGCGAATTTGAGAATGAACAATGAATTAAATTTAAGATATATAAAAATGAACAATTTTTTTTAGATAAAATGACGATCTAAATATATAATGAAGGAAATCAAAAATAAAAATGAAGAATATTGAAGATAAAATGAAAACAAATCTCAATGCATGATTTTAATGTTAAAATGAAGATTTTTTGAAATGTAAGATTTTGATGTTAAAATGAAGTATTTTGATGTTAAAATATACTCCCTCCGTCCCACTTCAATTGTCCACCTTTCCTTTTTTATCCGTCCCATTTAATTGTCCACTTACTTAAAATGGAAAAATAATACACACCCACTAATAAAATACTAATTTCTTCTATCTCTACTCGCATTGGTTATTGTGCCAAAAGCAAAGTGGACAATTCATATGGGACGGAGGGAGTAATATTTTTCATTTCTCGTGCTAACGATATTTCTCACCTGAGCACTACCCTATAATAAGTATATATTGCTTGAAAATCAGTTTTGCTCACTTGCCCGCAGGGGCACATGTTAATATGTTCACGTGTGGATGTGCCAATATTATATTGGTAGTAAGGTCAAATTTAAATATTACCATCACATCTAATATAATGACACATAGTCGTGGACACATTAACATGTGCACACGATTTCTGGCTAGAATATATGGGGCATCAATTTAATCAAGTGATATTATATGAGGAACGTGAGTTGCATAATGAATTTAACAATTTCTAGGTCATGACAAAGATATTTCAAATCATCTAAGAGAATCTCAAATTTTGATTTGATTTGTTACGATCAAAACCATGTCCATAAAATATGTATTTCCTTTATTCTATAATCATTAAAATATTGATTAGACAGGCCTCCTAATTATTTGAATTTGATTGGATTTTAGTTTGACTAAATTAAACTCCAACTCGAGTTCTTAAATTTAAACTGGAAATCAATCACTAATTCGAGTTTTTTAATTGATTAATGAAAAATATAGCACATTTTAACAATTCTCCAATTATAAAAAGCATTTTCATTTAACCAAAATCTAATTTTCTGCAACTAGAAGATATTGAATGACGTTTTAAATATATAAAGTGGAAAGATTAAGTGTTAAATTATCATCATTTATTAAATATGAATGAATCTTGATCATTATATTTGATTAAGATATGTTGAGGTTCATTTTACGATAAGAATCGGGACTCTCATACTAGTTAGCAAAACAAAACGGGTGAACAACAAAACAATGAACGTAATGAAACAATAAAGTAAACAAACGAAATAAAGAATGTTGGCAATGATCCGAAAATAATTCTGCAGCATAACAGCTCTTTGCATTTCAGAAGGTATATGTGTGTTACAAAGAAGGGGATCTCCTTTTATAGATGTAATGGGAAATCCCGTTACAAAGATGGGTCGAATCCCCCTAACCAAGGGCGGAGGTAGAATTCGAGGATCGTAGGGGCTTAACTACAATTTATGGGGTCGATGCTATATAATTTTATTTTTTCGAAAAAATATATATGTATAAAAAGAAAGAAAATCAAAACTTCGTGGGGGCGGCCGACCCAGCGGCCCAATGCTAGTTCCGCCCCTGCCCCTAACCCTAATGGCTAGATTCCAGATGGCTCAGAACTGTCCAGAAGCCAGCTGATCCCGATTTTTTTGGAGTTGGTAGTGATGACGTGTCTGCAGCTATTGCCCCCAACTTTCTCGGGAGGCTAAGGTTTTCGCAAACGGGCCCGATTTCCCTTGCGCCTGGGCTGTGTTTTAAAAAGCTCGCCTCAAGCGAGGAGGCGCGCCTCGAAACAGGCCGATCGCCTCAACGGGTCTGAGGCGCGCAGGGTCCGCGAGGCGTGCCGGAGGCGCCCGAGGCGTGCGAAGCGCGCCTAGGCGAGGATGCCATTGCCTCCTGGATATTGATTTTTCAGATTTTTTTTTTTAATATTTAATTAAAACCCTAAAAATTTAGTATACCCACCCCCAACCCCTCGACTCGTTCGAAAGAAATAACTCACGCGAATCAGAAAAGCAATCGTGCGAAGCCAACCCAGCCGACCCACCCCACTCTGCCGGCCGCTCCCTTCCGCCACCGCCGCTAGCCGCTGCGCGCCACCGCCGTCGGCCATCCCACGTCGTCCGGTCGCCACCGCTCAGCCTGCATCGTTAAGTTTTTTTTTTTTTCTTTTTTATCTTATCGACTGCCTTTCCCTCACCCTCACCCACCGTCCACTGCCTTTTTTATCTTGTTTGATATGATTGAACATGTGGTTTTTGGAATTGAGACAATGAGACTTTGATTAATGTTCTTAACTTATTGTGTTTTTGTAATTTGTTGAACTTGAATTTTAGTTATTGATCTTTTTATTTCGCTATATTTCATATATTATTTGTTTAATGACATGATATATAATATGAGTAATTACATATAATTATGTATAATTTTTTTTTAAGGGGGGTCCTTGAGGCGCTCGCCTCGTCCTGAGTCGCCTCGCGAGTAGCGCC
>JAPKLW010000519.1:56841-91933 GCA_026898455.1 Plectranthus barbatus
AATGGGAAGGTCTCGGGTTAGGCACGTCTAAAAGATTTAGTCGGGTTTTATCCATTACCCAAGCCAAACTCATCTAATATACTCTAATTGGGGATTAATAAACCCTATTTGGGATGGGTGAATCCATTTTGGTATGGATAAAATCCGCCTAAAGTTTTTAACCTACACAATTAGTTCAATCAAATTTCTTGTTTTTTACTTTTTTTTTATATCAAGAAAGTACTACTTTTATTCTATTATATACATAAAACACACACGTACATTAAAATCAAATTCACTTTATGCAAATAATAAAGCGACATTGTAATTATTCTTATTATTCTATAAGTAAACCTTATTAATTCCCTTCAAACTCAAGCCGACAAAGGTGGAACACTTTGCTCGTTTCTGAAAAAGTTGGAGGGATCAACCTTCGTCTTCACACGAACCAGTCTCCTAAAATTATCCTTGAAATATCTGCGCCCCCAAACGCTGGCCTCCTCGTAGCTGGTCTCTCCCACAACATTATTACTCCCAATATCAAGATCTCTGTAGTTGACATACGCCGCCCTCGGAGACTTCGTCACGTACCTCTCCATGTAGTCGTACAGCCTCCTCAGCCAATCCACGTGCAACTCTGATTCCTCCGGGTCGGCCCACCCGACCCCGTATTCGATCATGAATATGGTTCCCCTCCGGTGAGGGAACGGAGTCTCCGACTCCGAGAAAGCGTTGAACGCCCCTCCGTAGGGGCTGAACTGCAGCTCTGCACCGAAGTCTTCCACTAGGAAATCCCATATGCCTCTCAGACCCTCAACCGGGAATGGCGTGGAAACAAAATCAGATTTTGATTTGAAATATAAGCTTCCTTGTGGATCCCGGTCGAGTAAGATATCGAGAGGCTGGTCACGGAGCTCCGAGAAGAAGAGCTCGGATTCTATCCAGCTCATCTCGATGCAGTCGTTGGGAGCTAGTCCGAGTTCGGGAAATTGCTTCTGCATTATTTGGAGGAGATCTTGAGCTCGGCCGAGGAAGAGGGAGGTGAAAGAAGCTGCCACCGTTTTGTTCCCGGTTGTCGGAGAGATGTCGGGATGTAAGAAGATTCTTATCTGGAGGTTGTCGTCGATCTTGTCGGCGACGTATTGCCAGCGGTGCACGAGCTCCGTCGCGTTGTCTTCCAACCGCCGTGTGACGTTGAAGACGGTTACTATTTCAGGGACGGTGACGAGTGCGATCTTAAATTCTAGAACAATCCCGAAGCTGGTGCCGCCGCCGCCGCGGATGGCCCAGAACAGATCCTCTCCCATGGTTTTCCGGTCGAGTATCTCGCCGTCGGCGTTGATCAGTCTGGCATCGATGATGTGATCGGCGGCGATGGTATGCTTGCGCGACATCATGCTGTACCCTCCGCCGCTGAAGTGGCCGCCGACGCCCACGGTGGGGCAGACGCTGGCCGGGAAGCCGAGAGTCGGGCTTTTGAGAGCAAGCGTGTGGTAGAGCTGGCCGACGGTGGCGCCGGTCTGGACCCACGCGGTTTTCCCGTCGCGGTCGACGGTGACTGACCGGAAGTTCCGCATGTCGACGATGAGGAAGGGGGTTCGGGAAGTGTAGGAGAGGCCTTCGAAGTCATGGCCGCCGCTCTTGACTCTGATCGGGAGGCCGAGTTTCTTGGAGCAGTGAACCGTTGCCTGAATCTCGGACTCGTGGAACGGCGTGACGATGAGTTCCGGCCTCTGCGGCGCCGCTGCGGCGGGGCGGAGGTTCTGCGCGAGGAGGAGGGAGGCGTAGGTTGCGTTTTGAGGGGTGAAGATGATGTCGGTGGGGGAGTTTGAGCGTTGGAATTGATCGGTGAGGCATTGGAGGAAATCGCCGTAGTTTTTGTTATGATCGGCTGAATGAGCGGCGAGGAATAAAAAGTTTGATAGAATTAATAAGGGTGTAATTATACGAATAAACTCCATTTTATGGGCGTTGTTATGTTTGCTAAATGGTGAATAAACCCTTCCTTATATAGGGGTTAATTATCTTGAACTTCTCTCAATTAAAAATAATATTAACATTTTAAAAAAATAATATGTTAACTAATGTTTATAAGTATAGTGAAATTAATATTTTAGTAATGTCGGTGAAAAAATTACCATTTTAGAAATATGACTAATATAGCGGGACAAACAAAAAAGGAAAAGGATACTAATATAGTGGGACGGAAGGAGTATTTCAAAGCAGAATTATCGATTCAGGATCCAAAAGTTAGTCTAATTATTAGGATGAAAAAATGAATTCTTAATTCAGGATCTAAAAGTTCGTAACAATTCTCAATCCAAAACCTGATATCATCCTGAATTGAATTTTATGATCTTTCGAATCCTGAATTGAAATTTTTTGTGATTTTTCAGATCTGAATTGAAAATTCATCTTTCGAATCATGAATCAATAATTAAACTATCTTTCAAAATAAATTCGACTTATCAAAAAGTAATACTCCCTCCGTCCCATTTAAATTGGCCCACTTACCGAATCCGGCGTCCCAATTAAATTGGCTCCTTTCCAAAAATGGCAACTTTTTCACACTCAACAATAAAATATTCATTCCACTAACTCATTCTACACTCACAACTCTTAATTTCCGTGCCGAAAAGAAAAGGGCCATTTTAAATGGGACGGAGGGAGTATATTCTTTTTCTCTACAAGAAAATTCTACGGACTAAGTGGCATATGCATGTACGTGTTCCTACATGTATTAGAAATTAAAATCAAATATATATATACATTTTCAACCCCAACGAAATTAAGACTTGCGTGTACGAACGTACGATGAATATTCCATAACATATATAAAATTAAGTCGATATATATATCAGTTCACGTAAACTAATTAGGCAATGATGATAATTAAGTCGATAGGTCAAAATAAGGAAAATTATGGGGGCTTTTTTTTATAATTATTAATTTTGATTAAACAATATTATCCCAAAATCACAAAACTAGAAATGCATTTCACTTAGATGAGAAAGTCTATATACTTGGATACTTCCCCCAATATATTTTTACATATTATCCACTAAATACTATTCCGATTTCGTGTGTTTTTTGTATACTTTAAGTCGATATATCTTTTCGATTTTTCAACCAACAAATATGTCGGGGGGTGATGTGAAGTTTTTCAAACAATGCTTATCCGCAACAATACTTGACATGAAAAACTCGTGTAAAGTGCAATTAGGGGTATAATCGAACCGAGTCGAGTCAAGTAGTATCGTACTCAAGTTTTACTCGTTAAGTTAAGAGTCGAGCTACGAGCTTTTTTATCGAGTACTTTGATGTTCACGAACTTTATAAATTTAGAATAAATTTAAGATTTTCATTATTATTTTGACAAAAAAGTTATTATTTCCAAAAATAATATCACATTTATGCTCAAATTCTATTTTTTTTTTCATTATTAGAAATATTTATCATTATTGTTACTCTTAAATCATGAAAATACTTTTTGTATAAAAGTAATTATTTTATATTTCTCATTAATTTTAGTTAACGAGTCAGCTCATGATCACGAACTCACGAGTCGAATACTATGATGCTTAAGTTTGGTTCATTTAATAAACTAGTTTTACTAAACAAACTCGAACGAGCTTTTATCGAGTCGAGATCCGAGTAGCTCACGAACAATTTAGTTCATTTACACCTCTACGTATAACTGATTTCAACTTAACAAATCTATAAGCTAGGGGTGGCAATTTTCGACACGACACAATAACCCGACACGAACTCGCACGATAATAATGGGTTAGTGTTGAGCCTTAATGGGTTCGTGTCATTATCGTGTCGACCCAATAAGGAACGAAATTTTCGTGTCGTGTTCGTGTTGTGTCCGTGTCGTGTTCGTGTTATCCGATAACGTATCGTGTTTCGTGTCGTATTCGTGTCGTGTTCGTGTTCGTGTTCGTGTTACCCACTAAGAAATTAATAAATAATATATTTTATTATTTTATTATTATTATTACTACTATTTTTTCATTTATCAACCTAATTTAACAATTTTCACAGGTCAATATCGTGTTCGTGTCAATATCGTGTTATCAGATCGGGTTCTTAACATGTCAATATCGTGTTCGTGTCGTGTCCGTGTCGTGTTCGTGTTTGAGGCTTAATGGGTCGTGTCGTGTTCGTGTCGAGCATATCCTTAACAGATCGTGTTCGTGTCGGACCTTAATGGGTCGTGTCACTATCGTGTCGACACGATAACGACCCAACACGCACGAATTGTCACCCTACTATAAGCCTACAAAACATATACTACCTTTATCCCGTGCGAATTGGTACACTTCTTTTCGGCACGGGAATTAAGAACTGCGAGTGTAAGTGGAATTAATATATTTTTGTTGAGTGTGAAAAAATTATCATTTTTAGAAATGTGTCAATTCCATTAGGACGCCCGATTTGGTAAGTGTAACAATTCGGGCGGACGGAGGGAGTATATGTTTATGTTGTGAAGTATCGATTATATTGCATACGAGATTAAACATAAAATAGTGAAGGAATCGATATATAAAATTTACGTGGTTCAGCAATAGTCTTTGTCCATAGATAGGGGCCATTTTTATATTATGCTTCTATCATCATTACAATACAATTACAGAATATTAAATAACCTTACATGTTACAATTACATAATTTATTACAAAACCCTATGGAGTAATCGAAACTTCATACTATATCTCCAAGTTATAGAAGGTTTAGCCAATCGAAGCATCATTTAGGTTTGGGCCAAAAAATGGGCTATTTTCTCAGCTCAATTTTGGGGTATCATATAATTGGAATCGCTCATCGTAGCCCAAACTAAGTATTGGGCTCTCTTTTTTTGTTTTTTATTCATGATCTGTAAAGGTAGAGCCCAAACTTTTATTTATATTTATTTAGAAAAAAAAGCATATTGTATAATTGCTATTTGCCACCAAAAAAAAAAATCATTAGTTGATTTTGATTGACGAATTCAACTATGGAAGGTGACAACACAATTAAGTAAAGTAATTAGGGACAGATTAATGATTAATCGCAGTCAGCGGGGGCTGAAATGATTCTGACAAACAAATATTTGCTGGACGACAGGCTTGCACTCATTATTACAACCTTAATTATTACTCCTTTCATTCCCATTATATAGTCCGGGTTACTATTTTAGAGTGTTTCAATTATATAGTCCAGTTTTTATATTTGGTATTGTTTTTATATGGTCATTTACTATTACATCCCTGAATAATCTTGGAAAATGAGAATATTAAATGTAATATAATGAAAATGAGAAGTTAATTAATTGTTTAAATAAGGGTAATGTTAGAAGTTTGATTAAATATTAAATAATTTTTAGCAAACGTTCAAGATTAAAGTGGACTATATAATAGGAATGGAGGGAATATTTTTCTTATTTTATTCAAAAAATAATTTTAAAAAAAGGAATCTTAACGGCTCTAACATGGCATGACAACAAATACATGACCGTTGTGGCCCCTTCTCTCACTCTCTCTCTCTCCCACAATATATATATAACCCTCTCTTGGTTTCTCTTCATCATCATCATCATCTCATTCTTGCAAAACCCTCTATCCTCACTCTATCATTCACAAAGTGAGCTTCGATTCATTTTTCTGATGCGATTTTTCTGTTTTATTTTGCTTTTTCGTAATGATAAATGTGTTTTGTTTGGTTTTGGTTTTGAAGAGAAGCAAGCAGAAGACATGACTGTTGAGGTTGAGGTTAGAGCTGAGGCGGCGCAGGTGGTGGAGGAGCAGGTGAAGGCGGCGGAGGGAGAGGTGCAGTGTGAGAAGGAGGATGATGACTCCAAGCCTAAGATTGTGGAGAAAAGCTCCTCCTACAGAGAGGAGAGCAACTTTCTCTCTGATCTGAAAGAGCACGAGAAGAAGGCGTTGAACGAGCTCAAGACAAAGCTCGAAGAAGCAATCCTCGGAAACACCATTTTCAAGAAAGAGGAGAAGAAGGAGGCACCCGAAACGGCGCCGCCGGCGGAGGAGGAGAAACCCGCAGCCGAAAGCGAAGAAAAGGAGCCCACTGAGAAATGCGAAGAGCCCAAAGCAGAATCAGAATCTGTTGTAGCAGAAGCTGTTGAAGCTGAAGCTGAAGCTGCTGAAATCAAAGTTGATGAAGATATCTCGATTTGGGGGGTACCCCTCTTGCCCAGCAAAGGAAACGACAGCACCAACGTGGTGCTCTTGAAATTCTTGAGGGCTAGAGAATTCAAAGTCGCCGATGCATTCGAGATGCTGAAGAAGACTCTCCAATGGAGGAAGGAATTCAAGACCGACTCCATCTTGGAGGAAGAGTTCGAAACCGACCTCGCCTCCGCCGCCTACATGAGCGGCGTGGACCGCGAAGGGCACCCCATCTGCTACAACATATTCGGGGTTCTAGAGAGGGAAGACATCTACGAGAAGGCAGTGGCGACGGAGGAGAAGAGGGAGCAGTTCTTGAGGTGGAGGGTTCAGCTGATGGAGAAGGGCGTGGAGAAGCTCGATTTCAAGGCTGATGGGATCAACTCTCTGCTCCAAATCAACGATCTCAAGAACTCTACCGGAGCTTCCAAGAAGGAAGCTCGTGTTGCTGTGGATAAAGCTGTTGCTCTTCTCCAAGATAACTACCCAGAATTCGTTGCCAAGAATGTAAGCATAGCTCTCTGTGATCATTGATCAAGTTCAGATCTTGATGCAGATTCTTGAAATGATTCTTTGCTTCTTTGCAGATTTTCATCAATGTCCCGTTTTGGTACTATGCTTATCACTCCATTTTGTCTCCTTTCTTGACGCAAAGAACTAGAAGCAAATTAGTCTTTGCTCGTCCATCCAAGGTTACTGAGACTCTGCTCAAGTGAGTCACCCCTCTCTCCCTCCCTCTCTCTCTCATCATCTACAATCATGTTTGCAAAAATGGTTAGGTGCTAGTCGGCCTGACGGTTTAGACGTTTTCTAGGCTATAGTTAATCGGAAAGCTAATTTTTTTCATAAATATATATTAAGATTAGATAAATTTAATTAATTTCTAAAAGAATATGAAGCCGCGGGTGGCATATACCCCGGTTAGTCTGCTGCCTAGGTGACGCATAGCGAGCTTAGTCGGGTCACCTAGATCGGTGCCTAGGCGGGAATTTTTAAGACAGTGTCTATAATAGCTATATGATGGTGGAATAGGTACATTCCAATTGAAGAGATTCCAATCCAGTATGGTGGGATGAAGAGAGAGAACGACTTCGAGTTCTCAAACACTGATGGTGAAGCCACACATGTTGTGATCAAAGCTGGAGCCACTGAAACAATTGAAATCCCAACACCAGAGGTAAATAATACATGTTTTTTTCTTACCAAGATTGTATTTTTATGTCTCAGAAACTAATTAAGCAAGATTTGTGATTGCAGGCTGGAACTACATTTATCTGGGATGTTACAGTGCTGGGGTGGGAGGTGAACTACACAGAGGAATTCGTGCCGACGAATGAGAATTCGTACACGATGATCATTCAGAAATGCAAGAAGATGGGGTCGGACGAGGAGGCTGTGCGTAAAACATTCAAGAACCATGAAGCAGGGAAGATTGTGATAACTGTTGGCAACTCATCTGGGAAGAAGAAGAAATTGTTTTACAGAAGCAAGGTCAAGAAGGCTTGCTTCTGATCTCCTTCTTGCTGATTCAGACATGGACTTTGATTTTGATTTTGATTATTCATTTGATTGATTTGTTTGTATACTTATTATTCTTTTGGGGTGGAAGATTGATTAACTTCTTTTTCTTATTTTTGGTGTAAATCACTATTTGTCTCAATTGTTTTTTCTATTTGAGTTTTTGCCAAATGATTCATTTCACCATCAAATGACATGTGAATAAGAGAATGAACTTGTTTTCAATGTTTTCTTGCTTGATTATATTTCTATTGCGTGCTTATGATTACAACACTTCGACTATTCTGACAGGAGATAAAATAATGTTCTAACCTTACATCTGCATCCGATAATAACTCCGATTTGTCGGTTGCATCTCTTAAAGCATCTGGTCCCAAATTCTTTAGAACCTGCATTACAAAACACAGTATCAAGAGATGGCATTCAAACAATAAAGAATGGAAGAAAATCATGTATTGCTGTATTTGCTTTTACTGTTGCTGTTTCAGAAGGTTTCCAACCTTTTCGAGATAGCCTTTGCAGCTCCATAAGTATTGGCAGCCGGAGTCCTGATCCGACGAGGGAACAAAGACAGAAATGAAAGATATGTAACTACAAAAGCAGGAAAAATGGTTTATATCAAACAAAACAATCTATAAGCTCTCTCTCTATTTCTTTGACTGAAATCGTTTGTGGTGCACCTCCGGGAACACTAACACAGTTGAAGTAACCGGCTTCTTCGACTGATAGCTTGTCTATCTCACCTTCAAACCTACGAAACATAAAGGAGAGAGTCACATTAGTTGAAATGGGGTGAACTGCAAGAAATCAAGTGCCTACAATAATGATCGCGTCTGCATCTGCAATGTCATCAAGCCCGTATAATATTTTTTCTCCGTATTTCTCCCCTGAAAATTTGATCTTACAGCTGCTAAGGAAACTAAGTAGAAATGCAGTTATCCAATTATCAATCTAGAAATCTGACCAGAAACATGTTGAAGTTTCACTAGAATATGTAATCTGTGATGGATAGCAACTTGCATGACATATCCTCTGCAGTGTTTCCTTAGAGATCATTCTTTCAGCAAAGTATCCCAGCAACTATAACATAGCAAAAGTCGAACGAATCACCCCTTACGAAGATCCATGCTTGTCTTGAAAAATATATAAGCATTACACAAACTAATATCAATATTTATCAGATATCTCATCATAAAGTGGTTTATCACTCAAGTATCTGTAGTAAAACAAGTAACTGCTGAACTTCAGATCCATTTTCGGAGAATAAAACTAGTCAGCAACCTTCACAGTTGTTTTTTTAGAACTTGTGAACTATCATACTATACAGAGAGAGAGTTATACAATGTCTCCCAACCCCAAAATCATATCGAGCCTAGGTTCTCGAGAATCTTTCTCTCTCGTTGTTTTTAAGAATCATGCAAATGCGATGAGTCCAATGACCATAAGTTGCTATACCTCATCACTCAAAGGCTCGAGGCTTTCCCACGACGATGTGACACGAGGATTATCATTTTCATTGTCTGCAAAGACATGGAACCAAACTTACCATCTGAAAAAAGGAATACAACACAACTGCAAGGCTCAACACAGTAGAGAGGGAGCAGTAATCAAAACCATATATCATGGAACCTGGCCTGCCTATCCACATTCTAGATGGAAACACCTCCATATCGCATAACTCCTGATTTTTGAAACCAAAATCAATTATCTTCAAAATATCTAATGGATTACCAGACTTTGCCAATCAAGTAAAAGATGTAACTTACCAACTGCGGCTTATGTGAAAGGATGATCATCCCCCCTTTGCACTGACCAAAAGAAGAATTCATCAACACTTACATATAGGGCAGTTAAGGCAGACGTGATCATGCAATAGTGAAACGTCACCCAACATTAAGTCATTATGTTAAGAAACAACGATTCTAGACAAGTAACTCAGCCTAATGGACAGTTTTCAAATAGAATGGTACCACTTCACCCAAAATATGTCACTCATTTCTTGGTAGAACTCAGACAAAGTTAATCTGAAGGTAAGAAACAGACAAAGTTAATTACCTTGGGACAATACAAGAGATCACACTGCCCAGGCGTACAAGATTCCGACTTTACTCCGAGGGCTTCGATTTTTTTGCTTCAGTTCAGCAAAACCAGTTTTCTCATCATCGGCCTTCATATCAACTTTGATTTGCAAGTACCGACAAAGACAGAAGAACCAAGAAATTACAATTGGGGAAAGAAAAGACATCAAATTTCGGAGAACCAAGTGAGGAAAGAACACCTGTCAGTTTGGATGAGAGGGCATGAGGAAATGATCGGAACCCATTACTCTTGAACTGAATTCTTGAGAAGGGCTCAGCAGAATAGAGCAAGAAACTGCTGGGACAGATTAAAGATTGAAAATTTAATGAACTGTTCGGGGGCAAAGGGCACAATGGCGGAGGTGGTGGCTCGTGGAGGCGCGTCGGTGGAGGCATCTCAGATTTTTGTCTCTGACGACGGCAAATTAACCATGCAAACTCCTTGTGCTTACTGGAGACTGGAGAGTGGAGACGAGGGGTAGAGGAGGATAATAATAGTGGTGCCATGCTACCAAAAATTTTCAATATATTTTAATTTTTACGATTTTTTTTTTTTTTTGCGTTAAAATTTATTTAAAAATATATTTTTATCAATAATAATAATATAATTGCGCGAAAAGAATGTAAAATCTTATTTAAATTTATTATTCTAAAATAAAAATAGGAGTAAAAATAATATTTCTCCGTCCCACCTCAATTGTCCCACTTTCCTTTTTCGTCAGTTCCACCTCAATTGTCTCATTACTTAAAAAAGGCAATTTTTTCACACTCAACAATAAAATATTAATTTCACTCAATTTACTTTACACTCACACTCCTTGATTATTGTGCCCGATCAACCCGGGACAAATCACCCGATACGAAGGGAGTAATTGTTAAGATCAGGCCCAAAGGATACAACCCATTAACTCGGAGCCCAGAAGTCAAATCAAGACTTGCTCCGGTGTACTTGCCGGCCCCAAATTTGGGTACTTACCATTTATGGGTTCGGGTTCGAAATCAACCCCTAATAGACTAATAAGGAAGAAGTCTTTGAAAAGGTGTCACGTCAGCCCTAACCAATTTTAAGATTTTCGGGAATCGGTTCTGAAAATTTTGGGTCACCGCTAACCTTTGCTAGGATTTGTTAGGCCCAAACTTTTTTGTAACAGGCCTCTTCTTTGTGCCTATAAAAAGAAGGCCCCGAGTCATTTTCTTTATGAATTTTTCTCAAGCTAAACGCGCCAAAACTTTGTCGCATTACACACTCGATACATTTCATTTATTTTTCACCTGTCGTGTTCTTCACATATTTTTTGTATTTAATTCACGTTCTTACGATATTTACTATTCTCAAACCCGATTCTAAGAGTTTTGATTTGATCAAATTCGGACCTCGACGATAATAAACAATATTATATTTTTCGATATGATATGTACTAGTATAACGTAAATATTGTTATGATCATACCGAAAGTTTCTATTATGATATGATATTTTACCAAAAATTACAATAAACAAAAAATTTGGTATTTTTTCGATACAATATTTTTCCCAATCCCCAATCACCTTAAAAATATATGCTCGATGTAAATATGAGATGTACTCTATCAACCGAAGCATGGATATACTTGTATTGTACATTACCTAAATGTCACTAAAATAAGTTATTTTAATGACTATAACTATGATTGGAATTTAGTAAGGATCATAACTAATGATATTTTGGTTAGTAGTGTTTATATTTAAATATATAATAATCAAACATTTAAATTACCTTTGTAATAAAATTTTACCGAGACAGATGTTTGTTTCCAGTTGAGATAGAGATTCTAGCTCCTACCAATACAAATTCCCCTTAGGAAATGTTTTAGGGCAAAACCATATCAATACAATATCAACCTAGATCTATCATCGCTCTCTTTCGAATGAAATTCTTTTTTTCATTTTTTGTTTTCATTTTTTTTAGGGTTTAAAGTTTTGCAGTAATTATGATATTCTATCATTTCAATCAAAGAAAACGTTATTTTTTCCGTGCATGAAATTAAATAGTGAAAGTGAATTATTATTGAGATTTAATTAAGTCACTTAATCCCTACTAAATTTATAAATTCATAAAAACAACAATTATTTGCACACTTGCATAAAATAAAAAACGGCAAAAACGGACGTAGAATAAATTAAAAAAACTAAACAAAAACAAAAAACAAAATGGGTTTTTTACTTTTTTTTGTTTTTTATAAAAGCAAAAAAAATGATGTGGAAAAAATAACGGTTAATAGAGTTATAATGCCGCCAATTAATTAATAACCCTAATAATCCTTCCATAATATCTTCCTAATTATAAGGAGGGTGGTTATCCAATTTTCATTCCATTAACCTCCATAGCCATTCCCACGTCCTCTCTCTCTCCTCCCCTCTCTCTCTCTCACGTCTCTCTCTCTCTCTCTCTATCTTGGGACATAAGCCCTTTTGTTTTTGTGTGTTAAGGTTTTACTGATATTCAAGGCTGGTAGTTACAAGACAGAATCTTCCTTCAGGTATTGTGTTTGTCTCTCTCTTTATCTTCTTTAATTTTACTTGCCTTTTTTAATTTTTTTTTTACTATGTTTGGTTTTTATAGCTTCTCCATTCATCAATGGCGTTGAGCTACTACTCCAACTGGGGAGATTCCATTCAGCAGCCGCCGCAGATGGACTATGATTCCGACGCCGCCATGAATGGCGATGACCCAGAGCTCCAAGCTCTGCTGCACGCCGCCTCCGACGCCGACTCTCTTTTCAACCCTAACGACTTCCTCTTCTTCTCCGACCAAAACTGCAGCGACTACGGCGGCGACTTCACGAATAATGGAGGAGTTCTTCCATCATTCCACGACATCACTCCCAACTCCGTCGCGCCGGAACCCTATTTCCGGCACCAAGATATTGAGTTGCAGCCATTCCACCACCCTCCAAAACTGCAGAAGCGTTGCGATTCCGACCAAATCTACTACTCCTCTCTCTTCGCTCCGAACCCTTGTCTCGACATGCTCCAAGATTATTACTCCACGCCGGGAGTCATGACTCAGCCGCCTTTTCTTGATTTTCCGGCGGCGGGTTTCACTTTCAGCAGTGGGAGCCACGACAGCGAGAGGAAAGAAGAACCTGCCGCCGCGGCGGTGAGCTTGTCCACGCAGAGCGCGGCGGCGAGGCAGAGGCGGCGGAGGATCACGGAGAAGACGCAGGAGCTCGGGAAGATGGTTCCCGGCGGGCAGAAGATGAACACGGCGGAGATGCTGCAGTCTGCCTACAAATACATCAAATTCCTGCAGGCGCAGGTTGCCATACTCGAATTCGTTGGCTTCAATAATCAGGTAGTTTTTCATGTTTCAACTATTCATTCCTTGAATTCCAACCATTGTGGTTGTAGCACTTAGCCGAACCAAATACTCTCAAATTCTCATATTTTGAATAATCAGTATTTAGGCACTGCCTAGACTGTTTAATCTGTCTAGGCGTCGATTTAGGTGGTCGAATAAGGAGGTGCTGATTTAGGTGGTCGAATAAGCAGGCGCCGCCTATTTTTTTTATTTTTTAAAAAGATAATCAAAATTTATATAATTTTAATCTTTATCTATTGGTAAATAGTATTATAAATATTAAATATAAAAAATTAATTTACCGATTAACTTCCATCTTAAAAATGCCTAAGACCCACTGAGCTGAAAGGGGTTGCCGCCCCACGGACGGCCGGAATTTTTTTTTTTTTAGCTATAGACTGAAAAAAACTATATAAATCGATTCAACATAAGCCCCCACGGAGCTTAAAGTCTGGCTTCGCCCCTGCCTAGGCCCCCACCCAAATTCCCGATTTATGCCTAACGATTTTTATAACATTGATTCCAAGAATAATGCTCATTTAAATCAAACTTTTTTTTTTGCTCGTTTCAAATACTTGTAGGAAGTTGCAGAAGCTCCATATGAAGGTGAAGAAATGCTGCAGATTCTTCTCGAATCGCCATTGATTCAAGAAAAGCTCTACTCCACCGAGCATTGCTTGGTTCCACAAAAATTCGTTGATGAAAAAGTAGTGATCAGCTCTGGAAAAGGGTCTCACTGATCTAGCATGCATCACTAACTATTTTATTAGTTTAGGCTAATCTTGATTAATTTATGATGTTTTTGTTAATTACTTGATTTAGGGCAAGTTCTTGATGCCCTAATTTCGTTTCGTTGTATTCATTTTTTAAGTTTGTATGTTTAGGTTAGGCACTTCACTTTAGAGAGAGAGAAAAAAAAATCCTCAATGTAAGTTACCTGATCCAACATTATTGATATGCAAGCATTAATTATTGATTAATCCCATATGATATTCATTTCTTTATTTATTGTTTTCTTTAAACTTGGTCATTAATAAAAATCTTAAAAACCGCAATGAGAAGGAAATAATAATAAATGCACCGTTTAATTATTACTAATAGGTCGTTTTAATTTCACAATTTACACCATTTATTATCATTAGGTAATTCGTTTCTTAATTATTTTTCATGTGAAATTTGCAAAAAATAGTTCTTCAATATTTAGGTAAGAGACATTGAAACAGTCAAGAAGTGGAGTGATGGTAGGAAAATTTGTTACAACGTGTGAGTGTGTTTATTTTAATATTTAATCTCATTTTTTTACATTTTTAACGACTTATTAGGAGTGATTTTAGGAAGATTTGTTACAACGCCTGTGTGTTTATTTTTAATAGTTAATCTTATTTTTACATTTTTAACAATTTATCTATATCTATATAATATATTAAAGGAGAGTAATAAAAATTAACTACTCCTGCCAAAATTCTTATATCATATTTAATTTTTATTTTTAATTTATTCTATTATAATATATATATATAATAATAAAAAATTGCATTAGTCACTTAAATATTATATTTATTATTTTTAAAATAATGTAAACATAATATCTTTTATATGATATTTAAATCAAATCTTATAAACTTTATATTTGAAATAATACAAGTATAATGCTAAAAAACAACATAAATATAATTTTTTGATAGGTTAATTTTGTAAAACAAACTCTTATTTTTATAAATTTCGTATTTTATATACTTGCTTTGATTGTAATCAAATTAACATATGTAGTTTGATATATAATATATAAAAAAATATTTCATAAATATGCTAATAAATACGTGCATATATGTGTGAGTTTATAAGCTTAAATTATAATTTAATTTAATTAAATAAAATATTAAATATATAATTTGTGCAAGGCACAGTTGCAAATCTATTAAAAGAGAGAAGTACCACAAAACTGTTCCCAAAAAAAATTATCATTTGATAACCGTCCAAGTTTTAGTAATAGTGATTTTTTTTTTCGTAAAACATAATATTAAATTTATTTATCAAATATAAAACCGCCCAACTTTTTAGAGCTCCTTATAACATGATATCAAATTTATGAGTTGGTCTCTTCAAGGACGGTTTCACCATTTTTTATTATGAGACGGACTTTAATACATCATTTAATAAGTTAAATATATAAAAATTATATTATTTGCAACAAAAAAATACATCATTTGCAATAAAGAAACATATTGCTTCCACCATTAAAATCAACTTTTGAATCAAATTTTTAAATTGCCAATTTTTAAAATTTTGTCCTGATGAATTTTCGTGCAATTTCGAGCTAGTTATTTTTTTGATAATTCTAAACTAATACAACAACGGAAACCCAAAACCGTTACTTTTATACATCTAGAAACATATTTCCACCATTAAATTCATAAAAATGGTAAGACATCATTTGCAATAAAAAATACATTATTTTATTAAATTCGTCTCATAATAAAAATGATGAGACCGTCTCATCCGAGAATTTACCCAAATTTATTTAATAAATTTATTATTCCTTGTGATGAACGTTTAGCGATAAATTTATATTAACCAAAAAAAAAAGTTCAAAATTTAAGTCTAGAGAAATCTTGCAAGAAAAATATAATATTGCAAGATGTCAGTATATGCATTTATTTAACAAGCAAATATGTAAATGTACATATTTCTTTAGTATATATACAAATTTTAAATTTTTATAATCTCATTTTTTTCGTAATCATTAGTTTATACAATAAAAAACAAATAATACTATGCATTATTAAAATCTATAACTCTGACTAATGAGGAAAGGGGTGCGTTATAATGCGAATCATCTCCTAAAAGAGAGATAAAACTAAATCTGTACCATTAGATTAAAGAATTAATGATTTAGATTTGATTTTTCGAAAGAAAAAAAAAATCGCTGCTCTTTTTAGTATAATTTGTACTACTATACAACTAAAATACATAAATAATATTTTAAATGCAAAAACCTAGACTGCTCAACAATGTACTTTCTCAAACATTGGTAAAAAAAATCTGACATCTCATGAGAAAGTGAAACTCACCATGTACAAGGTTACTTTGGAAATAGCCTCTGCTGACAGAAACTAGTGTAAGCATCTTTCTCCTCCATTGACAACTTATCTGATAATCTTGTGTAATGCACAGATGATGATGATGACGACGATGATGATAATTATTCGACTTGTTTGATAATTCTTCTTTTACGTAATGCGTCCCTGGGGATACTTCCGGGGGCGCTGTGAGCTCTCCTCCTCTCATCTTTCTTTCTTTGAGCTTCAGTCATGATGCGCCGCAATGAAGCTGCTTTATAGATTGGTTTTGGCAAGTGTCTATGCCTGTTATATACATCACAATTAACAGGAATTATTCAAGTATGAAAGAAGAGTTTTCTTGATCGGAGAAACTTGCAATTGATGCTGTAAAATATAAGAATATATAAGTAGTAACAAATTGAAGTCTAGAGCAGGGAATCTTCAGAGCAGAAAAAAGTTTAAATCTTAAAACTTCAAAGGAACCACTTCAAACTATTCTAACAACTAATACACACAATTAACCACGCATAAAATTTAATGTACCTGACTATTCGCTTCACCTCAGGAAGATGTTTGTAGCGACTCTTTACCGCATCCAGATATTCATGATTTTTACGCTCTCTCGGCAAAAGCTGCAAGCATGAAAATGATTTGTTTATGATTTTCAATAGAAAGATGAACATTTGTTCTGTTTAAATCATCCATAACTGTTAATCAGCATTTATTACCATGTGTAAGCTTCCAAATCTTACACGCCATAGAATTGACATTGAAGATTGGAGCACAAATGAAATGAAATGAAATGAAATGCATTTAACAAGTTGAAACAAGAATAGTAGTTGCAAACAAAGAGAGACGTACAACTCCGAGTTGTTCAGATGCTTTGGCCTTCCAAAGTCGAACGTTCGTGTCATCACTCCCAGAGATAACATAGGTTCCATCGTTGCTGAACTTAACACAGAAGACCCTATAGATAGGAAATATAAATAGGCATCATATAACTAAAAATAAAGCAGCCACTAATCTAATCATGTTTTCTTATATAAAGAATCCAATTAAACACCAATTAAACACATCATCATAAGAGAAGCATCAAATATCAACTGACCTTTGCATTCTCTTAGTATGATATATTTCTCGGCTGTGACCACCATTATACTGGAATATTCTAACCTGCAACGTGCATTAGGGATATCAAAAAGTGTGTAATGTTTCAATGAACGACGACACAAAAAAAAAATAGAAAACTCACAGTTCTATCATACGATCCAGTGACAAACTCGCGTCCAGTTGGTGAGTAATCAATATCCATTCTGCAAAAGGGTAATGAAATTTAGTACTGCAAATTGTTAACAACTAATAATATATCGGACCCTCACAGTTACAGTATAAAAGAAAAAAAAGTAGTGATGTAGACTTACACAGCAGAAACATGGTCTTTGTGCACACACCTTGCCTCGTTCAACTTTCGAACATCATAACTATAACAATTGCAATCTTCGTTTGCCTATATTGACATGATATCTTAATTTGTGACAATAGCATTTCAGGATATATAATTCCAGCACGGGCGGGGAAAAGTAGCTCACATCTTTTAATGCATACATTTTGGGATGTCAAATAACTAATGCAAAATTGCAAATTCTACTTGCTATTAGAGGGCACACATCAGAAGCAATGAGTGGATCTCTCTCCCAACGACAGAGCATACAGAGTATTCTATTTTACTTAGAGTTTCTAGACGTTAGCGATTCAAATTTGTAATGCCTTTCTTAATCTTAAACCAGGCATCAGAATAGAAACAGCAGAAATAAAGATAAGTAGTTGTGTAGTAAGCTTACAGCTGTGAAGTTCATTGGTTCCATTGGGTTCCACGCTATAGAATTTATTTTTGTCTGTGAAAGAAAAGAAAGAGATAATCAGGACATGCATTTATCAATCAAAATGTGTTATCTATATATCATATTTAAAGAGTTCCAGACCAATTCCCTCCAAAAATCTCGAAAAACTAAAACATTATTCATAGATTCACATACCATCATAATCATCTTTCTTGCAGGAGATGACAATCTCAAATCATATATAGTAATGCTTCGATCACTGAATTGCATAAGAGAAACAATATCAATATAGCAAATTAAACTTGCGCAATAAGCTTTAGCAAAATCAGCCTGCATAAACAAGTTAGGCAACAAGATAAAAGAATTTCAACTGTACATAGTTACTTGAACACCAAAAAGCAGTTAGTTAAAGAGAAAAACATAGACACGAAAATCAGGAATCTGAACTGAACAACACAATCCTGAAAAATGCACACCTTCCTGATGTAGCTAATATATTTGGTTCTCCTGGATTAAACCGCACAGATATAACTGTATCTTTACCCCATTCGAAACTATTAACAGGTTGAGACCTGATTGGAAAGAAAAACATAAAATGTTGGAAAAAAATACTTTTCTAATAAAATAAATTATTTTAAAGATAATTCAGATGAAACCTGTTGTGGTTCCATATATCCACTTGAGCTCCAGCTGTTGCAAAAAGGTCACCATTTTCTTGGTGATCAACACCCCTGAAAGAGAGAAAATTTAAGACAAGGAATCAATGTCATATTGTTGTTTATAATGTCTAGTCTATTATAAGATATTTCATGTAAAAACAAATAAAATTTACCAGAAGGCACTTTTCCAAACATAGACTGCTATTGGCTGCAGGGGACCAAAACCCAAAATACATTTGTTCAGATGGATAAAAGATCAAAAAGTAAACTGGGAAAAATAAACAGATAAATAAGAAATACTAACCTTGGCTTCATTATCCAAGGATTCATCAGACTGCATGAGAGAAGGGAGAGGAACATTCCAGAGTCTGACACTGAAAAAGAGAAGATAGAGCTACCATTGTAAAGAAAATCCCCAACTAATTCAAATAAACAGTTTTAGACATATAGAAATAAAGCCTTACGTGGAATCAGTCCCGCATGAAACCAGAACACGACCATCTGTTGATGCTGTCAAACCCCGAACTGCACCCTGGTGGCCAGGAAATTGGCATACTGTCCGCCTGATGGCATATCAAATGAACATTTTCAGTGCATAAAACAACTAACAGTAAAATGCATATGACATTAATACGTAAATGTTTATCTTGAGTATACAGAATGTGCTTCCTTCAAATGAAAATATTGTTGTTACCTATTAGCCATATCCCAAAGACGAATATCTGCAGATGGAAAAAAAGTGGCAGGAGTATTAGTCTTCAATACAAAGACAATTCATAACCTAATTCAACGAAAGCTAACAAACCCACAAAAAATTATATGCCACCTTCTAACACCAAATGAATATCAAATCAACCAAGAACTACTTTTTCTGCATTCCATTATTTTGAATTGTACCATCTCACAACACAAAAAACTGCAAAACAAGTTTATACCTCCATCCATAGAGCCTGAAAAAATTCCCTTTAAATTAGCTGGGTTCTTAGCCATTGCTGAGACTGCATCAATGTGCCCATCCATGGCCCCAACAAAAGGCCGCGCAAATATCTTGTGGAAAAAAAAAAAGGAAACTTTAAATCATTACTCATTCAATTCAACAGTTAGCAGTAAATTTCAACAACATAATGCGGAAACTAAAATAGTAACTTCCAAATATCATAGAGGGTGTCACCTTATCTAATTTAGCTGCATTAAGAGCGCGAACATACTCCACAGCTTTCTCTTGGGATCGAAGGTTAGGATCGAAGTTACGAAACACCCTCTGCAAAAAATCCAAAATTCTCAATTTGCCAGCAATAAAAATCAGAAAAGTGGGATTCAGAAAAAGCAGCAAAGCAACGATAAAGTGAAAACCTGAAGATCCTGGCTCCGTTCTCTAGTGAATTCATCGGTTGAGCGAGAAATAACTTTAACCTTCATTGCGTGAGGATTCTACGACTGCGGAGAGCTAAAAAATTACAAGACTTCTGGATTGACGATTCAACAGCAGCAAAACAAATAATTTGAAAAAACAGAACTCAACTCAGCTGCTGCCCCAGCCTCTCGCAACAACCAAATTCATCTTTAATTATAAATAAAAAATAAAAAAAACACTCACATAGAGCAAAACAGCAGGACAATAAGCTTACATACACAAATGAACAAACATACAATAATAAACGTGCGAGAGGGAGTGACGAATGACGATAGAGCGAGAGCAGAGAGTCGACTGATAGGCGAGACCGCGAGAGCACTGAGCAGAGGCCGGAATCGGCAAAGGCGGCAGGCAGCAGCTGATACGAACGATGGGGAGCCGGGGACTGAGGTTTTGGGCGGGGGACGGGGCTGTTTAGTTTAGGGTTTTGAATTAGGAATGGATATTTTAAAAAACAAACAAATAAAAACAAAAATAGATATATGTATATATATATACTAGAGTTACACCCGTGCGTTGCACGAATAAAATATTTATTATCTAATTTTAAAATGTTTTAAGTATAAAAGAAAAGTTATTGAAGAATTAATTACTACTATATCATTTACTAATGGAAAAATAATATATGCTTCTATAATATATAATTACCTTATAAATTATTCATGTTTCAATATAATCTCTATTATCATGTGCTTCAATAAGATATAATAAATATGAGGGAAAATTGGGTATTCTATCCCAAAGTTTTCACTTTCTGGGAATTCTATCCTAAGAAATTTTGATTAGGTAATTATATCCTATATTTTAATTCTTTCCTTGAATTCTATCCCAATAAATTTTTACCCAGTAATTCTATCACAATAAATTTTTATTTGGTAATTCTATCCTATATTTTTATTCAATCAGTTAATTTTATCCCAAATAATTAATAAAGTTCAAATATTATTGACTCGATCATTTTATTGCATGTGATTGTCGACGCGTCATTCACGTAGATAATTATTTATAAATTTTAAAATTTTCCAATTTTAAAAAATTCAATGTGGTTGTCGACATTATTTATTTTATTTTATCTACGTACAATATTTTAATTGGGAAATTTAAAAAAAAAGAACAAATAAATATTTGCATGGATGACACATCGACAACCACATTAAATTTTTCCATAAATAAAAACTTTATTTGTTTCTTAATTTTTTCCAATTAAAATATTGCACGTAGATAAAGTAAAATAAATAACATCGACAACCACATTAAGTTTTAAAAATTGAAAAAATTTAAAATATATAAATTAATATCTACGTGGATAACACGTCGACAATCACATGAAATAAAATGATTGAGTCAACAAATTTTGAACTCAATTAAATTATTCGGGATAAAATTTACTGATAGAATAAAAATATAGGATAAAATTACTGGAAAAAAATTTATTGGGATAAAATTCGGGGAAATAATCAAAATATAGAATAAAAAATTACCTAATAAAAATTTATTTGGAATAGAATACCCAATTTTCCCTAAATATGATTTTAAAATTTGTTAGGCGCTAGTCGGATACATAAGTAGGATTAGCATTTAGGTTGTCAAGATGAAGGTCGTAGGCAATTTTTAGGCAATGCCTTATCAATTAATTTATTTTAAATATATAATATTAATAAATAAAAATAAAATTATATAAATTTTAATTTAAAAATATATAAATACAAATATTTAGTCATCGCCAACCCACGTACGTGGGGCATATCCCACCCAGACACTTGGCTCTACTTGAAAACCATTTAAAGTATATTGATTTTCATTTTTTTGCTCCGTTTAGAGTTGTCCACTCTAATTTTTCATTAACTATTATAAATAGCTTATTTATAATAATATTGATATAAAACAATGCATTAAGAGTTCGAGCGAAATTTATTAATACTCATTTTTACTATTGTATATTATGAAAATACCCAAAAAATTATATACATTCAAGAAATACTCATTGTTGATATTAAAAAATTATATACTTATCCGTTAGCTGTTAGAATGATTTCATCATATTTATAATTATAGATAATATTTTTAATGACTTCAATGAACAAATCTAAATTTCAAAGGATTTTGAAAACCTCACACTATTAGAAAGATTTTCGAAAATTATTCTTAAAAATGTTATGTTATTATATTTTAAATTTATATAAGTATATAACTTTTTTTAAAAAAATGAATTTTATGTTTTGCTATTACTCTTTTCTCCATTTGTATAATTGTATATAATATTTGTCCAAATGTTGCATTGTTTTTGGCATAATCTATATATCTATTTGTCTGTTGTAATATTTTGGTGTAATTGAATTGAAACATAATTTTAATTTTGCTAACGCCTGCATTGGTAAGTATGTACATAGAAAATGAGATACCATCCATTACGAATTTTACATCTAATAAAGCATAATTATGTTACAAATATTATTATATTAAATTTTCAAAAATAATTAATTTTACAGTTCAAAATGAAAGATTTTATTCAATCAAAAAATTAAATGAAAATAAGTGAACTATTCAGATTTAAGTCATGACATGAATTGCGGATTAATTGAACAAACCTAAAATAATGATAAACTCATTGCTCAACTTATATTTTTCAAGAAACGAATAAATTAAACAAATCCAAAATATGATCAGCTCTCCCCATGGAAGTCAGCAGCCGCAGCCAGCACTGTGTAAAACCAAACTACACTTCGTTACTTAGCCTGACGGGTTAACACTCTCTACCGAGGATCATTTGTGAGACTATCATTTGAGAATGAGGATCAAGGGAGAGTCAAAGTTGAGACTTGAAAGTGAGAAACCAAACTGAAGAGACTCTTGCGGTGGCTGCCTCTTTCGTCGGAGAGGTCAGAGGTGTCTGGTGAAAACCTCAAGTAGAAAACCCCACATCTAACCATCGTCTACTACATGCCCAAGTGGCGAGACCATCACTGCCGTCCTCTGAAGTGTAGCCATCATTGTTGGGTTGACGTTGCGCCGCCAAATCCACTCCGCTGTGCAGGTTGACACCCAAGACACCATTGCACCAGATTTGCTCACCGCTCGTCTCAAATCAGCTTTGGTTTATTTTTGTTGGACTTGAGGCTGCGTTGAAGCATGATAACAACTATAGATTTTCAGATAAATAAATGAAAAGCTACAACATTTTGATCGAAAAACTATCAGTACCATATCAAGCTTTGGAAAAGGGTGAAGGTGAACAAACTCCGACTGCATGTTCTTTATGCTCACTACATCCCTCAATCTCTTGTGTCACAACTATCCTTACATCTATGTGGCCAAATCTTTTTTTTTTTACTTATGTAGGCTGGATTTGGTTGTGTGCACTTGTTGCTTGCACCCATACACGAAGAAACACCTAAAGATGCAAATTAGAAATGATAGAGGTGGTGAGGCTGTAAGTAAAGTGATTAATGAGTAGAAATGAAGGAGGTGGTAGACAAAGATGATAGAGGGGGAGATTAGTAGACGTGACTTTTAAAATTATTGATATTTAATTTAAAATTTGAATTCTTGAACTTTGAAATTGTCAGGAAAGGAGAAGTGTGAAGAAAGCAACAATCATTACTTAAATTAATACCAAAATCGAGAAAAAAAATGAGTAGATATGTGAGGCTGTAGTAGGGAGACGTGGCAAAATTTTTACTACAATTTTGCTGAAGTGTGTGCTGCATGCATAGAAGAAACTGGCGGACTTTTTACCGCCCTTTGCTACAGTGGAATACGTTTCCTATTAAATAGATATAAATAAATATATTAATATTATATATATATATTTTTGGTTTTTCGGTTTATTGAAACAAAAAAACCGAACCGAAATTCGAATTGTTATAAGAAAATATAACCGGACCAAACCAAAAACCAAAATAACCAAAATTTATTAAGTTCGGTTTAATTTTCGATTTTTTCGATTTTTTGATCACCCCTAGATGGGCCAACATTGTCGGTAGGATAAAAATAAACTATTTCATACTACTGAATTTTACCCTCATGCTTACTTTCATTAATGACAAGTATTATGTGATTAGAGAATATGAGGTATTTTTACCTAATAAAAATATTTTTTTGTATTAAATTTAAAACTAGCACTTCTATGCAACGAATGAGTGAAATTCTAGTATTCTACTAAACCAAGCCTGCAGTATTTTGAGGGAATAAAAAGTTTCAAATACAAAATTGACAACATTTATAAAATCTTTACACAAAATTTGTCAAAAAAACATTTCTCAATACTAAATATTTGAAAAAACTTCTTACCCTTAATTAACAATAACTATCAATACCAGACCCTGTTAATTGTGTTTGTGTAAATTTATAAACACATAAAAAAAATAATACTATTAAATTTAGATATGAGACCATAATAATGGAACGCCGCAAAAAGGGTAATCTGGACCAAATAATTGGAACAGAGGAAGTAATAAACTTTTACATATTAAACGGCGAATCGAAGCCCTCGAATCCATAATTGGTGTCTCAGTCCACGATGGGAACTACTCATTCTATTTGATGATACCGGGCTTGTTGATGATGGGTCTCTTAGATCTAGAACTTCTACCTTTCTTCGGCAGATCAGTGGTTAATGCATACATCTTCACTGCAAATAATTCATCTGGGAATCCCTTTTGATCCTGACAACAAACACGAACACAAACACGAACGCAAACGAAACTTCATGTTAAGGATTGCTAGCTTGTAAGAGCTATATTGTATTCCAGCAAGAAAAGAATTCAAGCATGCCTTCATTTTGTAAATGTGCAGTCCACATTGTTTGAAGAGCTGCTTGAAGTAAGCATCTGACCTTGTAATGCTTTTGTCTTGTTTATCCAACACAAAACCTAAGGAAAAAGAATTAGTATTGTAAGAAACCAGTTTACTTCAAAAGGAAAAACTTCTCAGAAAAAGCAAAACCTTGCATTAGGCACGCCTAAACGGTTTATGCGGGTTTTATCCATACCCAAATGGGTTCACCCATCCCAAATAGGGTTTATTAATCCCCAATTAGGGTATATTAGATGGGTTTGGCTTGAGTTAATAGATAAAACCCGCCAAAACCGTTTAGGCGTGCCTAACCTAAGACCTTCCTTCAGAAAAAAGTAAAGTGAGCAGAGTGATTACATCTGTGGAGACAATCAACATGAATATTACACTGTTGCATTGAGGAAAAGCAGCATGGTTTATATTTTATTGAAACAGGTAAAGGTAAAAAAAGTTATTACCACTTCTTGCAATGTTCTCTTTCAGAACAAATAGCCCACCAGGTTTGAGACCTCCCTGGAAAAGGTGCATGCCACCATTATAAATACCTCAAACATAAAACTTAAATAACACACAATAAACGAAAGACTTAGGCTGAATCGATTGATAATTGCAGTGCCAATGAGTGTTATTGTTTGATTAGACGAGAACTATATTACCTTGGCTCTATTGAAGAATGACATAAAGTCATCATCGGAAAGATGCCCAATACACCACTGGATCCAAATAATGTCGTACCTTTCTGGCTCGGGAGTAAATTCCTAAAATAAGGCATGCAAAATGTTCAGCAAACAAAGACTAGATTCATTATGTGATTTCCACTGTGATGTGTAATGTGTTCGACCTTATGAGGGCAAAGGAAACCAAATGCAAAATACATGAATAAATAAATACTCCAATGATGAGTAATACCATCATACCTGAAGAGGAACACAGTAGAAGTTGGCTGCTCTGTGATCTTCTGTGACCATCAAATTTTCTGGGGCCAAATTTTGACGAGCAGCATCTAGAAAATGAGAAACAGGTTCGAGAAGATCAACCTGGATTGAGACAAGTGTAGGAGTCAAAACCTCAAGCATTTTCACAACAATGTCAAGGATCAAAGATTTTAGATACAGCTGTCAGATTCTTTCGACAATTCCTTCGCTTCCAAATTAAGGTTATATGAATGGGAATTGAGTGAGGATGCAAAATTTTAAAGAGTACCTCATTAAAATATCTTATAAGAAGGTTCTTGGTGATCCTCCCTATCCCTGAACCACAATCTGCAGGTATTGTAACCAAATATCAATTTACTAAGAAAGCATCTAGGGCAGATCCTCAAAGCACTATCTTTGAGAATCCAACAGTAAGATTTCTGCCCTTAATCCGATATTTATCGCAGACTACAGTTCTACCATAACACGGGGAAAACAACAATTTCCATAACTAAAAATCTTTGCAATTACTCAAAATATATATATATATATATATATATATATATATATATATATATATATACTACCAACTAATAGAAATTTGAGCTCCTGCACTCTAACCTACATGCTTGGTCAGATCCTCAAAGCACTATCTTTGAGAATCCAAAAGTAGGATTTCTGCCCTTAATCCGACATTTATCGCAGACTACAGTTCTACCATAACACGGGGAGGACAACAATTTCCATAACTAAAAATCTTTGCAATTACTCAAAAAAAAGAAAACCACTACCAACTAATAGAAATTTGAGCTCCTGCTTGGTCAGATCCTCAAAGCACTATCTTTGAGAATCCAACAGTTAGACTTCTGCCCTAATTCAGATATTCATCACAGACTACAGTTCCACCACAACACATGGAAAGACAACAATATTCATAACTAAAAATCTTTGCAATTACCCAAAAAAAATAAAAGAAAACTACTACCAACTAATAGAAATTTGAGCTCCTGCACTCTAACTTACATGCTTGGTCAGATCCTCAAAGCACCATCTTTGAGAATCCAACAGTTAGACTTCTGCCCTAATTCAGATATTCATCACAGACTACAGTTCCACCACAACACATGGAAAAACAACAATATTCATAACTAAAAATCTTTGCAATTACCCCCAAAAAAAAAAAAAAAAAAAAAAACTACCACCAACTAATAGAAATCTGAGCTCCTGCACTCTAACCTACATGCTTGGAAAAGGGAGAAAATCATACCAAGAGCTACAAGATGTCTTCCTCTCCCAGCATCAGGGAATTGTTCAGCCAAAATCGAATTCAAGAATGCCTCACTACTCTCTATATCAGGTTTATTCACATGCCCATACCCTCCAAGCACTCCATCCACCGTCGCCTCCACACCCTTCACTTCCAAAAAAAAAAAAAACAAGCCTCACATTTTCTTTCCAAGCGAACATATTAAACAAGCAGAAATCACAGTCTTTATGACTAAAAAGAGTTCAAGACTTTACCTGCCAATAGCCAACGCCCTGGGAATACCACTGTGACTTCTTTAGGGGGTCACCGTCCCCCACCTCTTCCCGCCACATCTCCTCCGCGCTCTTGAACTCACGACCGTCGGAGTCCACTCCACCGCCGTCCATTTCGACGCAGTTCAGCTGCCTCACGCCAACTCTCAACGATTTGGATTTGTGCAGCTGAGACTGCGGTGACGATGGGTGACTGCGAGGAATAATGGGGGAAGGGGTTTTGTGCAGTACGTGGTGGTACATCCTGATTCACTGCATAAATGGGTTGTACCATTAGAAACTGAATTAAGCAAGTGTGAATTGGGCTTATTTTTTGACCCAATATAATTATCCAATTCTTTTTTTAAAAAAAAAAATTGTATAAATTGAGTTTCTTTCCGCCTCATCAAGCTTTAATTGATAGAAATGCAGAGCAAAAATGCCTCTCTTTCACTGGCGAATTTGTTGCAAAATTGCATAGATCATAAAGCTTACAAAGCAGGAAAGATAATTCAAGCTCAAATATTTCGTACCAATCAATTTTCAAACACTTTTCTTGTAAACCGGCTGATCGAGCTATACTCAAAATGCGGCCATATGTCGGACGCTCGGCGCCTGTTCGACGAAATGCCTCTGAGAAACATATTCTCTTACCACGCCATTTTAGATTCTTATTGCAAATTAAATGATGTGGACAACGCGTACCACGTGTTTGATCAGATGCCAGAGAGGAATTCCGTTTCTTGGAATTTGATGATCAGTATGCTGTCACGAAACGGTCTTGAAGATGAGGCCTTGGCGAGTTATTACTCGATGAGGTTGAATGGTTATGTGCCGACCCGGTTTACGTTAGCCAGTGTTTTGAGCGCTTGTGGGGGTTTGAGCAATGTGGAGTGCGGCAGGGAGTGCCATGGAGTTGCTACGAAGCTTGGGCTCAGCGCAAATTTGTATGTTGGCAATGCGTTGCTGGGAATGTACATGAAGTGCGTGTTTATAGAAGACGCGATGCAGGTTTTCAAGGACTTGCCCGAGCAGAATGAGGTGTCTTTTACTGCTATGATGGAGGGGTTAGTGGGAGCTGATCGAATGGATGAAGCATTTGACATGTTTAGGTTGATGCATAGAGAGAGGATCATAGACTGCATCTCGCTTTCAAGTGTGTTGAGTGTATGTTCCAAATGTGAATTTGATGTGAATGATGACAATGAGGGGACAAGGCGTATGATGAACGGCGAACAAATACATGGGCTTCTTGTTAAAGTTGGGTTTGAGAGAGACCTGCATGTAAACAATTCATTACTCAACATGTACGCTAAACATGGATGTATGGAAAGTGCAGAAATGTTGTTCAATAGTATGTCGAAAATCAGTGTTGTTTCGTGGAATGTTATGATCGCAGGATATGCCAAGCAGTATCATCTGCAAAGGGCAATCGAGTGCATCGACAGAATGCAGAGTTGTGGAGTGGAGCCTGATGAGGTCACTTATGTCAATATGCTTGCTGCCTGCTTGAGAAATGGTGACATTAAAACCGGGCTTCACATATTCAATAGTATGTCTGCACCGAGCCTGGCCTCATGGAACGCGATGCTATCAGGCTATTCACAAAATGAATATCACAGGGAGGCAGTGATGCTTTTCAGAGAGATGCAGTTCAGAAAAGTGAGACCTGATCGGACTACTTTCGCTATAATTCTCAGTTCTTGCGCTGACATGGGGCTTTTGGAGGGTGGAAAGCAAATTCATGCCGCCTTAATGAAAGCTGAGCTCTCCACAGACTTGTATGTTACCAGTGGACTAATTGCTGTTTACTCAAAAAGTAGTAAAATAGAAGTCGCGAAATTTATCTTCAACATGGTTCCTCAACATGATATTGTCTGTTGGAATTCAGTGTTAGCAGGTTTATCCATTAATTCACTGGATGCAGAAGGTTTTACTTTTTTCAGACGAATGCTAGGCGAAGGGATGTTGCTGACTGAATTTTCTTATGCTAGTGTGCTGAATTGTTGCTCATCTCTATCATCTCTCTCTCAGGGGAGGCAGATTCATGGTCTAATAGTAAAAGATGGGCATGCGAATAACGTTTACGTAGGAACTGCTCTTGCTGATATGTACTGCAAGTGTGGTGATGTGGATGGGGCGAGAACGTTTTTCGACACGATGCCCTGCAAAGATTTAGTCACCTGGAATGAGATGATCCATGGCTATGCTCAAAACGGGCGTGGAGAAGAAGCTGTTAATTTATTCCGGGAAATGATCGAATCCAGTATTCAACCCGATCACATAACCTTTGTTGCCGTTTTAACTGCCTGCAGCCATTCTGGATTAGTCGACACTGCATTGAAGCTATTCAATTCAATGCAGCAAGAATACGGCGTTGAGCCACTAAGTGATCACTACACTTGCATAATCGACGCCCTGGGTCGTGCTGGCCGGTTCAATGAAGTTGAAGACATCATAGATGAGATGCCATGGAAAGACGATCCAATTATTTGGGAGGTTTTGCTCAGTTCTTGCAGGGTGCATGCCAATGTAAACTTGGCAAGAAGGGCCGCCGACGAACTCTTCCGGTTGGACCCGAGTAATTCTGCCCCTTACTCACTCCTAGCCAATATGTATTCATCTTTAGAAAGATGGGATGATGTGAAAGATGTTCGATGCATTATGGAAAGGCATCAGGTCTCGAAGGAACCCGGTTACAGCTGGGTTTAAAACAGAGCCGCCTGCACTCGGGTATGATGTGCAGTGGCGAAATGGGTTCGAGCTTTTCGAGGACATCTGCTTGATGTTTTTGCATTTGCTTTCGAGTTCTTGCCCGCAAGTTTGTGATACTATGTTTTTATTTCTAAATTTACAATGCTTGGTTTTGCAGGCTTCATTTGGGATCGTTTCCTATGCTCAAAAACGTTGAATCTTTATTGAATATAAGCAATATGGCATTACAAATTTCTTATATGGAGTTGGGGGTTAGCTGTGTGTAACTACTACCAGTGGCGGCCGACGGCTCTTAGGTCGTGCGAGAGGTGGCGGTATCGGGATCTACGAATTAAGGGACACTATTTTTAAAAAAAATTATATAGTAGTAATATTATATTATTAATTTATTTTAGTAAAGATACCATTTAAAAAAATATAAGATAAAAACTTAATCTTGAAATCAACAAAAAGATTTTTTAATAAAATAAATTTATATTTAGCATTAATAAATAGGACTAATATCCCATTATGCATAAGAATATTTTGCGATGAAATTACTCTATATAAATGAGTTATTAATTTAATTCACAATAAATATTATATTTATTTTATTTTTCCATATTTTATGAAGAAAATATTACCTCCTATTTGTAACAAAGCCTCCTAAAATCACTCCTCCAAACTCAACTGATTACTAACTACTTTGACTGTGTCAAAGACTCTAATTTAACAATTGATTGATAATAAATAGTAATTATTGAAATTAACGATGCAAATTGTGAAATTTAGATAACCCTAATGATAATAAAAGGTGAAAATATATCCCTTCTAATTGCAATCAATCTCTTTTTGGATTTTTACTTAAAAGAAAACAGTAACTAATAAGCAATCAATCTCTTTCTGGATTTATCCAAGAATCAATAATGTCAGAATCAGAATTAAGTTACACTAATCAAGGAAAGAAAATACAATTTTTTTTTCCCCTGAATTAAATTAAGTGCCTAACCTACATCCTGACTTCTACAAAAATACAACGAAACAACAGAATTAGAACACGAGGCAAGAAGAGATTGCCCTAATTAAATAAAAAAACAACATAAATAATCAAGATTAGCCTAACTAATTAAACAGTTAGTGCAAAATGCTAAATCAGTGATGCTTTTCCAAAGCTGTTTTTTCATCAACGAGTTTTGTTGGAACCAAGCAATTCTCTGTGGAGTAAAGCTTTTCTTGAATCAATGGAGACTCTAGAAGATTCTGCAGCAAATCTTCACCTTCAAATGGGGCTTCTTCTGCAACTTCCTACAAGTATACGACGTCGTATTCATGTTAGAAGAAGATTTATTTCAGACAATTAATCTAGTTAGAACCAAGGTTGTAAAAATTACTAGGCAGCTCGGGTAGAATCTAGTGCCTAGACGATTTAGGCGGAGTATTAAGCATTTTTTAGGCCGTCGGCCATTACGATGAGTGCCCGGGTGCCAATTACTCGTCAAATTGACTAGACACAGATATTTGAGGGTACTCGGTTCGGTTAGGTACCGCAGTACTAAACTACGAGCCGAGAATTTTTACAATAATGGTTAGAACCACGTACCTTATTCAAACCAACGAATTCAAGAAGAGCAACTTGAGCCTGCAAGAATTTGATGTATTTGTAGGCAGACTGCAGCATCTCCGCCGTGTTCATCTTCTGGCCGCCGGGAACCATCTTCCCGAGCTCCTGCGTCTTCTCCGTGATCCTCCGCCGCCTCTGCCTCGCCGCCACGCTCTGCGTGGACAAGCTCACCGTCGACGGCGCCTCAGTTGTTTCTCTCCTCTCGCTCCCCCAGTCGTAGCTCCCATTGCTGTAACCCTCCGCCGGAAAAGCAAGAAACGGCGACGGAGAGTAATATTCCGGCACGGCGAGACAAGGGTTTGGAGCGAGGAAAGCGGAGTAGAAGTCTTGGTCGGAATCACAACACTTCAGCCGCTTGAGTTCGGTTTCTTGCTCCGGGAAGAAAGGGACGTCGAGTGGAGGAACTGCATTTGTGAAAACGTCGTCGTAGAGAAGATAGTTGTTGTCGTTGTTGCTGTTGTTGTTGCTGCTGTTTTGATCGAAGCAGAAGAAGTCGTCGGGGTTGAAGAAGCAGTCGGCGCCGGCGTCGACAGCCGCGCCATGCAGCAGAGCTTGGAGCTCTGGATCATCGGCAATATTAACAGTTGAGTCGTGGTGCGGAAACGAGTCTGCCCAGTTGGAGTAGTAGCTTAACGCCATTGATGAGTGGAGAAGAAGGAAAAGGTAGGAGCAACCGAAACCGTGTTGGAAAATGATAATGAGCAGAAAAACTGAGGAAGATTCTGTCTTGTAACTGCTAGCCCCTTGAATATCTGTAAACCTTAACAAACAAAAAATACTTATGTCCCAAGAAAAAGAGGAGAGAGAGAGAGAGAGGGAGGAGAGAGAGAGGACGTGGGAATGGCTATGGAGGTTTATGGAATGAATTTGTGATAACTTCCCTCCTTATAATTAGGAGATATAATAGGTTATTAGTTGTAGGCAATACAACTCTATTAACCGTTATTTTTTCCACATCATTTTTTTTTTTTCAACATAATTTTATTTATTATTTTTTTTCATGAATAATTAGTTGTGCTATTTTTTTAACTAGATTAACACTTGCACCATGTGCGAATAAATAGTTTATATTTAATTTTTAAGATGTTAAAATAATTAATATATATTTTTAATTTTTGTCCCTTGTCTTGCACAATCATATTTTATATATTTATAATGTAATATCTTTAGAGTTTTCAAACATATTGATAAAAAATATTGTCACTATTAGTGTAATGTTATATTAATAGTAATTTTTTCAACTAAATATATCTATATAATTTTCATGAGAAACCCTTTTGGTTCATGAGTATTCTACGTCCATTTTTTTGCCCTTTTTTTATTTTTATTTTGTGTAAGTGTGCAATTTGCAAATAGTTGTTTTTTATGAATATATAACAAATTTAATTGGAATTAAGTGACTTAATTGAATACCAACAATAATATACTTTCACTATATAATTAAACAGAAATATAACGTTATCTTATCTAACATAAGCCAAATAGTTTTAATTGAAATGATAGATTAGACAAAATACCATAATTGCTGCAAAAATTTAAAGCTTGTAAAAAATGCAAGCCAAAAAAAAAAATAGTTATTAACGGAACCATAAATAAATAAAAAATCATTCGAAACAACACAAAGCGATAATATATCCAACTTGATATTGATATGGATTTGCACTAAACTTTTATTGGTAGGAACTAGAATCCACCTTAATTGGCAACAAACATTTTACAAATGTAATTTAATTAATGTTTGAGTGTATATTTTATAAAATTTATATATTGCAGTTAAAGAAGAGAATCTTAATTATAACCAAACAATAGAGATGGATTTGAGCTCTTCTTGCAAGATCGTGGTCATTTCATTTATAACTATATATTTAAATATAAAACTATTAACCAAAATTCCATAAGTTATGACCCTCATTCATCTTCATGTTATGACAATAGTCATTAAATTAATTTATATTAGTGACATATGAATAAATTTGCATAGACTATATAGCAGCATCAATGTGCAATTCCAAACTTCAAAGTAACATAATTATGTGAATAAGAATTAGAGTATACCCCTGCTCGAGGTGTAGTAGTAAAAGCATATTATTACCTATAGTCGTAAAGACAATCCGTGGAGATAGACATCTTCTCTAGCAAAGAAACACAAAGGTTTCATTTAATTATTTTCATCCTAAAATCTGAATTAAACCAAACAGTTTATAATGTAGTTTCCCATATCACCATGGAATCTCTTGACCATCCCATGCAAAAAACCTACCATTATCAGATGCCTTCACACTGTTGATAATGCCCAGTAATTTTTGGACAGAAAACTCTTTGGTGAAGAGCTTTCCTTCTGGAACATTCTTCTGAAATGGCCTTGACAAATCTGTGTCTACTGTGCCTGGATGCAGCAGGATGCATATAATCGGATCCTTTTTGCGCGCAAATTCAACCGAAACAGACTTGGTCACTGCAGAGAAGGGTTGTGTGAACTGTGAAGTAGAGCCACTGCTGTCATTTCAAGAAATTGAATTAACAAAGCTATGAGATTTCATACACTGGTTAAGTCCGGTCTTGGAAGCTCGATACGAATGCCACCCTCCTAGGCGATTGTCTCCAATTGATCCCACTCTTGCACTTATATTGGCAACGACAGCAAAGTCTCTCTCAGTTCCAGTGCCTCCTCCAGCCTTGAGCAGAGGCCACATATGCTTTTCATGCAAAATCATTGAGCAGAAGGTTTTAAAACTAAATGGTGCTAGCAAAATCTCAATATTTACCTAGCATTATTTATAGAGTGAGATTTCATTCAAAAAGGTGTATGCCCTGCAAATTAGTGGCCATTGATCATACCTTGATGACCAGAATAGGGCCAACAGCATTGATCTCGTACGTAAGAAGTAAGGAAGCTCTCTCTACCTTGTTCAGTGTGGTCTCTGTACTGAACATCACATAAAAAGCTACTCAATTCATTGCAAACTTAGCTTCAATGTATAAGATCATTTCAAATTCAGTATCATCGAAATCTAGTTCATCTGCCATTACCCAAAACAACTAGACGATATCTCTACCTGGATGCAGAACATTTGGAACTGAGAGTATGCCAGATGCATTCACCAGGAGGTTCAGAGACCCATACTTATCTTTCACAAACTTTGCTGTTTCCTGCAAAACACATGACAATGTAAGAAGAATATACCCGAAAAACGAGAAAGTACTGTTCATAACTACAATACCTCTATAGTGCTATCAATGGTAAGATCTAGCTGATGAATATCTAAACGGTCAGAGAATTTATTCTTCAAGTCCAGAAGCCCAGCTGCCTTACTCGGATCACGGCATGTTGCAATAACATGCCCTTTGTTGTGTTTCTCTAACAATTGTTTAACCTGTAAGCAACACCAAATAAAGATAAACTAAACTGATCAAAGGAGTTAATATACCTAGCTACATTGTTAAAGGACTCTCATTAAAGATTAGATTACTAACAAAAAGCTTGTGTTTTTGC
>JAPKLW010000519.1:91943-156291 GCA_026898455.1 Plectranthus barbatus
TAACATGCCCTTTGTTGTGCTTCTCTAACAATTGTTTAACCTATAAAAAAAATCCAAAAAAAAGATAAACTAAACTGATCAAAGGAGTTAATAGACAAGATTCACAAGAATAATTCAACACCTAACTACATTGTTTAACTACTTTCATTAAAGATTCGAGTACTAAACAAAAAAAGCTTAGTGTTTTTGCATTCCTTCATCTTCAGATTCTTCACGCACCCTTCATGAATCATAAAGCAAAAGCACTAAATAAATTCAACAAAACTTATCCCTTTGTTAAGCCAACAACACAAAAACAGAATTGAACACCTATACACTTAATAAACAAAACCTAAATCCACATTATATCAGAAAAGGTGTAATTTCATAAGATCATAACAGAGGATGAGAAAAAGGCGAGCTCACGAATTCAAGGCCAATGCCTCTGGATGCGCCTTGGATCATCGAAACGCCGCCGTCCCAGAGATTGTTGACGGAAGAAAACGCGCGGCCACCGGGAAATGGATTAAGGCGCCGCCGCCCCATCGAAGCCCACTTCCCCAACAAACTCAGCTTCATCGTCGGATTTGATCTGATGCAAAATCGAGTTCCAAGAGTTTCCATTTTTGCACTTCCTTATCTACTACACCTGCTGTGAGCAGTGGCGACGAGGCTGAGCTTTCAATGAAGTGCGCTTTCTGCGACGTATGGCAGAAGTGGAGCTAACTGGAAGGTTTGGCACCGGAGAGGAATTTCAGCGACAACGGAACGACGGCGTTTCTTAACTACCATAGGGGTGGTTACAAAATCGCCACGTCGAATTGCCGTTATAAATCGTGGTGATGAAAGTGCGCCTTTACTTGAATAATTTTCTTATCTAAATGCAAAAATAAGTGCGCCTTTAACTCAAATAATGTAAATGGAATAGTAATATCAATAATTTTGAATGCATCGATATTATAATGATTATGCATCTAATTGAATCGAAGAAAAATGTGTATTATTAAATAAAAGTAAAGTTAGAAGTTCATTTTGATTTACTATTTCTTTAAATTAACTTATAACTTACATTTAATATTGAATTGTATCATATAATCAGGATATGAAAATGTTATACTATATATAATCTATTTTAAATATACTAAATGTAAAAAAAATACATTTTTGTTACTTTCTCGCTCAAAAATATCATATCAATATTTCTTATATATTGTTTCTTTCATTACAATATAGATTTACATTAAAATAAATTTTTTTACTTATTTAAAAAAAATTACAATAAACTAATTTATTATATTTGTTATTTTTTAAATGTTACAAAAATATATGAGTGGAAACCTTAAATAGCCTATTTGACTATATTAAAACGTTAAATAGCCAATATTATGTACACATTCAAGAATTAGCCATTTTCCAGAAATATCCCCATTTTTTCAGATTTAATAATATTTTTTAGTTTAAATATTTTTATAAAAACACAAACGCAATATAAAAAAATTTACCAACTTGCATAAAATATATTTAATTTTTTATTTATATTAAAATAATTTTAAAGAATTCAAATTATTTGAAGAAAGTAATTAAAAGTAAAATTTATTGACTCACTATATTATATACCCTAATTGGGAAGGATGAACCCTAAGTTGAACTTATAAAATTAATTTAAATTATAAAAAATTAAATTTTTAATAAATTAAACTTATAAAGTAATTAAATAAAAATTAATAATTTCAGTTTTTCATAAAATTCAAAACCATATAAATATTAAATCAATAATAAGGATATTTTAGTCAATTTTCATTATTTTGGCTATTATTTGAATGTGTAGATAAGAATGGCTATTTAAGGTTTTTATATAACCAAAGTGGCCATTTTCATATATTTCCTCAAAATATATTATATGGACTAATTTTATAAATTAAACTCCATTTGTTGGTTTTGTGTTTAAAACAATTTTCTTATCATTATTAAGTTTATATATATATATATATAGTTTGACATATAATTTTGAAAATAATATGTTATACTTCATCTGTCCCGTCATATTAGTCTCATATTCTTTTTTAGACCGTCACATTTATTAGTCATATTTTTTAAAAAGACAAATTTTTTATCACTCATCAATAAAATATTAATTCTTTTACACTAACAATACTTGATTATTTTGCATTCTCCTCCATCCCTAATATGACTTGACAGAGGGAGTATATAATATTTGTTGAAGTTCGATTTATCGGGATAAACGGAGCTCTTGAAATCGTTAAAAGACAACAAATAATAGCGAGAAAGTAATAAACAACAACGAATTATGGGAGTCGACTATATAAGGGAACGTAAATGAGAGTGCAAGCAAAAAAAATCGGACGAGTTGACGTGGATGAATAATGATTCTGTATATATATTGACAGAGTTTCAGTACAACTTGATAGCAGAAAAATTGATCCAAAATTTGGGTGAATTGCCCCTATTTATAGATGAAGAAATGAAGAGAAAACCCCTAACTAATGCTTTGATCGTCTGGGAGCACCTGGTCGCCGTAAATTCCGGAATCGCCCGAGAATCTCAGGGTCGGTTAAGATTTACAACAGTCGTGCGCCGCCGGTCTCTTAGGTCAAGGCTTTTCTTCTTTGATGGCTAGGTTGAGACGTGGTCGACGTCGAGGACTAAATGGGATCGACATCGACCCTGTGCCTTAAACGCTCCTGTGTGCTTCCGTTTCAAAGTGAGTTTCAGTTGTGTGGGCTTTTGATCGGTTGGGCCGCCAGGTTACCGATTGGGCTTATGCCTCATGGGCCTACCCCAACAATATTCATAAATGAGATTTCATTTATTTAAAAAATTTACCAAAAAAAGCAAATATATTATTTTTTAATCACATTTTAATATTGTAAAATAAAATTATATATTTAATTCGTGTACCATACAAATCTAAGTCCAATAAAAAAAAATTAAATTAACCAAGGACTAGGTGTGGTTAAGACCGAGTTCAAACAAGAATTAATAATTATGAAAAAGGAAAAAATAGAAAAGGACAGATAGATACTATAAGCAATGACTGAGATCTTGATGGGCATAGTTTAACAATTAAATAATTAATAGTTGTTTAATCTACCAATAATACTCAAATAATTAATAAGTGTGACCTGTTCGAATCTTCCTTCACAGTATTAAATTATTTTTTCTATGCCACGTAAACCTTCCTATCTATAATTAAATATTTACTAATTTATGCAAATCAGAAATCTGTTTCTGAATTTGGGTTACATATATATACACAATCTATATGTATAGCATTGATATGAAACTGTGTGACAGATGAGACAAAAATGGTGGGTGCGAATAAATTATATTGGGGCGGCACGCTTATGATGAAAAAATTGACTAGAATTGAGGAAAAGATGTTTCAGAAACGCGACTTTAAGGTTAGACAGGTGAAATCATGAAGTGCGTTTTATTTCCCATCAAAATGATTATTACCTCAAACAGTCTCCCCAATATACCCAACGCATTTTATATAAATGCTTCAGACCCCAATAAAATCAAATCCCACAAACTTTAGATTTTTTTTTTAATTTTTTTTTTTGAGTTTTGGTTGTAGGAATTAGGATATGACTTGAGTTTCCATAGATAAATAAATTATCTCATAACTTAATTGATGCATGTTGATTTGACACGTCTAACTTTATCACATTTCAATAATAATTAAAAAAAATCTACCCATGTATGTATATGTGCGCACAAAAAGGAAAATCTAAATAAGGAAAACTACTTTAAATTATTCACATTCACGATGAAATACCTTAAAAGTATTGCAGTCAATTAAAAATATTTCAATTTTTACTTTCATTTATAAATTATACTAAAACGAGTCAATACGGTTAATTGTTGATGATTCAACAATTAAAAGTCTATTAACATCCCACGTGTCAAATGAAAACAACTTTATTTTATTATCATTTTAAGAAATGTTGGCAAATTCACAAATATTATAAAGTGGAGTTGCTTTTTTAACCAATTGTTTGAAGAGTCGTGGAGAAAGAAATGATAAAAGGGCATCATTTCGATTTGGCACATGAGATGTCAAGTGGCGTTTAACTACTGAATCATCAATAATTAATGGTGTTAATCGTTTTGGTGTAAGTTATATACGAAAGTAAAGATTGTGGTATTTTTAACTGACGACAATATATTGTGGTATTTTTTTATCGATAGATCAGGATATTATCCTTTATGTACCCGAAAAAAATAATTTGGGAGCTTTTAAATTAAGCAATACAAATTAGAGACTTTTGATTTCTTAAAAAATATATACTCCCTCTATCCCGTCTAAATTGTCTCATTTTTCTTTTTGGTTGTCCTATCTATTTGTCTCATTTCCTAAACTAACAAATATTTTTCACACTCAAATATTAATTAAACGGAACGTGAGGAAGTAATAATTAATTAAAAAGGTTGAAATAAGTGATTAACAAACTTGAAAAGCGGCTTGATTCTGGAATTTTGACAATAATTATTTTTTTTAAAAAATAATAGTAATTTATTTTATTGATTTAAACTCAAACATTCGATGTATCCAAATAAGTTCAAATTTAAGTCCACTTGATTACATATATATATACAGAGTGCTTTCATCACTATATCCCAAAAAATAGACAAATAATCTCAATTTAGCATAATTATATATGTACAAGAATACAGAGATTGTGAGAATGATGAAGATCCTTGCCTGTTAAACTAAGTTATTGAGTATATGAATACAAACTACTCCCTCTGTCCCACCTCAATTGTCCCACTTTCCTTTTTCGTCCGTCCCACTTTAATTGTCTCATTACTTAAAAAGGTAACTTTTTCACACTCAACAATAAAATATTAATTCCACTCAACTTACTTTACACTCACGTTCCTTGGTTATTGTGCCCGATCAACCCGGGACAATTCAGCCGGGACGGAGGGAGTAGTTTGTATTTATATACTCAATAAAAAAATCCGCGAAATAGCGACGGAATTCGTGACGAAAAATTAATCACAAAAGCAAAGAAACAAAGTACAAAATGGATCAATATAGTTAAATGTATACAAACAATGAATGAAGATAAAAGAACAGAAAGAGGAGGAACCCAAAGTTTTTACAGTGTCTGATTTTCTACAAATATAGTGATATAATCACCAAAATATAATGGACATGATTTTTCACTCCCTCCCAATATTCAATAATTCACAATATATATATATATATAAATATGGCGAATTATTTATAAGATTTGGAGTCCCATCCCACATCATAATCCCTTCATTGAGCTATCCTTTCATGTCTGAAAAATGCACTTTTTCAACTGTTCAAACCTTCTGTTCCTCATCTTTCTGTCCCATCCACCAATATTCCAAACTGCTCCCATTTTACCAGCACTCCTTCAATTATTTTTCATTTTTTTAAAATTTTTTTTAACCTTTTCTTCTTCTTCATCTAATTCATGCTCTCTTTTTTTCATTCATTCATTGATTCTAGGGTAAAAGTAAAAAATAAAAATGACTATGGAAAAAAAAAGTTATGAATAAAATAAAAAATGATTCGCCACGTGAAAACTCACACTGGCAATCATGCATGGATGGAAACGAAGCTGCACCGAAAGAAACTGAGTGGGATCGAGTGTCACGAGTCCCTCTCGGATTCGCCGTGAGCGGTGGTGGCGCCGCTTCCTGCGGCGGCGGAAGCAGCGGTGGCGTTTGTGTTTCCACTCCCGGTTGCCCAATCGTAGAAGGTGAACGAATCCAAACCCTTGCCGTCGACGCGATCGTCGAATCCCTGCGTGAACAGCAAGTCCAACGAATCGGCCTCGATCTCTCCCAGATCGGCGAAGAAGCTGTCTTCGGAGTGATTGGATTCCGGCATCACCGGTTTGTAGCTCTGCGAGAAATCATCTTCGAAATCCGCGTCGTCCCCCATTTCCATCTCCTTGTTGTTGCTGCTGTCGAATTCTTGATACGCCTCCTCTTTCACGGCGGCGGGATTCTGCTTCTGCGACGGCGCCGCGTGATCCGTGCTGATAATATCCTTCTGCTCCTCTTTCGGGTTTGTTGACTTCAGCGAGCTCGGCGAGGTTTTTCCTCCTCCGCCGGCGGCGGCGGTGGTCTTGGACGGCTGGGATCTCGTGGAGCCGGCGAGAGCGTTTCTCTGAGTCGGCCATGGATGGTTGTGCTCCGACGTGTAGGTGATCACCAGCATATTCGGGTCGGTCCGGCTCCGCTCCACTTGCTTCCTCGCCGAGCATCCCTTTGAGCTACTGCATCTGTAGTAACCCCTAAATTCAACCAAACCAAAAAAAAAAAAAAAAAAAAAAAACAAGAAAGAAGAAGACTTAATCAGACCATAATTATGCAATGATTAGTTCTACCTTAACCTAACAAAAGACTTAACCTAGCAATATAGTTTCTACAACAAATAAGTTTATAGACAACACGAAAATCAGCGTTGACGAGAGTTTTCTTTCATTTACCTCGGAAAAGGCGAACCCTTGATAGGTTTTTGGCCGTATTTTCTCCACGCCCAAAGATCGGAAGGGACGACTTCGCCGCTGGGCCTGCTGCCTGCAGGGGCAGGAGCAGGTATGCAAACTACCTTCTTTGCCTGACTCTTTCTGATCATGAAAATCAGATAAATACATTTAATTTACCAAAAAAAAAAATATTTGTGCTCAATTTTCAGACATGATCAGATCAGTGTGCCCTTTTGAGATATTTTTCTTTTTTCCCGAAAAAAGCCGAAAGTGGCGGAGAATTTGAAAGACTTGACAGAGAAACCTGTGGTTGTGGGATACGGTATTACAGTAGCATGTAAGGAAAAAAAGAAAAAGAAAAAAAGTTGGATTTGTAGATTTTGAGATCTTCAACATGTGATAGTCGGAGTTGAATAGAAGCTAGAGGTTAATTAATTAAATAAGAGTTTGGTAATTAATGGCTTCATTAATTGCCCTAACGAAACCTGAATTAGGGTGATTAAATCGTCATTTTCAAGAAATGAAAATGCCCACCTTCTTCTGATGCCCGCATTTCGCGGAGATGGGATCTGCAGACTGCTCTCCACCAAGCAACCTTTGGAGTTGCTCGGAGAAATTAAGGTATGATCATTGGGTACTAAGATAGGAGCACCACCACCGCCGCCGCCGCCGCCCTTCAGCCCTGTCGGAGAAGCTGCCGTATCACACGGCGAGAGCGGCAGCTTGGGCGTGGGAGAGATCTGCAGCATCCTCGAGAATATATTGGGTGGTCTCTTCATCTCATCATTTCCGACAAACGCTCCAGCTCCGTCGACGCCGGGTTTGATCGCGTGGAAGAACCCGGGAAGCGGCGGCGGCGGCGTGCCGATGCCGCCGTGGAGCAGTGGATCTCTGAGGTGGGCAAACGGGTCGCCGAAGTCGTCAACCGGGCACGTGGGGTAGCTCGCCGAGTTGGTGGGGAACTGCCACTGCGGCGCGGAGGTGGCGGCGGCGGCGGCGGCGGCGGCGGTGGGAGCTCCCAGCGGCGTATTCCCGCCGCTGGCTCTGATTATGTCGGTTAAATCGCCTTGGTAGTTACTCTCCATCGTCTTCAAGAAGTAGCGACTGCACATACTCGACAGCTGCAACGCTGTCTCATCTGACTCCCGCTCTGATCTTGCACCAAACAGAAGCAAGAATCATGCAAGTTTCTTTTTTTTTTTTTCCTTTTCTTGTTCTTGATTATCCCGCAGTTCTTGAAAAGATGATAACCTAGTTGGTGAAGCTATGAACAAGAAGAGATTAAGGTAGAATGAAATGGTCTTCTAGCTAGACTCTAGAGAGAGAGAGATTGAGAGAGAGAGTCGCTGACTTCTGATATATAAAACAGCTCTATTACGCAACCAAGAGGGAGGAGGAGGGAGAGGGAGAGGGAGAGGGAGAGGGAGAGGGAGAGATAATGTAATACTCCCTCCGTCCTAAGTAAAATGTCCACATTTCCTTTTTCGTCTGTCCCACAATATTAGTCCACTTTCCTAAAATAACAAATTCTCTACACTTATCAATAAAATATTCATCCCACTAACTTCCACCATCACTCACAAGCATTGGTTATCGTGCCCGGTCAAATGTGGACAATTTGACCGGAACGTAGGGAGTATTAGAATTAGAGGGTGGGTTAGGATGAAATGAATATAATAATTAAGAGATGAAAAGGGTCAAATTTGAGCAACTGTTTCAGTTAAATTAGAAAAATAATATTAAAATGAGATTGGTGTTTGTTCATTAATCCTCACCATCTCGACTCTATCTATCTAATCTTGGGCCATATGACTTTTGTAGTGTTGCTAATTTTAATTTTAAAAGAAAAATGAAAATTAACAGTATTGGGTGGAAAAAGTCATTTTTCTTTTTCTCGTAAATGAAAAGTAAGGAGGCGGCAAGTAGCCGCTATTCTCGGACTACGCCTCCAAACGTCTCTCCCCCACTATTTTTTTATTTATTTAATATATATTGTTATTTATTTAATATGAAAAGGTCTTCGGTTAGGCAGGCCTAAACAATTTAGGCGGGTTTTATTCATTAATCCAAGCCCAAATTCATATAATATATCCTAATTGGAATTAATAAACCCTATTTGAGATGAGTCAACTCATTTGGGTAGGATAAAACCCGCCTAAACCGTTTAGGCCTGTCTAACGCAAGTTTTTGCCATTTAATATATATTGGCATGAGATCTTCTGTCTCATTTTGTGTTCCATTCCCTCTTCCACTATTAAAAAAGTTATTTCTTATTAAAAAAATGGGATGGATTGACGGCTGTTAAGTGATCTTGCACCCTTTCTTTTTTCCCTCTCTATTTTTTCATAATAAATTTGATTTTAGTTTTTTTAAATTATATTAATACTATTTTAATCATTTCAATTTTATTTTTATCTAATTTTTCTAAAATCCCAAATTTTGTGTTACATTCACTCTTCCACTATTAAAGAAATTATTTTTTATTTAATATTTTATTATAATCTTAATTTATTATAGTTTGTTAATTTTTTATAAGTTCAACTATAGGGTTCATCCCACTCAATTAGGATATATAATATTTTTAGTAATTATTTTTCAGTTTTTAACTAAAATTTGATTATTAAAATTGATTAACTTATAACTATAGTTTATGTTCTTATAAAATTTTAATTTTTGTTCATAAACATCAATTAAACTATATTGTATTATACTTGATTTTTCATTTCGTACAAACATTTATTAAAATTAGAAATCGAGACAATGAAACACCAAGTAGAACACCAATGTGGAACGGAGGATTTGATCCGATTTCACAGGCTTACGGCTATTTATATACAAATATATAAATATCATAAATTATCTAAATATCATAAAACATCTAACATAAATTATCTAAATATCATAAAATAAATTATCTAAATTATCAAATATAGTATGTACTTTAGATTTGAAAAAAAAAACATAGTTTGAAATATATTTGAACATTTTTCCCTTTTAAAATATAGTATAAATAAAATTGATTTACAGGAAAGACAATTATTTGTATATAAATAGCCGTAAGCCTGTGAAATCCGATCAAATCCTCTGTTCCACAATGGTGCTCTACTTGGTGTTTCATTGTCTTGATTTCTAATTTTAATAAATGTTTTTACGAAATGAAAAACCAAGTATAATACACAATATAGTCTAATTGATTTTTAAGAACAAAAATTAAAATTTTATAAGAACATAAATTATAGTTATAAGTTAATCAATTTTAGTTAAAAACTGAAAAATAATTACTAAAAAATATTATATATCCTAATTGAGTAGGATGAACCCTATAGTTGAACTTATAAAAAATTAACAAACAATAATAAATTAAGATTATAATAAAATATTAAATAAAAAATAAGTTTTTTAATAGTGGAAGAGTGAATGGAACACAAAATTTGGGATTTAAGAAAATTAGATAAAAATAAAATTGAAATGATTTAAATAGCATTAATATAAATTGAAAAAACTAAAATCAAATTTTTTATGAAAAAAATAGAGAGAAAAAAAGAAAAGGGTGCAAAATCTTTTAACAGCCGCCAATCCATTCCCATTTTCTTAATAAAAAATAAATTTTTAAATAAAAAATAACTTTTTTAATAGTGGAACAGAGAGTAAAACACAAAATGAGACAGAGGACCTCATGCCGGCAAGTAGCTGCAATTCTCGGACTACGCCTCCAAACGTCTCTCCCCCACTATTTTTTTATTTATTTCATATATATTGTCATTTTTAAACTAGTTTTGAAATTATTAAACGTGACTTGTTTTAATCAGGACATATATGTTTTAATTTCTAATTCGGTTTAAAATTTAAAATTAAAATGAAATAATCTTCTAGCTTACTTCAATTGTCCCTCTTTCCTTTTTTTGGTTCGTCCCATTTATTAATCTCATTACCTAAAATAATAAGTTATACACACATTAATAAAATATTCCCTTTGTTATAATTATTTGGTTCGGGTTGCTATTTTAGAGTGTTTCAATTATATTGTTCAATTTTTTTATTTGGTATTGTTTTATTCTGGTAATTCATATTTATACCCCTGAATAAATTTGGAATATAATAATATTAAATTTAATATTATAAAAATGAGAGGTTAATTGATGTTTTAAATAAGGATAATGATGGAAGTGTGTTTAAAAATTAAATAATTTTTTACAAACGTGCAAAATCAAACTGAATCATATAATGAAAATTGAGTGAATATTAGTTTTTCTTACCTTTACACACCTTAGTTATTATTGTACTAAAAAAGCTAATAGGACAATTCAACCTAGTAGGATGGAGTAGTAAATAAAATTTTGTGAAAAGAAACTCGAAATTGATGTATGAATGCTCCTGAATGATTTTTTTGTTTGTCAAATAAATATTTCTGATAAAAAAAAAAGATTTCATAAAATTATATAGGACCACACGAAATTTGAAATGGACACAAAAAAAAAACTAATTAATAGAGCATGAAGGGAAGGTCTTGGGTTAGGCAGATCTAAACGATTTAGACGGGTTTTATCCATTAACCCAAGCCCAAACCCATATAATATACTCTAATTGGGATTGATAAACCCTATTTGGGATAGGTCAACCCATTTGGGTAGGATAAAACTCGTCTAAACCGTTTAGGCCTGCCTAGCACAAGTTTTTGCCGAGCATGAATGTGGATACTCTAATAATAATTAATCCTCTATTCTTTCCCATCACATTTTTGATAAGATATATGTTATTATTTTTTTAACTATATGTTATGACTTCTACCTAGCCTCATTTTCCAAAATCAATCAAGACATTGTCGGTTGACTTGTGCCTTCAATCTAATTAAATATTGCATTATTCCTAGTTTCCTACATTATATGTATAGTGTGACATACATATTTTGGGTCACATTTTTTTTTCTCCCACAAATTGCCAGAAATGTAATTCAATGAATTTTTTTTTTCCCCAAAGATATCACAACTAAAAGATCTCATATCGTTGAGCATTTCACAATTAGAATCGATTCAAATTCTTTACAAGATTAAAGATATTTGATTGATTTATTTCTTTTGCGAATGATTAATTAATATTTTTTTTGGGAAGATTGATTAATGTTTATTTCATATCCAAATGAAGAACAAAGTCATGTGGTAGTCGGAGATTATGATACAGAATATTATTTCTGCACATGGAGTGGGGAATTTTAGAATGCTGCAAATCGTGGGTAAAATCTATTTTTAATCTCTTATATAAGATAATTAATATTTTCATAAGTAAATGGGGTGGCAATTTGGGTCTAAATAATTTTGAAAATTGTACAATTGAAAAAAAAAAGGAGAGAATTGTCGATTTATGACCCAAAAGATAATTTAATTACTGATTCAGGACCTGAAAGATGATTTGTCAATCAAGGACCTGATATTGACGTTAGGTCCTCGAATAAGAATTTTGTGATCTTTCTACATGTTCTGAATTAACAATTAATTTTTCGAATCTGAATCAATAATTAAACTATCATTGAGGTCATGAATTAATAAAACTCCTTAAAAAATTATTATTTAGATATTTTCACTTCCACCCAAAAGATTAAACATGTGCAATAACATGGTATGGCTAGCTATTAATTATCATCCCTCAAAGTCAAACTAATTAGGGTTTACAATATATACCCACAAATAGTATGATGTAAGGGGAATTTAATCCCTATATCTAAATAGATCCACCATAATCAAATTTGACCATCTTCTTATTTTTTGTCCATATTATTATAAACCGACGCTATTAGGAGATATATGTGCCAACTTAATTAAAATTGGAATTTATGGATAGAAATGCATTTATTTAAACTCATACGTTCAGATATTTTCGAGTAGTTTAAAACTTTATCGGTCATAAATAAGATTATAAGATACTTTTTAACATTGCATCCCGAGTAGAGGATTTTTTTGGGGAACAAAAATGCATTTATTTGAACATACATTCTTAGATGTCCCCGGAAAATCTCAAATTCATGACCCTTTGACCATAGACTAGGCATTGTCATCATTGCGCCCCAAACATGGACTTTTTTTAACACTAATGCATTAATTCAAATCCACAAATTCAGATGTTCCCGATGAAACTGAAAATCTCTTGATCACAAATAATGTGCTTTCATCACTACATTCTAAGCTCAGACTAGAGGATTTGGATCCTCTGTTGTGCACATAGGCACAACAGGAGGTGTTGTTACACACATGAATAAAATATTCACCTAGTAACTAGCTAAGTTAATAAAATATTAGATAAATTCAAATTTGTGGTGTAAAAATGCAACACCTCCTGCTGTGCCTATGTGCAAAACAAAGGATCCAAATCCCAGGATAGAAGTAGGGGGACCTTGAATTAGCATTACAATGAAGAGGTTTACATGTTAAACAACAAATTTGAAAGAAATTAAAGAAAATAGAAGCATATATAATACTCCATCTGTCCCACCTCAATTGTCCCACTTTCCTTTTTCGTCTGTCCCATCTCAATTGTCTCATTACTTAAAAATGCAATTTTTTCACACCCAACAATAAAATATTAATTCCACTCAACTTACTTTACACTTACATTCCTTGGTTATTGTGCCCGGTCAACCCGGGACAATTCAATTGGGACGGAGGAAGTAGCTAGCTAGGGAAAGTAAATGCCCAATATTTGAAAGATTTGTGGTGGTCCATCCCATGAAACCCTAATTGGTTTGAGCATTGGAATCATTGCATAATTTGGGTAAGAGACAACACATAACCCATGTTCATGCATGAAACAAAATACCCACAAAAAAACAAATTCAAGACTGGGATTCTCTGACACAGAATTTGTCCTCTCAAATATTTTTTTTTCTTCTTCTTCTGAGAAACCTAATTAAAGCAGAGGTAGAAGAAGCATCCTTCCATGTGATCCACAATCATTAATTTAATCCCATTATTATTATTTTAATTGTGCATATTTATTTATTTATACAAATTGAACTAATATTAAACATCTAATTGAAGTCGTGACTCACCCCTAATAATGACAATTCTGCCTCGATGCTTACGACTGATTTTTTTCGGATTTAAATAATAATAATTTGATTAATTAAAGTCGTGTTAAATTAATTATTAAATGGCTCATCAAAAGTCTTTTTTTGGTGTCGACCGCATCCGCACGCGAGACACTTGCTCCACCGTCTGACGTCGCCCGCCACCTACCCACCGCCGCCTCCACCGCCGTGAGTAGTTGTCCCATCTCGACGGCCAAGATTTGTTCCAAATTAACAGATGTGTGTGACTAAATAGAATAATTAATTAATAGATTAAATAAGTCAAAACAATTCACCTGTAATTAACCTAGCAAAGTCAGGCGTCGAATAGTAAAGTATTACATCAATTAATGAATAATAGTAATAAATTATGGATTTTAATAATAATTGTCGGATAAATTACAGATTTTTTTTTCTCTTAAATTTATTCCGGTGACGCGTTTATCGATCGTTGTTGTTTGAAGTGAAGTGGGAATTCAATTTAATTAATACCATTTCTATTTTTCTAATATTATAGAATGGTACTACTTTTGAATTGTGAATAATTTCCAATGCAATCAATCGTTAATAATTTAATTAATTTGTGAAGGTGATAAGAGGAGATAATATTTTATAACTACATGTTGATCACCTCGAGAAGATAAGGACCAACAAATTAATTAAGTATAAAGCAAACGTTTAAAAAATGAATCTTAATATACTTACATTGAAAAGTAATTTAATTCTACAAAGTTCAAAAGTGAATTTTGGATCATCCACACTCAAATTCATGTGTTTTTATCCTGACTCCACTATTAGATTTTTTTAATTTTAATAATAATTTTATGTAGAATAATTTACTTAACTCTAAACAACATTTATCTGCAAAAAGCTAAATTAAAAAATTTCTTATACATATATGTTCCAGTTTGATCTTACACATTTATAAAAAAAATATCAAATATTTAAATAAACTTCCAATTCTATCCTTATTAAAAATATTAATTAACCTCTCTTTTTCATTATATTATTTTTAATGGCTTCATTTTCCAAGATTATTCAAGAGTGTGATTGTAAAATACTACAGAAAAATAATACCAAATAAGAAAATTGGACCATATATTCGAACACCCTAAAATAGTAACAAGAATCATATAATCGAAACCGATGAATTATATAAATTAAAAAAATAAAGATTAAATAAAATAAGGTGTTGATAAAAATATGTTTTACCGCACATGAATAGCCATAATTTAGTGGTATGATTCCGGTTATTTTTTTAATATTATTATTATTATTATTTTGATAAAAAATGAAAAAGAAAATTAAAAAGGATAGTCCCTAGGATTCTGTGGCAGGTTTGCCAGTTGCTTATGAATTAACAAATATGAAATGACAACTTTACTTCCATTGGCAAGAAAATGAGTGCTTCTTGCCATTATTTTGGGGATTTGGTTCGAGATCCCAAGCCTCTTTCAAAAAAAAAAAAAAAAAAAAAAAAAAACTTTACCATACATTAATGTTAATTTCATCGAAACTAAACTAAATTCAAGGTTGTCACGTCCTAAAATTTGTGGTATGATAAATTAATGGTAGTAGTTTTGTGTGTAGCAGCATGATTTTGGTTGTGCATAGCTGCACGATGAAGGCCGGCTTTTTGTTCGACTACAACATGCCAACATGTACTTATTTTATCAATACTTTTAAATCGAATTTAAACTTTGCATATAATTAATCGTCTAGTAAATGTACGATTTGCCATTTATAGGTTAGTGTTGAGGTTCGATTCGAACGGATACGGGCCTCGGGAACACAAGATCCAAATAGCACGGAAACAAAGAATTCATAATAATTCACAGTTAATGGCAATAGATAAGCTCAAAGCGAAAGAATCTAATGCAATAGAGATAGAACACTTATTCCAGTACTATAAAAGATCTGATCGAACTCTAGCAGGAGCGATACAGAGGTTGATAGTAGGTTTATACGCAGTTAGAATAAGACTCATGAAGAAAATATGAAGAATCGAAAGCTAGATGCTGAATTTCAGCTTACAAGTGCCTATATATAGAGCCCGTGGCGGCGCTAGGATTTCTTAGGTGCACGATTGGGTGGTTGAGCGGAGCTCGCCAGTTTTTTCGGGGTTGTTATAACGTCTCTATCGCCAACGACCTCCGAGATTGTTGTGTTCTTATCTTGTCCGCCTCTTGTCTGTTGAGCGGTTCGACCGGGTCAGTTCTTCACTCGTCAATCTACTTTGAGGAGGTCTTTTCTTCTGCCGAGCGTGCTTTCCAGGCCTACTTTGAGGCAGCTTCAGCCGGCCCGTAATCTAGTCTTTTTTTAGTGCGATTTTGGGCCTTTTAAGTGTGTTTATTAACTTGCAACTCCAACAATTAGCATGTGAAAATCGTATATTTGTAGTATATGATTAAATACTATGTAAAGTTTTCGATTAAAAAGTATTGATGAAATAAACATGATTATTTTTGCCTCTTGGGTGTGAGATTTAAAATGTAAATGTTGTACAACTTTCAATTTTAATTAATATAGAAAAAATTTAATACATTTGATAATAAAGAGCAAGCAATATTACATTTTTCTCAAAATAATTTTTTTTTCAAGAGATAGAAAGAGTAAAATTATTTCTCTAGAACGTGCTCGACTCCTTGTACGCCATCCGAGTCACTAAATCTATCAATCGAATTGGTGTCACCGAGTGGCATACAGGGAGCCAGGCACATTTAACTCACTCTCTTTCCATCCCTCACCACCTATATAAATACAACAAGAATTCTATGTAATGCTTCGCTGCTGTTCGTAAGCTATTCGACTCGATCAATTCATCTACTGAATCGATATTGTCAAGAGACTTACAATGTATCAAATATATATGTATACATAATTTATGTGTGTGTGAAAAATACAAATACATAAGTGAAATGCAGTGTGTGATGGAGTGACTAATGAGGAAGTAATGGTGGAGGGGAAGATAATTTATAGATGTTAAATATATGATTATGATTGATGCACTTACCTTGTATATAAAATTTTACCAATTTTTATTTTGTTAATAAATAAATAAATAAATCTGAAGAATCAAAAGAAAACAAAATCTCCATCGATAAACTCAATCCACCAACTTTTAATTAATGTTAATTTTGAATAATAATTAATAAAAGTAATAGTAAAAGACTCTAAAATATATTATCTGACGCGTTTATCGGTTGTCATATTTAATTTCAAATATTTGATGCTTAAAATAGCATTAATTGGATCACAATAATATAATTGAAAGATTACGATAATAATTTAATTCAGTCGATGGATTGAATCAATATGTTCGAAATATATCAATCTTATATATAGTTGGAAAAATAAAGATTTTGGAGTATAAATTAATATAAATATTATTATATATATGTGCAAATAGTAAGAAAATATTCCTTCCGTTCCACAAAATTAGTCTCATTTGCATTTGGGACAATAACCAAGGAGATAGAAATAAGTGAAGTTAATAATTTATTAGTGTGAGTGAAATATTTTTCAATTTTTAGTAATGGGACAATGGAAAATGAGACTAATTTCATGAGACAGAAGGAGTAATATATATAAGGCAAACACTGAAATGAGACGGTCTCATTATTTTTATTGTGAGACGAATCTAATGATGTATTTAATTCATTGAAATGATGTATTTCTTAATTGCAAATAATGTAATTTTTTCGATAAAAAAATATACTCCCTCCGTCCCGGTGACTTTGGGCACAATAACCAAGGAGTGTGAGTGTAAAGTAAGTTGAGTGGAATTAATATTTTATTGTTGAGTGTGAAAAAGTTGCCTTTTTAAGTAATGAGATAATTGAGGTGGGACGGACGAAAAAGGAAAGTGGGACAATTGAGGTGGGACGGAGGGAGTATTTAAAAATAAAATGATGTATTTAACTTATAGAAATAATGTATTAAGATCCGTCTCACAATAAAAAATGTTGAGACCATCTCTCGGCAGACCAACTTTATTATATAAAAAAAGGAGTTTTTATCAATTCAGGACCCGAAAGATAGTTTAATTATCGATTTAGAACCCGAATGATTAATTCTCAATTTATGACTCGAAAGATCATACAATTCTCCGTTCAGGACCTCAATATCAAATTATGAATTAATAATTATTTAATCTTTCGAATCCTTGATTGAAAAATCATTTTTCAAATTCTGAATTAATAATTAAACTATTTTTTTTGAAGTTCTAAATCGACAATAGTCGAAAAAATATTTATGAGAAGCGGCACCAACCGCTACTCTTAACGGCTAGCTAGAAACAAATGGAGAAGGCTATGCTGACGGAAAAAAAGTTACCTCCGCTTTCGTCTCCGGCGACGACGGTCCCCCGACAAGATCTCCGCTCCGCCGCGGCGGCCGAGGGGTCTCCGTCTTGGCTTGACAGACTTCTCATGCGCCATTTTTCTGCTCATATTTAAAGTTGAGAAAAATAGGGTTTTGTAAATTGTAATTTAATTACCTCTGTTTTTTTTTTCAATTGAATTTTTCTGCCGAATGGTAGCTCCAATGGCGGATTTCACTATGTTTGCTAAACAAAGCTTCCATCTTGGCCTTCTTTTACTTCACCTTTCCTGTCGTCACTCACTCCACGCTTTCTATTTTTTATTTTTATAAGATAATTCTCTTTACGATTAAGAAAAAATTAAAATGGGATTGACGATGAAGAAAAATAAAATTATGGGTCGAGGAGAATGGAGAAAAATAAGATTTGAAGCCGACAAAACAGAGGCCATAACGCTAGTGTAGCTTAGCTTAAACAATAATGGAACGTGTCAATTATATGATGTATGCATATAATTTTCAGTTGATGTATGTAGATTTCAGGTGAAGATGCCTACAACCTACTCATTGATAATTAAAAGGTTATGTGTTTTTTTTTCAATTTAATGCATAAATTATTGAAAAATATTCAAAATTTAGTTGGAAGAAATTTTCCACCATCGAAAAGTAAAACATGCCGGAAATTTATGTCATATTAAAAATAAATTTAGATAAACGTGTTATTTTTTTAATAATTTTTTTTGTCCCAATTATTTGATTCACATAAAAGGTCAAAATATTAATTTTAGTATAAATCACGCGTCTTCTTTTTTTTTTTTCATATACCTTTAGTATCAGTTATTTTTTTTTCAATTTAATGCATAAATTATTAAAAATAAACAAAATTTAGGATGAAATAATTTTCCGTTATCGAAAAGTAAACTGGGCATGCTGGAAATTCATGCCATATAAAAAACAAATTCAAACAAATGTGTTATTTTTTTTTTTTTGAATAGGAATACACGTATTAAACTCACACACCCAGATGTCCCCGGGGAAGCACAAACCTGTGACCTCTTGGTCCAGGCAAGGTGCTTTAACCACTACACCCCGAGCGAGGGGACCAACTTGTTATTTTTTTAATACTCTATTCGGCCCAATTATTTGAATCACATTACTTTTCTGGGTGTTATGTGGTCTCATATTCTTATTTAGTAGTGTTTTATATATATATTTACAAATTTACCCTGATCAAATTTGTAAATTAAATACAATTAATGAGGTCCATTATTAATAGTTATTGTTGAATAAGGGTAATTTAGAAATTTGCTTAAATATTTAATACTCCCTCCGTCCCGCTTAAATAGACCCTTTTCATTTTGATACATTAATTTCGGAGCTAGTATTTAGCAGTTAATTGTGGTTACTAATAAAATTGGCAATTGTAATTAACTTATTTAAGACTTAAACAAGTTATTTATGATTGCCAATTTTATTTTTAACCACAATTAGCTACTAAATGCTAGCTCCGAAATAGATGTATCAAAATGAAAAGGGCCTATTTAAGCGGGACGGAGGTAGTACATTCATAAATAATTTTTGACATTCGTGCAAGATAAAACTGAAACAAATAATCGAGACGGAGGGAGTATGACATGAATTTCCCCATCAGCTTTCCGATGTCGGAATTTTTTTTAGTCTTACATTTAAATATTTTTTAATTGTTTAGACATTAAATTGAGAAAATGAATAATTAGTACTAGAATTTAAAAAAAAACATAATTTATGCTAAAATTGATGTTTTGACATATTAAAATTATCTTTTTGAGTTCACACAATTTTTTTTTAAATATATAAATTTCATTGGGCATATTTTGGTATTTTCACAAATAGGAACATTTATTTTACCCAATCAATATTTTAAGAGAGAAAAAAGTGCGACATCCATCAACAACTACAAGAGACGAAATATGCAAAGCTTGCGATGGCGATGGCTGCGTCACGTGCGGCCCACGTGGGCGGGTTGTTTCCCGGTGAATCACCGCCACGTGGCAACGGGAGTATCCATCGCGATTCCGAAGGTCTGCCTCTCCTCTCTCCCCCTGGAGAAGCGGAATTCTCGATCCATTCAAACCCTTCAAATCGCTCCCAATTCCTCCATTTCTGCCCCGATTCAATCTCCCATGGGATCCAGCAAGGAGTATCGCATTCCCGATGACGCCAGGAAGATTCTCGTGCGGATGGCGGCGGAGTGGCGGGATATCGTCGATCCCGAGGCACTGCAGGTGGTGCCGCTCAAAGGTGCCATGACCAACGAGGTCTACCAGATCAAATGGATCAGGAATTCAAGTGCCGGCGAGCCGCTGCCGAGATCGAAGAAAGTGTTGGTCAGAATTTATGGTGCGGGAGTCGATGTGTTTTTCGATCGTGAGGACGAGATTCGTACGTTTGAGTTCCTGTCGAAGCAGGGCCAGGGGCCGCGGCTGCTCGGACGCTTCTCTAATGGCCGTGTCGAGGAATTCATTCACGCTCGGGTATTTGTCTTTTACTTGCTGCCGTACCTATTATGATCTTCATTTCAATTTTTCCGCCCAGCTGATTTTTTGGTGGTTGTACCTCACCTCGTGAAATTTATTGAAATTCATGCTGTTTTTATGGATTTTTGTGTCGTTAATGTAGTTTAGTAACATAATGCAAATTGGATTTTCAGACACTTACAGCTGCTGATTTGCGTGATCCTAGAATATCTTCTCTTGTTGCGTCTAAAATGAAGGAATTTCACGACCTAAATATGCCTGGGTCGAAGAAGATTATCCTCTGGGATAGAATCCGGTGCAGTTTGCTACTTTCTCTCCTTGAGTCTTTCTTTTTTATATACAGAATGATATTTCATGGAAACTTATTCAGAGTGTGATGATCTGTACTTACATGAAGGTTTGTGCCATAATTTTTCAGCAAATGGATTAACGAAGCCAAACGTATTTCTTTGCCGAATGAGGTCAAGGAATTTCGCTTAGATGAGCTAGAAACTGAAATGTTGGCTCTGGAAAAGAATTTGTCTACCAATGGTAGACGTGTAGGGTTTTGCCACAATGATTTGCAATATGGCAACATAATGATGGATGAAGAGACCAGTTTACTAACAATAATTGTGAGTTCAAGCTGTGCTCCCTATGACTACAATTCCTAGTCCTAATGATTTAAATTCATAATACCATATTTGAGTACCATAGTTGCATCTTGCAATTGATGTTAAGGTCGTAAGGTTACTTGATAGAAATTCTGATTGGCTGTGGGTTTTCTACGATATGATTGTATGGAGTTTGTGTCCTCATTGCTCTCCTGGTTGAGTGACTTTTAAGACAGTGATGGGCTGACTGGTATTCTAGTGGACTTTGGTTGTCTTAGTTGATAATGAAGATGTTTTCATCAGGGAATCTGATTTTATGTGACAATAGTTTGTTTTCTCTGTAGTTTCCAGACTAGTGTAGTCACAGTTTTATTTCTTAAGTTTTCACCTCCTCCCTGTTTCAAACTTGTTGCAACATATTCCTTAATTACTTTCACTAGTAGGCAGATAAACATTTCACTAAGTTCAGCCCAATGAAGTTAAGATAGTCCTGCATTTGAATCTGATTCTATTTTATTTTATTAAAAAAAAATGAAATCTGAAATAACTAATACTCCAGATAGGGCTTGATACCTTTCCCAAGTCACAAGCTTAGGGCATATATACCTACTAGTTTCCTTAAACCAATGATGAAATCAGACTTTATCAGCGAGTATCTGCTTCATGTCATTTTCCTTCTGATCACGGCTTTCTGTATTGGTCCACAGGATTATGAATATGCAAGCTACAACGCCATTGCCTATGACATTGCTAATCATTTTTGTGAGATGGCTGCGGACTATCATACCGAAACCCCACATGTTCTAGACTATAGTAAATATCCAGGTAGGGGATGCATTTTTTTTCTTCTTCAAAACGATATATCTCTTCTCATCTTCCATTAGAACTTGGGTGATGAAATTAGTGTATGTTTTCTTACCCAGGTTTGCAGGAGCGTGAAAGATTCTTGCGTATCTATCTCACTGCTTCAGGTTATTTACTTCTCTTGAGACATCGAATGAGTTGTTCTCTTTAAAAGAGTTATCTTCTTTTATCCATTTCTGCAAGAGAAGTAAAGAACTGCTGTAACTCTTGCACCACTTTTTCTTTCGAATACGCTCCTCTGTTTCTATGCATATCCTTGAAATACCAGAACATTCCTGCAGGAAACCAACCTAAAGACTTAGAAGTGCAACAATTACTTCACGAAGTGGAGAAGTATACTCTTGCTAGCCATATTCTTTGGGCCTTGTGGGGATTAATATCGGTACCCTCCCCAATCTCATACCATCTTCTTTATGCATTCTTGAAATGGAACGAATCACCACTGGTTCGCAGTTATAAACTCGCTGAGACTTACGATATGTTTCTTCCTATGATCCCAGGCCCATGTTAATGACATTGATTTTGACTACAAGGAGTATGCAAGACAGAGGTTTCAGGTATACTGGTCGAAGAAATGTGAAGTACTTTATCATAATTGATGGCCATAATAGTTTCCAAACAACACTGTAGTTTTGAGTAGCTTTAGTCTGTGGATGGATTTATCGCATTTTTGTAAAGATACTTGTTTTCTTCATTTGTACAGTGAAAATTCATTTTCAGTGAACTCATATCTGCATCATATTTGGTTGTTTTTTCATTAGGTTGAGAGTATTTTATCAAGAGTCATCATCATTGTTGATGTATTTAGGTTTAGTAGGTTAGCATGTCCAACCTAATCATAAGCAAGTTTCCAATTCAAAAGCAAAAAACTTTTATTAAATTATCACTAACTTGTACTATTATATATTTTGGATTGTCACTAAAGATTGTTAGTTATGTTAGGTGATTTCTGGAAAGAGGGAGATGACAATCAAGAATTATATTTTGTTTTTTAGTTATAAATATTTTTTGTTTCTATTGTTGATGCTATCAATTCCAAGACATCTCTCAACTCATTTATGCCTTATATATGTAGAACCGTAAATGAATGAAACTGTTTGTGAGTTATTGGGTCTCGATTCGGTAAAAGCTCGTTCGAGCTTATTTAGTAAAACTCGTTTATTAAATGAACTAAACTTGAGCATCATGGTATTTTACTCGTAAGGAGACTCGTTAGTTAAAATTAATAAGAAATATGTAATAATTACTTTTTATAAAAGTAATATTTCTATCATTTAAGAGTAATAATAATGATAAATCATTCTAGTGATGAGAAAAATCTGAATTTCATCATCAATATGATATTAATTTTGGAATTAACAACTTTTTCTTTTAAATTTAGATAGGTCGCTTTAAGCTCGACTGAGACTCGATAAACTTCGTGAACATTAAATAATTCGAAAAAAAAAGCTCAATTAAATACTAAACGAATTAAATTTGAGCATGCTACTCAACTCGACTCGGTTCGATTACACCCTCACTAATTAGAAGCCTAATAAAGCCTAGTAAAAATTCTTGAATTAAGCGGGAATGGTAGTTAAGAGTTTGAAGTTAGTTAAAAGCATTCGTAAATAAAATCAAGAAAACCCAACTCCCCACTCTCCAATTACACCACTCTCTCTCTCTCTCTCTCTCTCTCTCTCTCTCTCTCACTCTCTCTCTCTTCTCATGCACTCTCCAATATCTACAGAATTTCTTTGAGCTAAACCCTCATGGCGATTTCCTTCTCCGCCAGCCTATTACTGGTGGCTCTGATAACCACCGTCTGTCTCCGCCTCACCTCCGCCTCAGACGCCCCTTTCCCATCCCAACCGCTCTCTCTCCCTGTGACTCCTCCGCCGTCATCACCCTCCCCATCCCCATCCCCCTCCACCGCCCCACCGCCGGGGATTCAAGAAAAGCAGCTCAGAAACATCCTCGACGCACTGGTGGGCGCCGGCGACTTCGGCGGCTGGACCAGCCTCCTCTCCTCCGCCAACCCTTCAGCGCTCCCGCTCACCGCCACCCTCTTCATCCCCTCCAACGCCGCCATCACCCGCCTGCTCTCCTCCACCGGCGCGCAGTTCGACCCTCACATCATTCCCTATCACATAGTCCCGCAGCGCCTCACCTTCTCCGACCTCCAGCGACTCCCGACTCACACGCGCCTCCCAACTCTGCTCCCGTCGAAGTTCATCGTCATCACCAGCAACTCCTCCTCCAATTTCACGCTCGACGGCTCGAGAATCATGCAAGCTGATGCGTTTCTGAATGCTGCCTTCGCGCTGCATAGCATTGACAAGATTCTTGATTACACCGCCTACGGCGACGGCAGCGGCCGTATCTCCCCCGCGCCGGCTCAGGATCGCGACGGCCTCTTCGGAAGGAAGAAAAGGCCCGCAGCTCCCGGCAATGTATCGTCTGGTGCGCGGCGTTCATGCACCGGGATTACGGTGATGATTCTTTCGAGTTTTTTATGGTGGCAGTTTCTTTCAAGATTCTTGGTGATTTAGAACAGGATTCTGATCATTTGATTCAAAAAAGTGGAAAATTTTGTATGTTTTTTAGCATTTCAGAGTTTGGTAGAATTGATGATCATGCTACTGTAATCGTTTGTTCATTTCAACTCACTCTACTCATCATTCATTCATTCTGCTGCATCCATAGTGTCTGTGTATGAGAGAGAGAGAGAGAGAGAGAGAGAGAGAGAGGGGAGAGAGAGAGAAACTTCACTAAAATGGAATATCATCTAATTTATACAAAACTAAATATGCAGCAGTGAAACAATGGCTTACACCCTGCAACGCTTATGGCTAGATAAAAGAATGACAAAAACAGCATCTGCCTTCAAAAAAAATGAACCACCTAAGTCTAAAAATAAATTTATTAAAATGCTACCTTATTTGGAAGAATTATTATTTCTGTGAATCTCCTCTGTCACCGTTTCAAAAGCTACTCTCCACAAAGGGCTGCTCGACCCTTTGCATAATATGGCATGCACAATCTCCATCTCCTCAGGGTTAGCCTTCCTCAACAGTCTTCTAAAAACCGACCGCGTCTCGTCCCAGTTGCTGCTTCCTACTATCATGTCAGTCTCAAAACTATCTGTAATCTCCCCTCCATCCGACCTAGTTTCCATAGAATTCTTCTCAGCTGCTGCTGCTAAACTATCGCCTGTGCTCGACGAGGACTTGTTCGTGTGGAGCTTGTTTTCCCAATATTCCGCGCACTTGTGCTGAGGATCAAGCGCCTCAATTGCCTGAGTGCATAGGGTAGTTACTTAGCATGATGTAGATGTGAATGTAGGAAGAGTGGGGTGTACGTGTATGTGCACGTGTCATGGTTGTAAAAATCGCTAGGAACTCGGGTGGGGCCTAGCGCCAAGGCGGTTTAGACAGGGCCGAAGCGTTTTCTAGGTGGTAGTTAATTGGTAAGCTAATTTTTATAATTAATATTTATAATATAAATTTTAATTATTTTTTAAAATAATATAAAAAAATAAGCTGCCTGGACCAATTAGATAGCACATAGCCTGCTTAGTCGGCCACCTAAGCGGCGCGTAGCGAGTTTAGTCGGCCACTTAGATCGGCGCCTAAGCGGATTATGTGGCCTGGACGGTGCCTAGATGCCGATTACTAGCTAAACCGATTAAGCACAGGGATTTGAGGATAATCGGTTCGGCTAGGGACCGCCTAGCGCCTAGTCGGGTATTATTACAACAATGGTATGTGTGTGTACCTGAGCAATGGCCGGAGTGAGGAAACCGAACATTTCGAGTCCGTTGATGGTGTCCAGAGGCTGCAAGGGAGGCAGCCCTTGCTTTCCCAAGCCTTGCTGTGTAAGTATTTCTTGATTCAGTCTCCGACACACCATTAACCAGCATTCATGTGCTGAGACATGCACAAAGCTCTCCTGTGGAAGCTCTTCGAGGCTAACCTGAGATCGATTTCTTCTCATGCTCGAACGTTGTTTCTCGAGGTGATTCAGTGTAAACAACAAAAAAAGAGGAAAAAGGGAACTACCTTGAACAAGGGACCAAGAAGCCCACCATCCATGACTTCTGATATGTAGCTGCTCTTGATCAGTGGATTGCTGATATCGAAGAACATTACGCGACTTTTATATCCTGCGAAAGATGATTCGACGTGATTAACTGTACACGAACTTCGTATTTGAAAGATGATGATATCAATGGAGAATCTTTGATGCACATACCTTTGGGGAAAATGGCATCCTTGCTGCACCACATTTTCCCACAGACAACGGATCCGAGGTTTACGGCTTCAATACGAAAGCTATTCCTATGTTCAGAATCTGAATCGTCCATGCATTCTTTTTTCATTGAGGGAATGGATGGAACACTTGAAGCTACGAGATCAATCCCGAACTTATTGTCAGCATTGTTCGATGTCCATACTTTCAAAGCATTCGTGCAACCTTCCAATGCCTTGACCAATGTCTTTAGCTCATCAATGGAGTAGCGTATAAGCACTAGTCTGTTATCGGGATCGCAGCAACTGATGTGATTCGCGTGCTTGAGACACGAAAACTTGTCTGGGGAACAACCGCAACAAGCAGCAGAGAGATGCAGATCGTAGAAGCAAGAAGAGCACTCTCTCTCTGTATTCGTATCAAAATCCTTTTCCATCTTTTGAAAGTGGACTCCCTCTGGGAGACGCTCTACTCTTCTCTCCTCTAAATAAACCCTTCTCTGAATTCAGGATTAAACGAAAAGATGAGTTCGGTCGCATGCAACATACAGCAAAAACATTCATGCATAACTCACAGATATAATGCACAAACAAAGATACAGAATTCATAGATATGCTACCTTAATGGCTTGAGTGAGCATCCCATCCTCCCCGCAGAAGCTTTTCCATCTCGAATTATCACGAGTCTCTTTCTTTAGCTCGGAGATCTCCCACAGCGCTTGGACAGCCTTCTTAGCAGCAGCTAAAAGCAACTTATCGTGCGATATTGATGTCTTGTGAAGCTGCTTACTGTAGAGCTCAACTGCATTTTGACCATGCTGCAGCCAATCTACCGGGGCCACATTCACTGCCTCGGCACAATTAAAGCCGCAGTTGAACCCAGCATGGTAGGCCCTCGGGAAGGTGAGAACAAACTCCCCGGAGTTCTGGGCAACTCGATACACTGGCACACCTTCTGATTTTAGAACTGATGGTGCTAACTGTGTTACCTGTTACGAATAGTCCTAGAGTCATACTTGATTTATCATAAGATTCGAAGACGCAAGCAAGAATGCGTATTATTGGTTGATTTAACTCACCAGTGCGTTGAGTAAATCGGGTTGTTCTTCGAATAGATCAGGCAAGCGCTTCCTCATAGAAGCCTCCAACGAAGAAGCCCGGTTTCCTGGCACTCCGTACCACATTTTCGGATCTCCCCAGTGCATATAGTTCAGTGAGTAGAGATGGTGGTCTTCAACATGCTTTTACAAACGATAACAATCACGCGTATATCAGTCTTCCCCTCCAACAGCAAATGAGTTATTTTATAATCAAATTTATAGTAAAGATTAAACTAGTGGACAAGGATTTGTTCTCATTTCTCACGAATACGAAAAACCAGAATATACGAAAGTGCTGCTGCTGAAATAAAGAGTAGGTATTGGTAGGTTTAACTAACCCAACAGAATGATGAGAAGCACATTCCTATATAAAGCCACGGTGCAACCACACCGGAGATGTTGCATTCTTCGAAACTCAAAACAGAACCAGGGAGACGAGGTAAGTTATTCAAATTCCAGCCTGAAGTCACGTATTGATCGGCCTTGGAGTCTGTCGATAATGACGAGGCTTTCGGGAATCCACTCCCCAACATTCCAGTTTCAAGATCAGCTCCATAGTATACCTATATTCACATAATGAAATTGCATAAATATTACACAGACGGGGAAGGGTTGAGATCTCGAGTTCTCTAACCTCAACTTCATCAGTAGGTTGCTCGATAATCCGCCAGTACTCCCCTTCAATCTCGTTAACCGAGGGCAGCCATCTCTTCTTCTTCCTAATCTCAGCTAGTGATTCTTCAGCTGTGTCCTTCACTTCAAAGTAAGATTCCTTAAATTTTTTCGCGTATCTCTGAAATTCTTCCAGTGTAAAGTCGGATCCTGACTGGAAACCAAACTTTTCCTCACTTTCACCGGCTGCATTAGCCTCCGAGCTTTCTGAAGGAGCGCGTCTCCTTGATCTCGAATTGAATTGCCTCCGCCTTTTCCTCTTTCTTTGAGCTTTCTTCCTCATTGGCTCCCTGTTCTGAAGCAGATCCACTTGCTGAATCCGCGTAGAAAATTTAGCTCTTTCCCACACTTCCTTTTCCTTAAGCATACAAGGCGGCTTCCAAGATGGAGGCGGCACGATTTTACAAATGCCATACGCCTCAGCTTTGGGACGTATGCTCGCTATATAACCGAGCGTGTCTTGGAACTCCTGAAATCGAGTTTTCCATTAAATCATGTCAAACACTAACCATCTAAAGCCAGAATATCTATTCCGAAGTTAAGAGTATACCTCCTCGGTTGGATAAAAGATCGGAGCTTCTTCGAGAACAGGCCTGCAGGCTTCATCAGGAACCCATCTTGCTAATACCTGATCCAAATATATGCAGAAATAAAAAAACATTGATCTGGAAAAAAAGTGCCAACCAACTTATATGCTAAAACTCAGCAATATCTTACCCTTCGGTGTCGTGGGCTGCCCGGAGACTCGTGGCTGTCGTCGTGTTTCTGGAGATTTCTGGAAGGATCATCCTGCAACAGATCGATTTTCGAACGTTTCGATCATGTAATGATGCAGCATATACCATAAGGGAAATCCAACATAATGGATTAGACATACAAACCTTCAGTTTCATGGCTATTAGATTATGAACTAAAGCATAAATTTGCAGCAATTCTCAAACAGAAGAAATCCTGATGCAGGAAAAAATGAAATCATGAACGGAAAATCATCAAAAATCGTCATAGATTAAAAAAGTAAGCAATTTTTCAGAATTCTACAATCAAACATTACGATAGCAATTGATGAATCTTGAAATTCTTAAAGAAGATATTCAGATCTGCAAAAACTACCAGAAAACTAAACCTAGGTTATAAATTAGTCAACAAATTAGAACACAGCATTGCATTGTTTCCCAAATCAAATTCTCTGATTTTAGAGATGATGAAACCTAGCATCACAGCAAAAACTCTCGAAACTTCTAATTAACAAAAAAAGGGAAATCTAAATAGAAAATTGTAACCGCAAAAACCTCAACGCAATGCCTGCTGATAAACATGGGGGATTTAATTGAGAGAAAATATATTGCCAACAAATAATCCCAAATCAAAATCAATAGAAAAAAAAGATTTAATCTTGATATGAATATATACTCATTCAAACTACAGGCAATTTCCAAGAAATTACAGCATGAAAATTCCTTTACTGGGGTAGAAAATATAAATCAAAAAACCTGAATACAGAAGATTGTCTATTGGAGAAGATGCGAAAACAGAAACCAAAAAGGAAACATTTTTTTTTTTGATGAAATTAAATATTCAGCTCTGTAAATTGTAATGCTGAGAAGATATAATGAAAGGGGTGAAGCCCAAGATTACCCCAACTAGAGAGGGAACTAGTTCCACGTTGGAGCCAATACTATGCTTTTTTTTTTCTATCAACTATATCATATAAAAATATCTTTAAAAAAAAATAAAAATCACAACTTCAACCTCTAAAAGTCAATAATCTTGAAAGATTAGAAACAATAATAAATATATATATTGTTTTTTTTAAAAAAAAGGAAATAAAAGAGAGGAAGAGTGGGTTCGAATTCGATTAGGATAAGGATAGATCGCCTGATACGAGGAAGATGGATCTGTAAGAGAAAAAACCGGGTTACACACAGTCACACCCAACCCTCAAAAATCAAGATTTTTTTTTTTGAAGAAAATAAAAAAGAAAAGGAAGGTTGGAACAGAAATGAAGAAACGAATGGGAATCTGAATGAAAGAGACGGTTTCGGGGATTCCGCGGTTAAGGAAAGAAATCTAGGGGCTGTGTGTGGGGGTGTCAGTTTCTCTGTCTAATGTTTTTTGCTTCTTTTCTTTCCTTTCCTTTGCCTCTAAGAACACATGCTATGATACTATGTTTGTGTTGTGATTTGTGATAAATCTAATCTCCAACTAAATAAATCTGTTCCAATCAAATCACAACTCTCCAACCATTGTCAATTTCCCCATATTTTTGCTTGTTTTTTTTAATTATTATCAATATTAGAGTACTTATGTAATAGTTTAATTACTAATTCATGACTCGAAAAGATGAAGATTTTATAGTTCTCAATCTAAAATTTGATATTGATATTATGAATTGAGAATTTTATAATATTTCGGGTATTGAAATGAGAATTTTTGGATGTTTCAGATCATGAATTGAGAACTCGTATTTTTTGTAGTGAATCCATCATAATTAAATTATTGAGATTTTTTTTGATCTTTTAGGTTATAAATTGAAAATTCAAATTTCGGGTATCATATCGATAATTTAACTATTTTTTTAAACCATAAATTGATAATTATGTGCATGTATAACAATATGGGGTGAAAGATCTTAAAATTTTCCTAAAAACAAGTGATTCAACTAAAAAAAAAAGGTATGTATATTTCAATTATAGTATAAAATAGTATTTCCTTTGAAAGTAAAGATATTCACAACCATAATTTCCATCAAGATTATAATTCAAAAGCACGCCTAGTATAGTTATGTTTAGAAATATAAAATGTGTATAAATATGACACTTCAAAATTTACATAATTTATTGTTTTTTTAATTATTAGCATATTTTTTTAGGCACGAACCCACCACTACTATCTATTCATAAATCTAAGTGGTATTAAAATGTATAAAAAAATTATCTTTAGATTTAGTATTTTTAATTTATGATTATTTTATTTGATGGCTTGTTTGATGATGGTCGAGTTTCAACACTCTAGGTGAGTTTTTCTTATTATTATTCTCTTTTTTTTTTTTATCATGAACATTTGAGATATGATTCTCTAACTAATTAAAGAGTGATTTAATTTATATTAAAGCTTTTAATTGTGGTTATAGTTATAGGTTAATTTGATTTTTCTTTCTCTCCTTCTTTTATGGAAGGGTTTGGGAAGATGGAGTATAATTAGTGAATAATATCATGATAATCCTCATTTATAGCCATATTCATTGTAAATAGTAGTTTTTTTTTATTTGGTGAAGATTTGGAAGATACTTTTTGGATTTGATGGATTGCATTTAGATATTGTAATATATTCCAAAGAATGCATGAATATTAAAAAAACATGTCATAAATATTGGTGTTTCTATTTTATAGATGATTTTTTTGAGACGGATATTACGAAATTTATATTCTAAAAGTAATTTTATATATCATTTATTGAGTAAAAATTATCATTAAAAATACACCATTTACAAAAAGAATTATATCGTTTACAATAAATAAATTCACTGTTTATGAATTGGAAAACCAATACAACTAAAAATAATGTATATAGTGAAATACACCACTTAAAAATACATTATTAACTAAATAAATATACATAACTTATTTTCGACCTTGGTTCTAAGCCCGTCAGAAAGATAGAGAAATATATGATTAGATTTAATTCATTTTATAAGAACTAGTTTGTTGTCATGCGCGGAATATATAATTTCACTACTAGTTTATTATAAATTATGTTAATTTTTATTACATGTATATATAGTATTGAAATATTAAAAGTCAATCTATTTTAGATCAAAATTTAAATTTGTCACGGAGATAAATTTATGCCTCAAATAAATCATCAGAGTTGCTTTATAATTGTTTACTCTTATACTCCCTCCGTCCCATTGAATTAGACATGTATTCCTTTTTCGTCCGTCCCATTTATTAGACACATTTCCTAATTTGGTAAAAAACTAAAACAACTGAATCAAAATTAACTATACCTTAAATTACTATCCTACCCCCAAATTTTCTACAAATTCCCACCCTACCCTTTGAAACCCTAAATCCCCACCCATCTAAAATGAACTCATTTCCATCACTCTGCGCGCCGCTGCTCTCGATCTCCTCTCAGACCACTACCTCTCACCACCGTTCACAACACCGTCGCTTAAAACCACCACCGCCGCCGTTGCTTCTCCAAACCACCGTCGTCGTCGCTTCTCCAAAACACCACCACCGCCGTCTTCGCTTCTCCAAACCACCGTCGTCGTCACTTCTCCAAACCACCGTTGTCGTCGCAAATCGCCCACCACCACCGTCTCTTCTCACCATCTCAGCACCACCGCCTCTCGCCCAGCACCACCGCCGCCTCTCGCCCACCGTCGCAAATCGCCCAGCCCACAGTTGCAAATCGCCCACCACCACCGTCTCTTCTCACCATCTCAGCACCACCACCGTCTCAGCATCTCTCACCGTCTCTTCTCACCATCTCAGCACCTCTCACCGTCGCCAACACATCTTAGCACCACCACCGTCTCTTCTCACCATCGATGATTGAATTCTTGACTTTTTTAAGTATGTAATTAGTGTTTATTTTATTAATATTTTTAGTGTTAATCTTTCTTTAAACAATTACGTACTTATTTCATGTGCCATTTCTTTTGTGGCTAACAATATGGGACGGAGGGAGTACTTCTTTAAAAGTACTTTACTATATTGATAGATCTACTAAGAGATCTGGGTGGACTTCAATACTCCTAAAAATTGAGATTTTTTTGGTTTTAATAATAGGATGATATGATATTTTTATGAAACAATTTTTATCGTAAATAAGAGTGTAAGGGGATTTAGAATTAAGAGGGGGCAATAATAATTTAATTTAATGTAAAAAAATTAGATTTATGCATAGTATTTTCATGTATTTTATTATTATCATGAACTGATATATCTACTTAATTATGTGTTCTTTTTGTTACGTAAAAATTGAATGAAATCATACTTAACAAATATTTTTAGATCCGTCACTAATTCACTACCACTTCTCATCTCAGCAATACAGTAATTTCTTGATCATACAACAATTTAATTTTTTATTCCTAAATTCGATCCCTTATTAAATTATTATTGTTTCAATAAATTTTAGAAACTTATTTTTGGAAAGTATTATGAGCCCGAAAAAATAACCCTAGGGGTCATGTTTCTAATAATATATAGATTATGAGTCGGTCTCATATAAATTTTAATGACAATTTTATTATTTTGACCAAGAAAATATGGTAGACATGTGAAATGCACCTCTCACATTGAATAAACTTTAAAGACTTTAAAAATTCAAGCATGTGACATTTAATCATGATTCCAAAAAGAAAAAACAACACAACAATTTGAGAAAATGATTATAGATCTCAAACTAGTCCAACTCCAACATGTATGAGAAATCATTCACAAGTAAAAACACACAGTCATTACAACTGACGAGAGAGAGAAACAAACAACATGATTAATTGTAATTAAGAAGAGTAAACGAGGAAAAGGGGTGCAACACACTACTCCCGCCCAAGCACGCTCTTAACTTCGGAATTCTGATGGGATCCGGTGCATTAAGAAGAGTGAAGAGCAAGGTTGGTGTTTGCATTTGGGAGCCTGATGATAGAGATGGAGCAGATGATGATCATGAGCAGCATCCCCACCAAGGAAGCAATCATGGCGCCGCCGCCGCGGTCGCAGTAGCTGTCGACTTGGTCGCAGATCTTGTTCCATCTCGCGTGGCTGTTCCCGTCCCTCCCCAGCTCCCCCATGAACACCGCCGCGCTTGCGCCGCCGGAAACAATCGCCACGTTCAGCTACAAATACATGTTCAATAATGAAATTGAGCAAACTCGATATAATTTAAGTTGTATTTTTACTCTTTTATTTTTATGGTCGCTGATTTAACGATGGTAATTTTAAAATTTGACACTGTCAATATCAAACTTTAAAAACTACATAAATATATAATGATTTCACATCCCACGAGTGATATAGGGAAATATGAAATTTAATCCAAAATATTTTTATTTTTCGAAATTTTATCCAAAATTTTATTTGTTACAGAATTTTATCCAAAATATTTTTTTGTTTGGGAATTTTATTCAAAGTTTTATTTCTTAGGGAATTTTATCCAAAATAATTTTCCGTTCGAGAATTTTATCCAACTTAACTAACGAAATTTTTGTACGATGTATCCAACTCATTGATAATCCACGTAGACGCTAGTTGAACGCGACGTGGACATTATGTAGGATTTAACGGGTGATTTATCGTTAAAAAAATTAATGTCAATTAAATTGGATAAAATTCTCAAACATAAATTTCTTTTGGATAAAATTCCCTAATAAATAAAATTCTGGATAAAATTCCGAGAAATAAAAATATTTTGGATAAAATTCCGTGTTTTCCCTATACTCTATATATTAAAATAAGTTTGGAGGCAAATTTCGGAACGTTATAATTGCATTTATTGAATGTTAATTAAACTAGTGGTTCATTAATTATTTCATTATTTGATCACCTTTCAAATCATATATTTTATATCTATAGAGTACCACAAATATAATAGAATAAAAACTAAATTAATAAATCTATAATTATTAAAAAATGATATTCTTGATTAAAAATGATTTCATTATAGTGCATCTCTAATTTAAAAAAAATGCATATTTTTATAAAATAAAACTCTAAAACTAAGATTAATGATTAAAACAACTAAGAAATTAAATTTATTCTTAAATAATTGAATAAAATATTAAAATATTATTTCGATCCTTATAAAATATAATTTTCAAATATTATACTAATTTTCATTAAAAAAAAAAAAAAAAACATACCAGGTCCAAGATTGGAATAGCTATGGAAGAAATCGACTTGTAACTGAACTTGAGCGGCACAAAGCTGACTACCAACATCAGCAGATTGTGGAAAGTAACCATGGCATTAACCACCACAAAAAACCTGTTTCAACACTCACTGTGTTAAGCTATGCATTTTGTCTAAAAAAAAAAATAATTATGTAAGTCGAGATGATCATCATATGCATTCATTTAAACTCATACACGAATGCAGGAGTATGTTGAAACTTGGCAGTGACCGTTGCTTGCAGCGGCACGGTTCCGATAGTCCCGAGATTTATCGTCTTCGACTCCTTGTTGAGTGCCATCACCAAAGTAGCTGCTAGTGTTGACAGAAATGCAAGCACTCTCAGCAACAGGATTACCAAGTCGATCTTCGCGGAGGCTGCCGGAACTTGGCCGCGGTTGCTGCTGGCCTCGGGCTTTGCACCTCCTTCTGTATCCATTGTTGCGGCGGCGACGGTTGTGGTTGAATGGATTCAAAGGGGGTATTGTCGAATGAGAGTGGATGATGGTGAGTTTCATGCATGAGAGATATATAGAGATGATGCAGTTGCTTTAGCTAGTTATTTTCCTTTGGTTAGTGTAACTAAAGAGCAAATCTATATGGAAATTAGTTTAAGTAGTTGGGAAATAGCCAACAGCAATTGGAAGGGAAGTAGATATGTGTAGGTGAATCTTGATCGGAAAAATATCATTATAAGGCAACAGTAGATAGAGGAGGCCAAACTGAACCTAAACCGGTCCTAAATCGGCCCGCCGGTTCACAATTCCGAACCATAATTCCGAACCGTCACTACCACATACTATTCCGAATCGGAACCGTAACCATATTTGGGCGGGCAAGTTCAGGTTCAAGCAAATAACTGGACCAGAACCGACGATTCCGAACCATTGTACCGCTAAAATTTTAAATTGAAAAACAGTTCGAACCGGCGGTTCCAATTCTGAACCGTTGAACCGGCAGCAAAATTTGAAAATTAAAACCGACCAATTAGAGCGCGCCACATCACCCAAACCGGTGGTTCCGAACCAAAACTAACGGTTCAATAGGAGATTTTTCTTAAAAATAAAATTAAAAAAGAAATTTTTCGAACCGCTGGTTCAGAACCGGAACCGTCTAAACCTGAGCAACGGTTTACAACTCCAAACCGGAACCACTACAGTAACAGGCCGATAAAGGTTTCAATTTTTTGGAACCGAACTCAGAATCGGAACCGCCAATTCCGATCCGCAGCCGTGGCCACCTTGACAATAGATGAGTGAACAATATTGAAAAATCCCTATCCAATACTTCCATTCAATAAAAGATATATAAAATTACTCAAAACTGTCAATTCAATCAACACAACACAGAGATGAACTAAGAAAATATCAAGTTCAACACATGGTAGATAAGTTTACTTTTAAACTATATTTCAAAACATTGAGTTACAGTTAATTACAGTTATATAGTAGCATAATACAGCAAAAAAAAATGAAAACAAAAACTTCCCAAAGTGACCCATAAGATACAAAAAAAAGCCATACTCCTTCTAGTCCTATGTACAAGCAATTCTGGATAATGTATAATTATTACAGCCAAAATATTTACAAAGATATCTCTATACCCTTGAAACAAGGATCAGAAATAGCCATTCACGACGAAGACCAGAACTGATTATCGATGTTCAGTTCCATCACATTTCTAAGTTGTCACACCAACAACAACATTGTTCACCTGCCATGATAATTGAAACTAAGTACCATAAATAATGAAGAGGAATTCAGGTAGAAGTCCTATGGTCAAACAACTCACCAACTTGCCACTTTCATCAACAGTCATCGGATTCTGCACAACGACTGTTTGATTATGAGAGTGGGGTACCTGCAACAGACCCAGAAACTTTCTGTCAGTGATCAAAATTGTATTTTTCCTAATGAGGAAAGTAAAAGGGAGAAAGTAACTAACCGGGTAAGTAGGAGTTAATGGAGAAGTTGAGATCCCAGCAGATCTATGTACAGGAATAGAGACCCTTGTGTCACCAATCTGCATTAGAAGAGACATGTCAATACATAAACCCACATAATCCTTAACGGATTGATCCAAGACCACCCTACATAGAGCATTTGTGGCGTTAGGCACCATCCTGGAGCCACTAATCAGAAAAATTACCAAAAAAATGTCTCAAATATGCATTATGACATAACTTTGCCACATATAAATATAATAGTTCAAAATAGTATGGTAACATGTAATATAATTCATGAGAACCGGAAAGGATTCTACATTCAATAAAGATAAAACCTCCACACTTTCCCCATTGGCATTTACTTGAAGCATATGTACTTATAGAAGATTGGGAAAGAAAGGATTCCTCAGTAGTATTCATTTCTCTCATTCTCTGCATTAGTTTTTTCCGGTTAAATCAATAGAACATATTTGGCAACATTAAATCATAACAACTATTAGATAGGGAGAAAACTATGAGGATAAAGTATTTTAATGGATTATGAGTTTTCTAGTGTAGTAGTTAAGCTCGGAAGTGCCTAAAGAACAGTGGGATAGCATTTTTCTCTTTCGAAGTTAAGCCTTTAGCAGAGGATAATAACATAAAACTGATTGTCTAAGTTCAACTTTGACAGAAAATTTTCAGCTGAAAAGCGTATGCGAGGAAAAGCAAACGCAAAAGTAAAGACACGGTACTAACATTAACATTTGTAATGAAGTGGCAAATTGCACATTTAACTGATGGAGCTCCAGCTGGATACATCAGCATGGTATGGCAGTTTCCACAGTTGACATGGGCCATATTATTATGTGCTGGTGGAGGTGCTGTTGATGCTGCTGGCGCTGAAAATTCATCATTTAGCAACAATCAGATAAAGGTTGAGAATTCAAAGGATCCAACATCAGAAGAGATATTGAAAATTGTTTGAGATGAAATAATAAATGGATCAAGCACCATATACACTGTTATGGTTTATCAGAAGCATACCAGGTACAAGGTTCACTGTATGACAACAAGAGCATCTGACACTGGCAGCACCTCGGGCATGCATGAGTAGTGTTCGGCAGCCTCCACAAATTAATTGAGCCATTTCCATCCCTGTGTTTATCAATATAACTTTATATAGTTTTAATTGAAAAGAAAGCATATGAATAAAAGGGAGACATGAGAAAATAAAGACACATGTTTGCATTGAGTCAGAATCAGCTTCTGTTCCCTTTTTGTCAGCACCCAAATAAAGTTTAGATCGTCTTGGAGAGGAGTAACAGGATTATGCAATTTCATTTGAGTGTGCACTCAAATACGGAAAGAACGAGAAAATTTGGCCAGATGATTAATTAATAGCAGAATTATTGGAAATCTCAACTATCTAATAAGGGCTTGAGTAAACATTTAGATAGGAAAAATCCATATACTTTCTTCCCATTACGTGCTCTTTCTCTATCAAAGATACTCATGTAATGACGACTTCAACTACCGCAAAATGAACAAAGCAATGTGGAACATTGCATGATAGTGACATGCCATTTACAAAGGAGAAAGTTTATCTAGCAAAGAAGGTATGCAGGGAATAGCTAGCTATAGACAAAAAATACATAAACAGATATAGACAATGTGAAGTGATAATGCTCCTATAATGAGTAATGATGAAGAAGATAACTTCATAAAATTTTTAATTGGAGGTAATATTAGACTTGTTCTCGAAGCTTAAAGGATTAAATTAAAATATGATTTACCAACTTCCACCGGCAATTTCAGCTCAACAAAATCACCATAGGAAAAACTTTATTACTAACTTCAAGCAGCATATTTGCATATAAATTTAAGTGTATCCTACAAATATGAATTTCAAGTTTACCAGCTGGTGGAACCGCAGTAACCACATTGCACATTGCACAGCAAACATTAGTAGCTCCTCTGGGGTAAAGAAGCACCATCCGACACCCGCTGCAAACAAGTTGGCTCTGCATATCTACAAAATAGAAGAAAACAAAAGAAATGTAAAACGAGTTGCAGAAACAACATCTACAAGCTACGGGAAGATTTAAAGTAACTCCCTTTAGAGCTTCAAATACAATTGAACCATTTATATCGAGCAAAACTGGCAACAAAACTTAATTTAATTTATATATGACATTCATCGAAAAGAAACTAGAGGAAATTTCGAATTTTGCGGCCGAAATCCACGAAACTATCATCTTAAAATACAATGGTTATTCAATCTATCGCAGACAATCACAAACCCTCGATAAAAAATGGGAAGATAAAGGCCAGATCCCGTAAAGGGATTCACGAATCGCGAAACCGTGTACAATTTGATATTGAAAATCGATAAATACATCAAAACACAAGATGAAATTATCAGGAAATCCTTACTTGCGAAGAAATAGATAAATTTCTATAAAATATGAGAATCGATTCGGATCGCCGTGAATTCCACTGTAGCAATCAACAATAACAAACGAATTTGTAGTTGAATTTTACGAGATTGGATTAGATTACACAAAATTCTGTTCTTCTCCAATCTCTCTGTTCAGAATTTTGCGAAAGAGATGGCTCGACTTTTCTAGCAAATGCCACAAACCGAGAAGACTATAAGAAAGAAAAAAAAAACATTTTCGTTTAAATATTAATAGATATTATTTTTAAATTGTTTATTAGTAATAATTATAATGTATAATCCGTTGGTACGTTTTAATTTAATTTAATTAAATTAAATTATTATTGAATTATGTTTTTATTTGATTCTAGTAAGTTTGATATCAATGAAAATGTGAGTTGGTGTATCAAGAACTCTAAAATTTAGGAAAAATATATAGTTGACTTTCGATTTACGAAAATAAATGAAGCTCTTGAAATCGATAATAGGAACAATAACATAACCATGAAAATATGTGAAATGTAATATGGAAGAGTGATAATTAATGGAATGAAAACAACACAACAAATAATAAAGCGATAAATAGATTATGAACAAACGCGTCAAAAAATGACAACAATTTTGTATTGATTTTGGCAAAGTTTCAGTACAGCTTTTAGAGAGAAAAATCGATTCAAAAAATAAGTAGGATCTTCTATTTTATCGGCAACACGGAAAAACCCTAACTTTAGTTCGTGCCCTAGTTGCTGGGAGCACGTGATCGCTGAGAATCTCGCAACCGTCCGCAATTCTCTAGGTCGGTTAAAGTTAGCAACGGCTCCGTGCCGGCAGACCCTGTGAAAAGTCGTTGCCTCTCTCTAGAGAACCCACTATAGGGTCGATACCGACCTCATGATGGGGTCGGTGCTGACCTCGTTCATTGGGGTCGTAAGCTTTGCGCAATTGGTTGGTTAAATTTGTGGGCTGTGATTTCTTTCGGTTGATAGGACGTTCGAAAAGTTTATTGGACTTGGGCCTGATCCCAACAATTGTGAATGATTTTTTTTCAAAAAAACAAGAAATCCCGTACGATTTTACTTTATTAAATACAAATTATAAAAAATTGAGTTACTTTGTCTATGCATATTTAATAAGCGAGTCTAAAAAGATTAATAAACATAACCACATATAGATAGTGTCATTTCCATTACTCGAACCTTAGAAAAGATGCTAAAAAAAAAAAAAAAAAAAAAATTCTCAAAGCAAGATTCTGATAATACCGACGGCCACCTGAGCGAGGTCGTGAATCTCCCTATTCACTCCACTCAACGGCGTCGTCTCCGCCGCCATCTCGAAGCTCCCTTCACAAATATCCGCCTCCCAGGCCGCGTCAGCCATCCCGAACTCGGCGAACTTCGGCATTCCTCTCGTCAGCGCCGCCACGGCTTCGGGGACGTCCGCCACCACCACCGCCTTGTACGATCTCCAGCATTGGTCCAGCGCGCCCCTTTCCATTTCCGGGCGGCGCATGAGCTCTTCGACGGCGGATATGGCTGCTTCCGCCTTGGACTTGACGACGTCCACCAGTATCAGGCCCAGCCCCGCCACGTCCGCGGCGGCGCTGAGCGGAGAGTCGCGGAGGGTGGAGACGCAGAGGTCGTAGTTTGGGGTGTTTCTGCATGCGGCTTCGATTAGGGTTTCGTCTTTGAGCTGATGCATTTGAAGAAGTGCGAGAAGAATTAGTGAGAGTCTCATCTTTTTTTTTTCTTTTTTTCTTTTTTTTTATGAGTAGAATTATAAAGAAATGGGGAGTTGAGAAAATTGGATGATGGTGAGTGGTATATATTGAGGGATTTTGGGCTAAACTAAGATTAATTTAATTTAATAAGGTGTGATCAGTGATGCATGACCATAAATTCAATTGGGATTTAAAAAAATAAAATAAATTTGGGATATCATTTCTTGATACAAAATATCAACTGTGACGGCTAGTTGATCTAATTGTAAATTGGCAATTTGGCACTAATTAATAACTCGAAAAGGTTAATATTCAAGATTTTAGTAGATAGGAGTTAGGATGTATATTTTATTAAGTTTATTTAAATATTGTTAGTTTGGATTAAGAATTTTTGTGATCCTTCAATACTTGAATTGAAAATTAATTTTTTTGGTCCTAAATCGATAATTAAACTATTTTTCGGGTCCTAAATTGATAAAATTCCTATTTTAACATTTATTTATGCTCTCTTCGGAGAGATATTTATTTTATTTCATATTTTATTTATTTTTCTTATTTCATGTCTCTCGATTCTATTAATTTGATTCGTTATGAGTAAAAATATTTTTAACAAGATATCAAAATCCATCCTCTAGCTATTTATTTTTCTCTATTGAAAATCACTAATTAATGCGTATACGATATTATGGATAACACCCTTTTGAAGCTAGATACAAACGCAAAATCATATTGAATATATTTGTTTTATTTCGTATAACTATCTATTAATAGATTTATCGATATGACTTATATATATTGTTGAATATCCCACATCGGCCAAGAACCTGGGAGTATGCCACTATATAATAGTGGAGGTCCCCTCTCCTTACAAGCCAGTTTTGTAGGGAGAAGTGGGGATCTTTACATGGTATCAGAGCCAGGTTCGGTTTGATATGGGACCCGATTTGTCCTATGATAGGACTTGATGTATCCCGATAATGGGACCTGACTTATCCCGATGATGGGATCCCCGTGAAGCTCCACGCTGTGCGTGAGAGGGGTGTGTTGAATATCCCACATCGACCATGAACCTAGGAGTGTTCGATAGGACTCGATTTATCCCGATAATGGGACTTGTGATTTATTCAATAATGGGATCCCCGTGAAGCTCCACGCTGTGCGTGAGGGGGGTGTGTTGAATGTCCCACATCGGCCATGGAGAGAAGTGGGGATCTTTACATATATCAACTTAAATTAAACATAAAACGCATTTGCTCTAGTATGTATTGCTCTTGATTAATTATATCAAGAATTTTAACTTGATAGTATTCTACCTATTTCCAAAATTATAATTCAGATTACCTTCAATTTGGTATATTAATACAGGATCTAGTCTAACATATATAAGATTTAATTAATAATTTTGTTGAGAAGTCTTCCTTGTCGTGGATTTCAAATGTCAAAGTATTCTTGTTTCATCTCATTAAATATGTTATTAGTTTAAAATTGATGTGACATTAAAACATGCATGAGCAGCATTAATTTTCTCGGAGAATACTAGAAAACTATATAAAGACAGTTTTCAACTGTTTTTACGTTTGTTATGTGTGGACATGAAATTTGAATTCCATCGTATATGTTAGGTACAACGTAAGACAGCAATATAATAATTACTAAAATTATATTCGTGCATGGACGCTTGATAGTATTTTTCAAAGAGTTTTATCAATTCAGTACCTATCCATTCAGGATTAGAAAGATTACTTCTTAATTTTGAACCCGAAAGATCATAAAATTCTGAATCTAGGACCCAAAAGATCATACAATTTTCAATCCGAGACCTCAATTTCAGGTTTTGATTGAGAATTGTTTGATCTTTCGGGTCCTGGATTGACAAATCATCTCTCGGGTCCTGAATCGATAATTAAACTATCTTTTGGGTCCTGAATCGACAATTCTCCTATTTTTTATATTTAAATTTTAATATGAAAGGTCATATAATTATTTTAAAATTTTACATTTTTATCCAAATAAACTTTATATTATATATATCTACTAATAAGAGAATATAATTATAGACACATACAATAAACAAAATTTTAGTATTTTAAATATGATCGCCCTTGAACTAATAATTGAAAAAAAAATAATCATGAATTTATTCAATATTTTCAATTCAACGTGCGCTCATTTTTTTCAAGAATTTACATAATTATCCGTATGTATATTTAGTATGGTGGATACAATAAATAAAACTTTGTTAATTAAAAATGCGAGTGCTCTTGAACTATAATTAAAAAAACATTAATTTATTATGTATTTTTAATTGAGCATACATACGTTTTTTTTAAAAAAAAATTGGTTTAAAAAAATTGGGTTGGAAATTTTCAGATTTCTTTTTAGTATATTATTATATATATTTAAAATATTTTACCCCTAAATCCTAAACCCTCTCTATCCAAAGGAGGGTTAATGCGTCATATTTGTTTTAGTGAAGGGATATAAACAATTCTGATTTCTGACATCAAGCTGATATGATGGAAATCTCATATTTTATTTCATTACAAATTTTGGACTTCAAAGTTGAAATTTTCGAAGGAAACATAAAATTTTGACATCAAGTTGAATTATTCAAGGGGCATTTTTATTTTATTCAAAAATATATATATAAAGGAAAAATCATACTCCTATTATTTATTACAACTAGGCTAAATTTTACTCAACCCTTTAGCCAATTAAAGAAAGTTTTTTTTAAAAATTTTAATTTAAACACACTCCTACATATTTTTTTAATAAGTGTACATTAATCTTAAACAAACACACCTTATTTACATACCCAGATGTCCCTCTGGGAGCTCGAACCTGTAATTTCTCAATCACAGCCAAAGTGTTTTTTAACCACTACACCCCGAGCGAAAAGACACACCCTATATATTTACATATATTTTGTTGGAGTAGTTCAATATTGCTCGAGGGAGTAGCTTGAGGGGTGGTTCAAGGAGATTGATTCAAAGGTTAGAGACCTCAAAAGGACGTGTTTCGAGTGTTGAGTTGGAAAAATTATCACATATGAAGAGTGGTGGATCAAGGGGGGATTTTGAGGTACACTTGTACCCCTAAAATAATTTTTTTTATAAATTTATATATTTTTATTATTATTTAGTATAATATTTTTACATATTATTTATATATATTTTTACATAATATAACTCCAATTTATTATATTTATATATTGTACCCTCAATTATAAATTTCTGGATACGCCACTGTACGAAGAAGATGTATCTAATCCCTCAATTTGTGAAATCTATCGAGTTAGGATTTGGATAGATATATGATTGAATCCCAAATATATTAAGGAATTTCCACCATACTAAAATATATCACGAGAGTCTTGAAAAATGAACGTAGAGTGGATTTAGAGTACAAACTCGATGATTTATTTCATTTTATTTTGGCCGCTCTATCTTACAAAGTTACAGCACACAGACAGCAGCACTCTCTGTGCACTGTAATGATCTTACAAGCGATGTCGAAACGACACAAGCTTCGATCATCACCCATGGAGGCACACATGCATCCTGCAATTTATTTATTTTTATTTACTCATCTCTCATCGAGGCTCATCCTTGGCGAAGACCTTCAGATTGAGCTTTTCAGCTGACATGGGGCGATCTCAACTCTGAACTCTTTCCCTATCGGCAACGACAGCTTCGACAACTCCAACGTAAGGAACCCATTGTCGTCGTTGTCTTCATCAACTTCCAAACCCAAGTCCACCTCTTCCTCGTTCAGTTTGCTACACCCTATAATCTTCTTCATATCCTTCTTCAGCCCTAAAACAGTAGCCCCTTCGATGATCCAGTTCTGGCTCAGAGCGAATTCTCCATTCAAAACCTCGGATTCAAGAACCAGTTCATTTCCCTTCACGCCACTCTGAAATTTCACAATGCTCCATTTTCCTCCCTCGCCTCCGAGCTCTATGTCTTCGCCATTGTCCAAGAAAACTTCACCGGAGCTCTCCCGGCTCTCGCTGATCACGACCAGCAAATGGAATGGGGTTTGTCGCGCTGCTTTTGTCGTCAGAGCTTCTCCTTGGAGAGCTAGTATGTTACCTTCACCAAGGTGCACGTTGATGGTGTCGGGAGGCGCGTCGAGCTTGACGTACTGCCCCTGCTTCAGGCTCACTGATTTTGAATAGTCGAAGAGGTTGAACCAGTTTCCGGCCGGGAAATACGCGTCGACCGACACAGCTCCTTGCTGCAGCACGGGGGAGACGAGCACTCCTCTGCCTAGGAGAAACTGGGAGTTGATTCCGTAAGTATTTGCATCTGCAGGGAAGGAGAAGAAGAGGGGGCGAGCTATCGGTGTCCCTTTAGTGTGTGCCTCATACATCAACGTGTACAAGTATGGTAAGAGCTTGTAGCGAAGCCCCAACACTTTCCTAGCTGAGTCGGCCACCGATTCCCACACATACAGCTCTTGAGGGATGGTTCCCTTGTCCGAGTGATCTCTTGAAAAGGGATAGAATGCCCCCAACTGAAATCAAAAGTTAAAACTCATACAATTTAATCAGATCCCATTTAGTTTGAATGAAGCAGTGTTGTAAAACTCGGACTAGACTAGACCAGACGTACCTGAATCCATCGTCTACACAGTTCTTCGGTAGTATCCTTCATAAAACCACATATATCAGCTCCAACCATGGGGATACCAAACAAACCCGAGTTCAAGATGCCGGGGATAGTGTAGGCAAGGTCATTCCACGTTGCAGCATTGTCTCCAGTCCAGTGAGCTGTGTATTTTCCCGCTCCGACGAAGGTCGATCTGCTCAAAACAAACGGCCTCTCACCAGTTATGCTAGCTAAGGCCTCATTCGTCGCTCTCGACTCCAGAAATCCGTAGAGATTGTGCACGTCGTACTCGGGGAGGTCCCCGTAATGGAGAGACGACGCTGCCACGGTTTTCTGATTGATGGAGCTGTGAGTCCCGGAGTTGTTGATCTTGTAAGGAGGATCATCCAAGGGTGATAGTGGATTCGGAGACGAGGTGATGAAGTTCGATATCTCGTTCATATCGACCCAGAGGCCGTCGACAGGGAGAGTCTCGTGGAAAATCTTGATCTCGTTGGTCCAATATGCCTGGCAAGACGGGTGCAGGAAGTCGGGGAAGTGAGTGTCTCCCGGCCAGACTACGCCGAGATAAGGCGCGCCATCGCGCTTGATGAAGATGTCGGCCTCCAATCCTCTCGTGTAAGTTGGATACAACTCATCTGTAGCAATCCCTGCAAATTGCAATGCAGGAACGACTCCACATCATCATTATTCATTAATCTAGAGAGTTGAGAAATGAATCTGCATAATCAGTACTCTTCCGTTCCAGTTTAATTGTCCCACTTTTCTTTTTTGTTTGTCTGATTTCTAAAAATTGTAAGCTTTTTCACACTCAACTATAAAATATTAATTTTACTCAACTCTTTCTATACTCACAGTCATCGGTTATTGTGCACGATCAAACGAGACAATGAATCCGAGACGGAGGGAGTAGTTGGTAGCCTTACCGGGATCAACGATGACTACATATTTCTGTCCATTTTTGTGGAGCTGATCGACAAAAGTGTTCATTTTGTCAGCTGGGTAGTTGAGAGGATCGAGGGTGAAATCTCTGTAGGCATCCATGTAATCAATGTCGTTCCACATCACATCTAAGGGGATTTTTGCTTTTGAGTAGTTTTCCACCACACTCTCAATCTCCTCCACATTTTTGTATCCATATTTACACTGATGAAATCCTGCACATTTAGAGTAATATATTTCCATAAATTTTTTTTTATTGAAAATAAGAACTTTTAGAGTAATATATTTGATAAATTATTTAAAGAAGACAATAAATAGGGGTAAAGTATTTCTTAAATTCTTATTCCATTAAAAAAAGAGAGATAAATAATCTACTTGGGTATTATATAAATTAATATAGTATGACATATAATTATTTGTGTCCACCCGGTATTTGAAAATTAGTTCGTGAGAAAATATTCAAAGTTCGGGATATATTCAAGAACTCAATTTTCCCATAATATTAAAATACAGTTATAAAGTTGGAAGTGAACTAACCGAAAGACCAGTAAGGCATAGGAGCAGGTCGGCCGATGAGTTCAGTGAACTGTTCCATCACCAACTCCGGCGTCGGTCCGGCGAAGAAGTAAAGATCAAGAACCCCTCCGATCACCTTATACGTGATCCGGTCGCCGGAATAAACCACATCCATACCATTACTATTGAGCAGCAAAACGCCATGAGTCATCCCATTAGGCCTCACATCCATATAAAAAGGATGCGATCCATACAAGTTCAAGTCGGTGTTCATGCTGGCGATGTCGGCATTCCAAAGGGTCAGCGTCTGATCAGGCTGAAGCTTGAAAGAGCTCTTCGTGTGCTCCCCAATGCCGTAGAGATTCGATGATTTCGGTGGGAGATACGACGAGAGCTGGAGATACTGATTCTTGAAGACGAGGTATGTCGACGGCTGGTCGGAGATTGGGGTGGTGTCGAAGAGGGCTCCGGTGGAGGAGGATCGGCGGCGGACGGCGAAGCCGAACGGGGTGGTGTTGTGGAGCGTGAAGATGAGGTCCGAACTGGAGTCGGAGAGTCGCGGCGGAGAGCGGTGGCGGGGGCGGTGGTCGTGAGTCTCAGGGCGGGGCGGGCGTGGGAGAACGTCGTCGGGGATTTCCCACCGGGGTTGGTCGGAATCGGTAACTGTCACTCTCAGACGGTCTTTCGTCTCCAAGCTGCGTGTAAATGAACGGTGGAAACAGTCGATGCCGATTAATCGGACGGTGAATAGCGAAGTAAGAGACGATTTGAGTCGATTGAATTACCTGGCGGTGAGGGAGAGGAGCGGAATATCGGGGCCGTAAACGGGGGAAGGTTTGACAAGTTGAAGAAGAGCATTCAAAGACTTCTGCGTTGGATCGCCCTTCACTGACTGGATACGGTAGCCATATCCAATGACCTCTGCTTCAACTGAAAGCTGCAAGAACGCGAAGAAAATAAGGAAACCAAGAATTCTGTTTTTTTTGTTCGCCATCGTTTTTTTTTTTTCTCTTTTTCTTTGGTGTGAGTTATGGTTCATGAAGTGCATGCATGAGCATCTTATATAGGAGTGGATTAACCTCTGACACAGAAATTATCTGGGTTTTTTTTTTTTTTTACCTGGAGTGATGACTAATGAGTTGAGAAATTCCACAGTGACTGACATGAGATGGACTTTGTCGGGCTTGAAATTATTATAATATGGAGGAGTCATGGTTTTACTTTTCTATTTCAGCCGTTGCTGTCACTTTTCTCGCAATATTCAACCACGTGGAAGAGCCGATCAAATCATCTATTGCAATGGAGAAGCTATTGGGTTAGACAGACATAAACGATTTAGGCGAATTTTATTCATTAATCTAAGTTTTATGCGGGTTTTATCCATTAACCCAAGCTCAAACTCATATAATATACCCTATTTAGGATGATTGAACCCATTTGGGTAGGATAAAACCCGTCTAAACCGTTTAGGCCTGCCTAGCGCAAGTTTTTGCCATTCCAATGATGTTATGTTGAGTTGGGTTCCGGTAACTGTAGAATTTAGGAACGGGAATAAAACTTCATTGATTGATTTTGCAGAACAATATACACGAATACATATATATATATATATATATATATATATATATATATATATATAACTACTTGGAAACCCTAACAAATATACAAATATATCTTGGGTTAATTGCAAATTTAAACAAAACTTTTCATAAGTTTTGCAATTATAACAAACTTTCAAAATCTTGACAATCATAAAGTTTTTGAAAATTTTGCAATTATAACAAGTTTTTTTTTTCTTTGCAACTATAACATAAAACTTTTCACTTTTGCAATTATAACACAAAACTTAAAATTTAAAATTATAAATCAAAATTAAGTTTTTTTATTTTTAATTTTTATTTTTTATAAACTTGAGTGTTTTTAAATAATATTTTTTAATTGTTATATGTCGTATTATTTAATCTTTAAAATTTGAGCAATCACACAATATACATTAAAATTGCAGAGAATTTATAAATTGTACTATATTACATATAAATGAATTATCGTTTAAATTGTATGTCTCGAACAGAAAACTATGATAATAATAATGTATTATTTATAAATAATTTGACAAATAAATACATAATTATCCAATCAATATATATATAGGGGTGTGTTAATTTCACAAGTGGTCCCTTAGATGGGAGAAGAGAATGAATCTAGTCCATCTAATTAGGTCTTTGGACGGTTAAGATCAATTTCAGCCCGAAATTAAAAAGTTGCATCGGCGACCTAATTATAGTTGTAGAGTAATGGCATTAATGACATAATTCATACCCATTAAATCTGCAAAATATGAAAATCCATAATTTTATGCTCAATTATTCCTGCTTTTTTGGGATTTCGAATTTTAATGAATAATTTCCTAAATTAATTATTTTTATCCTTTTTCACACTCATTATATCTAGAAAAATCCCTAATTTTATGCTTCATTATCACTACTTTTTAATAATTTTGAATTTTAATAGATTAGAAACTGCATTCTCCACATCGTTAAAACCTCACTCTGAAACTGCATTCGATATTTTGTCTATGGCTTGATTCGATATGTCTGGTTTTAAAGTAATCTAAATTTTTAAATCCTAGTGATTATTATACTGCAACTGTACAAGAATATATAATGCATATTTACAGGCTTATATAATGCATATTTACAGGCTTAGATAATGCATATTTGCATGTTTATATATTTTCAAATGTAAGTTGCATTATTAAGCTTGCAAATATACATTATCTACATATGCAAAGTTGCAACATCGTATTTTTACTACGATTATCTTATTCGAAACATATGCAATAGTGATTTCGTTTGAAAGATAATTAAATTATCTTTAATTTGATATACGGTAAGTTAAAAAATAATTTAAATTGAGTGAGATATGATTAATTCAAGTTTTATAAGGAAATTAGAGGAGAGATAATATGTTCAAGAAAAAAATAAGAAGTTTGAGATAAAAAAGATATGAAATTTTTTTGTGGTCCCCCATGTTTAACTTACCTAAATGCCCTTATTACAAAAAATTAATTCATAAATTAAGTAACAAAATAAATAGAGATATTAAATCTGGACCACTTATTTCATCAAATCAAATGCCATGATTTATTCTCTTCTCACATCTAAAGGGGACTTGTGATAAGATAACTCATATATATATATATATATATATATATAGACTTGTAATCATATGTGAACCACCTCCCAGATGAGAGATGAGACCTTCAAATCCACCATTCATTTTTTTTTTAAGGGCTGTGATTAAATCTTGGATTAGTTTTTTTTAATTATTTAATTTAGTTTATTGTTTAATTAGGGTGTTTATGTAATTCTAATATATGGAGTTATTCATATTGTTACAAATTCCTAAACTTTCGAATTTTTTTGTTGTAACCGTTTTTCATATTTCTTTTTTTTATATATTTTTTATGTTAAATATTATTCGTTTATTCGTTTTTTTAGTATATTTTTTCTTCGTTTTTGTCTTTTAGTAATTTCGATGGTTGTTTCGCAACATTACGTTTTTTTTTTCGGTTGAAGTTTAGTCATAATATTGATTATCGTTCATTCATGGATAATTATGATGAATGTACGTTTTTTTATTTCTTTTTTTGTGTGTTTGTGTATACTGTTATAATTAGTTGTTTTCTTTTGTGGTATTTTTTGGGTTAAATTATGTCATTGTGGTATTTGTTGATTGAATGTCATCGTTTTTTTCTATTGAGTTTTTCTTTTTTTTTTTCCCCCATTGTATAAACTAAATTCAGCCCCTTTTTTTTCCGATTCTTTTGTGTAGTTATTAATTTGGTACGCCATTTTTTAATTCTGGTTTTTTTTAGTCGTTTTTTGAATTTTCGGATAATGAATTGTTTTTTTTTTTTTGAAGAAAGTGCAGCACTTCCGCCTGTAAATGTACAGTTTTAGTTATAAATATATGCATATGTTATCATTAACGTTTTTTGTATTATTATTTTGCATGCATGTTTGTTTTTAAATTTATTTGAATTGTTTGGTTCGTTTTGATGTTTGTTTTTTTTCTTTTGTGATTGTTGCTTTTCGTAACATATTTTTTCCCTGTGTTTTGTTATATATGTTTCTTTTTTTTATTATTATTTATAATATTATTAGGTAAAATGTTGCAGATATTCCGCCGCATAGTTGCAGCTATAATTCATATTAGTAACAATTTTTTTTCTTTATTCGTATGTACGCTTGTGAATCGTTTATTCATTTTGTTTTGCATTTTGCAGTTTCTATTACACCGGTATGTGATGCATCTATAAAACTGTATGTCGGTCAAGTATTCAGAACTTTAGATGAGGGCGTTCATTTCTATAGAGAGTATGCGAAACTTGTTGGTTTTGATACTCGTTTGTCAAGCTCGATGTTCACCCTCCTCATGTTGTGAACACGAAAGGAAGCGGTACTCGTATTATTTCAAATAAAGAGAAGGCAATTCGTGAGACAAACAAGCATCTTCGGCTTTGCAGAAAATGTAAAAAAATGGGTACTCATGACTCGCGTAATTGTGACAAGTTTAAGGATGCTGGGAGTAGTGTTTAATTTTTTTTAGTTCTTTCTTTTTTTTCTGCTCAAAGTGTACTAACAATTTCTCCATTATTTTATATAGTTTTGTTTTGAATTACTCTTCTAAATTTAGATTTTTGTTTACTTAATAAATTTCATTTCGTTCAGAATTATTTTTACAGAGTTTATAATTTTGTGATGTACTGGTGTTGTTTTTTTTTTCGTGTATTAATCATTTGAATTTTATTTTGTTTCGTCGAATATAAATTATGTCAAAAATTTGCAGTGTTTCCGCATGCAATGGTGCAGTTATAGTAATAAAATTATGCAAATATTTTTATTTATGTTGTATGATAGCTTTCTATGAAGTCTCGAACAAATTTTTTGGTAATGCAATCGGCTTATTTTTGGTATACAGATATATTTTGTATATTGTGTATTAGTAGTGTTTTTTACATTGATTGTGTATTAATAGTGTTTTTTAAATAAGTTTTTTTTTTCCATTTTAATTTTTGTTTTTTTACAAATGTTCAGCCAAATTGTATTTGATATTGCGTACATAGCTGAGTTTATTTCTATATCACAAAACAAATCAATTTACATTTTTTGTGGTGTTGTGTATACGGCTTTGAATATTTACATTTATTTAATAAAATGGAATTAATTTAACGTTTATCATAATCTGCAGCTAAATATATTCTGATAGTACAGTTGTAATTTGTAAAAGTTGCAGTACTTCGTTAAATTTTTTTAAATATGTTATGGATGTTACAAACTGAAAATAGATACCTGTAGACAATTATATACCTTAATCAAAATCAAAATATATTCCAATCAAAGACAACTAAAACAATGTCTCCAAAATACCAAAATAACATAATATATTCAGCAATGTATTCAAACCGCTCCAAAATACTTAATAACATAATATAATCACAAATCAAACAGCAGTGCCTAGCCACGGTATTTTTCCAAGTATTTCACCATGTCTAGATTTTTGTCCTTGCAGTTTTTCTTGAAGAAGTCATGGGCGATGTCAATGTACTTCTTACCATTCTTGTTGTGCTTTGATCCGATTAAAACCTAGGACATCTCCATTCGTAAAACTTTCAGTGCGTGTTTCGATCTTTGTGGAATTCCAATCTCCCAGTTTTCAGCGGTTTCTCCCTTGTAAATTTCCATGTGACGCATCGCAAACACACCGCAGTCGACGTGGTTGGTTGAAGATCTCCATTTCATACACAAATTGATTGATAAAGTCAAATTAGCTCATGTCCTAATGAGTTTGCAAATAGATTTAAACATTACAAATAGCAGATGTATTGTATTTATATTGCAGTTATGTGTTATAAATTTTTCATTTATGACCTGATTGTACTATGTTGTAATAGTTTTTGTAATTTTGCCATATAATTATCGAAATACCTACATAAATTTCTATACAAACTCACAGTTAAATGATTTAGATGTCACAATAGAATTCCTAATAATCTAAATAAGTAAGTGATCACAAATAAACTCACACAAAGTGAATGATGAAGTCAGCTTTGTTTGAGTCTTAAAGAGATTGTAAAATGCTCTAACCTTCAGAAACAGCACATCTAATGTTTTATAATAGCAGTTTTTTTGGACATAAGTTGCATTGTTTTATAGGTTGTATTTGGTTTAGTAGCTATTGCACATATTGATCGAAGTTACTACATAAGTTGTTATAAAAACTCACAGTTCAAAGCCATAAAACTTACATGTTAACAGAAATAAACACACAATTTTAGGGCTAAAGTCAGAGTTGGATGGGTATTAAAGACATCGTGAAATTATCTAATTTTGAAAAGTAGCAAGTGTAGTGTATTAAGATAGCAGTTAAAACCCCTAGAAATTACAATAGATTTTCATATAATGTATATTAAATGAAAGTTTTATTAATTCACATTGAAATTTCGTTTACCCGTTACCTGATTGGTTTTTTTTTTCGTTGTCGTCTTCAATTTGTCGCCGGAAAACTTGCGGCGCTATCGCTCAACCTTCGCAGACAAAAAAAACTTTGAAAATTAATGAAATTCGAACAAATTATCGCAGACAATGAAGAAAATAAACAAGATTCATAATAGACAACGAACACAAACATAAATTTGTGGCATATTCGGTCTGCAATCGGGGTTTTGTTTTAAATTGATAAACACCCAACATAGAAACGTAAATGTGGTGAAATTCAGTTTATGCGGTGAAACATAAAACACCTGTTTGTTTTACTAACCTTTTCGTTCGTCGTTCTTGTTTTTCCGGTCCTTGGCACCGTCGCGAATTCCTCCGGTTGGGTTTTTTGTGTCGTTATTTGCAAGTTTTTTCTTTCGACTGTGGTGAATTTTTTTGGATGGAGTAAATGTTGGTAGTTGGGAGAAATATGGTGGACTCATTTTTCGGGAACGACTCCCGTCAAATTCAGAAAAAAAAAATAGTGGGAATTTTTAGTTTATGTTATTTTTACATATTTACCCTTATCTGCAACTTTTTTGTACTATAGATGCAGCGAAAATTTTAGACATTCCAGATTTAATCTAAACCGTTTATTAAGAAAATGAAGGATCCAAATTTGATCTTATTTCTTATCTGGGAGGTGGTTGATACTATAACGCTCCCGTATATATATATATATATATATATATATATATATATATATATATATATTTGATTTAATATCAGCATTTCGGCACCAAAATTTTTGACAATTAGAAATATTTATTAAATTAAGTGATTTTGCATTATTAAGTTTTTTTTTTGGATTATTAAGTTTAATATCAGCATTTCGGCACCACAATTTTATTCTTATTATTATATTTGGTCAAAATAGGCTCATATTAAATTAAGTTAAATAATATAGATATATATTTAATGGATAATTATATGTTTATTTGTCAAGTTATTTATAAATAATACATTTTTTATTCTAGAGTTTTCTACTCGAGAGACATACAATTTAAACTATAATCATTTAAATGTATTTCTAAAATTTCTGCAATTTAAATGTATATTGTGTTATTTTTCTAATTTCAAAGATTAAATAATATCAAATATAATAATAATAAATAATTGCAAAAAAATATCATTTTAAAATTATTCAAGTTTATAATAAATAACAAACAAAAATCACAAAACTTAAATTTGATTGATATTTCAAATTTTAAGTTTTGTGTTATAATTGCAAAAAGTGAAAAGGTTTATGTTATAATTGCAAAGTTTTCAAAAACTTATAATTGCCACGATTTTCAAAATTTGTTATAATTGCAAAACATATGAAAAGTTTTGTCTAAATTTGTAATTAACCCAATATATCTTATGACCTAAAATATTGCATGCATATCTCTTGTTTCCATATTTTGCGAGATATGACTGTATCAAATTCGATCCTCAAATCTCATCACTCCCCCTCAAGTTGGAAGGTGAAGATTCTGAACCCCCAACTTGCCTACTAAGTATTTTAGTTGATCTGCTCCTAGCGACTTTGTGAAAGATATCAACAACTTGTTCCAAACACAATATCTCACGTGGTTCAATATCCTTTGACTCGACTCTTTCCCGAACAAAATAACAATCCATCTCAACATGCTTGGTCCGCTCATGAAAGACCGAATTATTTGCAATATATAATAAAATATATAATAAAAACGAATTATGAAAAAATAAAAAAGAATTATGAAAAAAATAAAAAATGAAAATTATACACACCAAATTATTATTTCAAATATTGCTTTATGCAATTTTTTATTGATTTTATATTTTCATAATATTTTAAATATTATATGTTTTAATAATTTAAAATATTTTTCATTTTGAGTTTTCAATCTTCTCTACAAAAATATATATATTAATGTATATATTTTAAATTATTTTCAAATTTTTATATCAATCTTCATATATGCCATATCTTAAATTTAAAAAAATTTACTATACATCAATATTTTTTTCATATTTATTACATCAATTCTACTTTTATGCATAATTAATTATTACATTAATTATATTTTAACATGAACAATATTTTATTTGTTCCGATTTTTGTTTTATATATATATATAGATAGTACATCACTTTTGTCGTTTTCTACTTTTCTAGTTCAGCCGTCATTGTCGCTTTTTCTCGCATTATTGTAACAATTCGATCACGTTAAAGAGGGGCTAAGTGACACGTTTCTCCACATTATAAAAGTTTTAGACATTTATTTTTCAAGAAATAAAATATGTTTCTCAGTATTTACAGTTTTACACTGTGTCTACATGTCAATTTAATTCCAAGCTCATGGTTAATTCAATTAAATCGAATTAAAAAATAAGTTATGGTTAAAATATTTTGATTTGAAAAAAAGAATAGTATGAATAGTCCAACACTGAACAGGACTGAACGTAAAAACCAACATATTGGTTCAATTAATCCAATTATTTTTTATTAATATTTTTTGAATTATTATCAATCTAAAACTAGAAAGATGGTTTAGTTATCGATTCAAGATTCAAAAGATAAATTTTCAACTTAAGACTTGAAATATTTAATAATTCTTTATCCAGGACCTTATATTAAACTCTTGAATTGAGACTTTTATAATTTTTGGGTCATGAATTAAAAAAATTTGGGATCTTTCAAGTTCTAAATTGAGAATTCATCTTTTTACTCATGAAACAATATTACTCCTATTTTTTTTTTATCATAATTATATTATCAGAATTTACTTCTAATATTTAAGATAATATATATTTTTTTAATTATGTTTGAAGTCATATAATTCTATTTACTCCAAATGATTTTTAAATAAATAATTAAAAATTTAAAGATATTTAATTATAAAATTAAGACATTGATAAAATAAAAATATAAAATATTCTTGTTATTTAAATTATTGAATATATAAAATTTGATATGTGTTTTGAATTTTTTATAAAAAAAGGATAAATATTTTATACCAGTTTTATCATTTAAAAGATTCAAAGAGATCTCTCTTTGAATCTTTTAAATGATAAAAAGTCTTACAAAATTTTAAAAAAAATTCAAAAATTTATTGGCCCGTTGGATTAGCCCGAAAATCAAAGGGTTTTGATCGAGATTGTTTAGTTCAAGAAAATTTTAATCCAATCTGATCCGAACCAAATCACCCACAACTTAATAGAACTGGCCCGAAATCCGACATACTAGCGTAATTGACATTTCTATTTATGAGTTGTAAAAGTTTTTTGGAAAATATTCCCTCCGTCCCACTTCATTAGTTCATATTTCCTTTTACGTACGTCCCATATAATTGTCCTCTTACCTAAAATAGAAATTTTATTATCACTCACTAATAAAATACTAAAAATATTAATTTCCTCTATCTATTACTACATTGGTTATTGTGCCCACATGGTAGGGGACTAATTAAGAGGGACGGATGGAGTATAAAAGAGCAAAATTTATTAACACTCATTTTCACTATATGTATTATGAAAATACCTAAAATATTATATACATTCAAAAAATATCAACTGCACCATTTTGACATTTTTCCGAATTCTGTTATCAATTTTTCAGAAAAAAAAGTTGATTGAGATATTTTGTAAAATTAAATATTATGGAATTGACCAGCATAATTAAAAAAAATTGAAAAAAAAGAAAAAAGAAATGGGTCTGTGTCGGAGGTCGGTGTCTCCCCCGTGACACCGACTAGGCCCCACTAAAATAAGTCTCTAATTTGATGATCATTACTCAAATTATATCATCGATTTGATGCATTAACAATTTTTAATAAAAAATGAGTATTTTTTGAATGTGGTTAATATTTTCTAACATTTTCATAATGCGATTAGTAAATTTGAGTATTTAAAATATTTTTCACTATATAAAATGTATCACAACTATTCAGAAAATAACTTTATTGTCATTTAGGATTGAAATGATGAATCATTAATATAGAATAAAAAAAATCTCAAAATTCTGGAAAATCTTTTTTTGTCGACACATTTTATTTGGCGTTTTCAGTTGGAACCGGAGAGATTGCAGAGAGTGGGGCAGTAGTGGACTTGAAGAAAACCGGAATAGCTTGACCATAAAACCACCGTAATTCCGAATCTCGATCGGCGGCGGCTACTTCCGGTGCCGATATAATGATCGCCAAAGCAGACAAATTGTGAATTCTTTTTCCATTAATTTATTGCTTTCATGTATAATCTGTTGATATCTTTACGAATCATCTCAACACAACACTCTTCTGCAATTTATTTATTTTCTCATATCCTTCAAAATGCTCTTATCAGCTGACATGGGGCGATCTCGATTCAGCTGAACTCTTTTCCTATCGGCAACGACAGCTCCAACGTAAGGAATCCATTAACGTCGTCGTCTTCAACTTCGACGCCCAATTCTACATCTTCCATGTTCAGTTTACTACACCCTTTCATCTTGTTAAAATCCCTCTTCAGCCCTAAAACAGTAGCCCCTTCAATGATCCAGTTCTGGCTCAGAGCGAATTCACCATTCAAAACCTCGGATTCAACAACCAGCTCATGATTTCCCTTCACAACACTCCGAAATCTCACAAAGCTCCATCTCCGGTCCCTCCCTCGCCTACGTCTTCACCATTATCCAAGAACACTTCTAAACCATCCAGACCGAATAAAAATCGAATGCACTAAAAAAACCGAACTGAAACCGCTGATTCGGCGGTTTCTCTCACCCTATATGAAGCAGTGTTGTAAAAATCGGACCGGATTAGACGTACCTGAATCCATATTCTACACAGTTCTTCAGTTATATCAGCTCCAACCAATTTTTTTTATTTTTTATTTTTTACCTGGAGTAAGGCTACTAACATCAGTGGCCATTTTAATCTGGTCACGGCATACGATAAAAATAAAAACTTTTAAAAAAAATAATAAATTCGTGAACTTGGCTGACTGTGGATAGCCGACAGCCCCTGAGCAGCCATCTTCTTTTTGGTAAAAATTGGACACATGGCACGCTTCTGTCATTTTTTAATATAATTATATATTTTATATAATTATTAATAAATATTTAAGTTTATGTAAGATATATTTTAAAAATACAGATGAGTATGTTATTTATATTTTATAGTACTTATAATTTAAATTTTTATATGTTATATTTATATAATGTCAATTTATAGTGTATTTTGTATATTTGTTATCATATTTTTTATTTTTCAAATAAAATATATTTTATTTTGCATGAATTATCTTAATTTTTATTTTTCAAATAAATTATAAATACTTAATGCATAATAATTTATTTAATTATCTATTGAAAATATATTTTTAATTTTTATTTTATATTGAAAAAAAGATAAAATTAATATTGTAATTAGAAAGTTAGGTTGGGTTGTGGTCACTGATGGGAAGGTAAATAATATTAGGTTGTAACTTATGTAGTGGATGTAAAATAAAATAATATTTTATTAAAAGGTTGGGTCATGATCGGTCACTGATGAGGATAGTCTAATGAATAATGAGTTAGAGAAATTCCACAGGTGAGTGACTCATGACATGACATGGACAGATGGACTCTGTCGTGCTTGAAATTATTATACTCCCTCCTTCCTATTAGATTAGTCCACTTTGGTTTCGGCACAGAAATCAATATTTGTGAGTGTAGTGAAATTAATATTTTATTAATGTGAGGAGATTTTTTTCCATTTTAGGAAAGTGAACTAATCTGGTGGAACAAACGAAAATGGAAATATGGACTAATCTAGCAGGACGGAGGGAGTAACAGAGAGTACATCAATGTCGTGGTTTTCTAGTTCAGCTAGCGTCGCTTTTCTCGCATTATTTCACAATGATGTCTCTATTTGATGTTTCATGATCACAATTATTAATTTTAATTATCATTAAGAGTATTCTCTAATAATTAGGACTACAAAGATAATTTCATTATCAATTTAAAATCTAAAGATAAATTTTTCAATCTATAATTTAAAAGATCTAGGACTCGAAAAATTATAAAATACTTGTTAAGATTGGAGGAAACGGATGCAGGGGAAATGAAAATTATTATTCAATCATCGTTTTCAATTACACCCAGCACAATATATCTATCGCTAAAGCAGTACGATCACCATGCACCTCACGTGCTACGTAACAAACTAAAACGGGAAAAATAATAAAAGCGTGCTAGCGCTTTATTCTAGTAAAAGAAAATAAAAGCGAGAAATAAAAGATAACTCTCCATGCACAGCCATGCAGCCGTATAACTACCACACCCAGATGCATGAACGAGCGGAGGAGCTGGAGGAGCTTGAATACCATCTTCAACACCCCCCCTCAAGATGGAGGCGGTGGAGATCCACAACACCCATCTTGCACAACAAACGACGGAAGCGAGGACCGGAAAGAGACTTCGTAAACAAATCAGTGAGCTGAACATCCCCACTGATATGAACCGGAAGAAGAAACCCGTCCTTATACAAGGTGCGCACATGATGACAATCAAGTTCTATATGCTTGGTGCGTTCATGGTAGACATGGTTCTTAGTGATTTGCAAAGCGGCAGCATTATCACAATAGAGTGTGTACGGCAGAGAACAAGGAATGCGAAGATCAGTAAGCATATAGGAGAGCCACTGCAACTCCTTGGCAGTCGAACTAAGAGCTCGGTATTCGGCCTCGGCACTTGATAGAGCAAGAGTAGTTTGCTTCTTACACTTCCAAGAAATGAGAGATCGGCCCAAAAATACACAAAACCCGGTGATGGAACGACGAGTAATACGGCAGGTACCCCAATCGGCATCGGAGTAGCTAACCAAGTTCAGGACATTGTCAGCAGGCAGGAAAAGCCCAAGGGAAGGAGTGGTACGCAAATAACGAACAGTGTGAAGAGCACTGTCCCAATGAACCTGCCGCGGGGTGCCAACATACTGACTCAATTGCTGGGTAGCATACGCGAGGTCTGGCCTTGTCATACCCAAATAGAGAAGCTGTCCCACGAGCTTACGATAACGTTCCACTTCAAGGAAGAGAGGAGAATCAGTAGAAGCAAGATCAACACCCATAGGTAAGGGGGTAGTAGCAGACCGACACCCCAATAATCCTACTTGATCAACGATATCGAGAACATATTTGCGTTGACAAATGTACAAACCAGAGTCACCTCGAGCCAACTCCATTCCGAGAAAATATCGAGCTTCACCAAGATCTTTGATAGTGAATTTATCATGTAGATAAGATTTCAGAGCTGTAATAGCATCTATATCAGATCCTACTATCAACACATCATCAACATAAACGAGAAGAGCCAATCTATAAGAAGTAGATCCATCAATGAATAAGCAAGGGTCATGTGGAGATTGTACAAGACCAAACTGTAATAGGGAGCGGGTGAACTCGGCATTCCATTCACGGGAGGCCTGCTTCAAACCATAAAGGCTGCGAATCAGTTTACAAACCATGTGTTTACCAGCAGCATGATAACCCTGAGGAGGGCGCATGTAGATTTCTTCGGTTAAAAAACCATGTAGGAAGGCATTGTTGATGTCAATCTGGTGAATAAACCAACCATGGGACACAGCAAGAGTAAGAAGCAGACGCACAGTGACATGCTTAGCCACTGGAGAGAACACTTCCTCATAATCCAAGCCGTATTGTTGTTTGAACCCTTTGGCAACTAATCGCGCTTTAAAACGTTCAACAGTGCCATCGGCTTTGAGTTTGATCTTATAGACCCATTTAGAATCAATGGCATGCTTGCCATGAGGAAGTTCAGTCAAAACCCACGTGCCATTGGACTGAAGAGCAGCCAACTCAGCTGCCATGGCATCCTGCCATTCAACATACTTACAAGCTTCATCATAGGATTGTGGTTCCTTTAGTTCAGTAACATGCACCAGAAAAGTGACAAAAGAAGGTGTAAAAGAAGGGGAAACTGTATATGGAAAGGTGTTGGGTGTAAAAGAGGATACCTCTTGAGAAGCAGTAAGGCAGAGTTGATCAATGCAAGGAGCTATGAAGTCATTAGTCCAAGCAGGAGGCTTAATGACTCTCTTACCTCGATTTATAGCAATACAATCTGCAGGCAAAGTAGGTGTAACATTAGTAGAAGTAGGAGGATTAGAAGTAGGAGGATTAGAAGTAGGAGGATTATCATGTGGAGGTGACTGAGAATTGGAGTCACTAGAGAAATCAGGAAATACAGGCTGAATAGGAGTATGAGGAGAAGTTATGGGATCAGAGAGAGTTGTATCAGGTATAGGAGGGGAAGCAGAATCGAAATGTGGGAAGGATGGATCAGGAACAGGTAAGGAATCAACAGGTGTAGATATGAGATGTGAAGATGATGAATCAGGTTTGTCTGGTACAATATGGAAAGGGAAAAAATTTTGGTAGAATTGGACATCTCTACTAATCAACACGTGGTGATTGTTTAAATCATACACTAAGTAACCTCTTTTACCTGAAGCCATTCCAAGAGATACACACTTAATACTTCGTGCATCAAACTTCTGTCTGCCAGGGGTAAGAGTAGCTGCATAGCACAAGCAACCAAAAGGAATGAATTCATCAACTGATACTGCCTTGTTGAATAAAACATCATGAGGGCTCTTCCAACCAAGATGAGCCACAGGTAATCTATTCAAAATCCACGTAGCATGCAATAAAGAATAAGGCCACAGAAAATGGGGAAGCTTACTTTGAAACATCAAAGCCCTAGCTGTCTGTAGAAGGGTCCTATGTTTCCTCTCAACCACCCCGTTTTGTTGGGGGCTGTAACTACACGTGGTGTGATGGATAATGCCAAGATCTGTGAACAAATCAACCATTCTCTTGTTCACAAACTCACTCCCATTATCTGTTCTTACTTTCTTAACCTTCAAGCCAAATTGTGTTTCAATCATTCTCAGAAAACCCTGCACCAGGCCAGCAACTTGATGCTTTGAATTAAGTAAGAAAATCCAAGTACACCTACTGAAATCTTCCACAATAGTTAACATATAGGCAGTATTAGTAATCGAATCAGCTCTATATGGTCCCCATAGGTCCATATGTATCAGATCAAATGCTGTGGCAGACTTGTTTCCAAGGGAAGGAAAAGAATTCCTAGGTTGCTTGGCCAAATGACATACTTCACAAGCAGCAATTTCATCATTAGCAAGAGAGGTACATAATGTCTTGATCTTAGGCATATGTTGCATGGTGGTCAATGAAGCATGCCCAAGAATCCTGTGCCAATCCAAGGCTGTACAAGCCTTTATATTACTAACAGAATTAACTGCCTTAACTACTGGAGATGATAAAATATAAATCTTCCCGAGCATCTTTCCTAAACCCAACACACAATCCACATCTTTCTTCTGAATTAAACAATGAGAATCAGTAAACACACACTTCACATTCATATCATGAATAAGCTGTGCAATAGAGATTAGATTATAGGTGAAATTAGGTGCATATAAAACCTTCTTCAGACACAGCTTATCTGATAAAACGGCTTGCCCGGCTGAATGTATCCAAGTAGTACTTCCATCTGGCAGATACACTTTCTGTGGAGTATCCAGAACCATAACATCCTGTAGGAGCTGTTCATTGCAACAAATATGAACACTGGCACCAGAATCCAGAACCCACTGACTTCGATTAATCAAACTAGGCACACCAAATATGTAATGAGTATCATAGTTGCTAAAAGGATCACTAGCAACATGATCATGAGTGACAAGATTAATCTTCTCTTCATTAACCTTTAGTTTCCTGAGATATTTGGCAATTTTATCTTCAAAAACCTTATCCTCATCATCAGCAGGAACAGTTGAAGTATCACCTTCCTTTTGATTAATATGAAGCACCTGTTCAGCACTCTTTCTTTCTTTATATTCCTTGAACCAATCTGGATAACCATGGAGTTTAAAACACTCCTTTGCTTCATGTCCACTACCACCACAGTGATTACACTTTAGCTTCCTTCTTTCTTCTTTGCTCATCCAAGTTTTAGGAGAAGTACCTCCTGTCCACGGTCTGACTGAGTTCTCTTCTGGTTTCTTAGCTTTATTAAAAACTTGTGGTCGGCGTTTTGATGCGTACATGGCCATATCAGTGGGTGAGATCTGTTGAGAAGCAACTCGTTTCTGATCCTCAGCTTGAAGAATCATAGAATAGATCTTACTGAGGCTAGGCAAAGGATCAAGTATCAAAATCTGAGTACAAATCGCATCAAAATTATCAGTGAGTCCTAATAGAAATTTCATGCTCTTCTTGTGTTCCTCTATCTTGCTCATAGCTCCACACACACAAACATAAGCCAATTGAGCAGTAAGTAGGTTGATCTCATCCCAAATGGTGTTGAGCGAATTGAAATATTGCATCACAGATTGACATCCTTGAACACAATTTGCTAGTTCTCGCTCAAGTTGATAAAGCTTAGGACCACTACAACGTTCAAAACGAGACTCCAATTCTGACCACAATTTTGCCGCACTATCTATATACTGGAAAGCATTAGCTAGCTCCTTAGAAACCGAGTTCAAAATCCATGAATAAACAAAATAATCCGCTTTAATCCAAGCATTATAAACAGGAGAAGTAGCAGGAGGTTCTGGAAAACTACCATCTATAAAAGGAAGCTTATTACGGCCGCTCAAAGCACGTTTGATAGATCGGCTCCAAGTAAAGTAATTATTACCAGTGAGCACGATGGATGTAAGTTGTAGAGATGTTTGATCATTTGGCTGAATGGCCAAAATATCTTGTATACTTCGCGGATCTGGTGGAATCGCCATGTCTTCTGGTTCGTCGTTTCCAATCGAAGAAAACTGGTTGTCGTCGGATGACTGAGTACCAGCTGCAGACGAGTTATCGTCTTCCCCCGCAAGTTTGTATCGCCATGAATCCTTCTGTTTCTGTTTACGTTTACGGCTTCTACCCATCAAAATCGGAACCTGG
>JAPKLW010000519.1:171291-187482 GCA_026898455.1 Plectranthus barbatus
TCTCTCCCATTATGGGTTAATACATATATGTATGTATATTTATGATTATTATTATTATTATTTTAATATAATTATATTATATTATTATTATATTACATTTCAAATGGATAAATAAATATTGTTTAATTATTTAAATTATTTACTTTAGTTGTTTATTGAATTAAGATTTTGGGATATTAAAATTTCGTCAGATTTGACTTGATCTGATTCGAATTATTTTAAATGTCTAATTTAATATATGATTGAAAAAGTAAGTTAAGAGTATGATAAGATGTTGGTTTATAAAATCAAGAGTTGGGATTTGATTAATTCGATTAAAGTAAAGCCGAGACATGATTTGACGATTTGAATTTAAATTGCGAAATTATTTAGTTGGAGGTTGGATTATGCGAAGTGAGTTCAAGTTGAAAGATTGGAAGTTGTCGGTTAGATGTCGGTCCTAGGTCCTAATTTCATCTAGTATTATCAGTTAAGGTTGATAAGAATACTTAGACTATCCATCCTAATTAGTTGTATATATTGTGATTATTTTGAAGGGGATTTAAAGTTAAAGGGAACACAGCTCAATCTGCACGAATAACAAGACCATCTTTTATACCGTAAGCATAACACAGGTGGGAACTATTTTCAGTATAAAATAAAATGCTTTCGAGCTTTGCGCTCAGTTTTCAAAATGTGTGAGAAAATGTTTCGTTTTAACTGATTGCTATGCATAAAATATTTGTGTTGCATATCTGTTCCTCTGATTGATTCCTATCAACAGAGAGATGAGAACCAAGATCTAAATGGTACTTGAGCTTCTGTGAAATAAAAGGTTAGCAAGCCTAACATCTAGAGTTAGCAAGCTCTATGATGACTTATGAACAAAATCGATCGTGTCTCAATGCTGTGTGATACTGAGACCTTGTGCACAAATTGGTGATAGTGGATAAAATGGTTCTACCATTTCCAACTGTACATCGTAACTTGGAAGTCGGCCAACTTCCAGTTACACAACGTTAAAACAGATATGTTAACATTTTAGTTAGCACGTGCAAATAAAATATTTTAGATAACACGGTTTCTTTCAACAAAACCCCGTGTTTATCTGTGTGAGTTGCATAGCATTCTTACTTAAAATGTATTTTTCGGGCATGTTTCCACGGGGTACATTAGTACTCAGCCCCTCGTATTATTTCTAAAATACGCAGGTTAAGCAGCGAGGATGGAAGTGCGGGGTGTAAACAGACGCAACAAGGATTTTACAGATTTTGAAAGATCCTGAGATATGCATCTTCATATGCATATCTCCACTACGCTGCACACACTGCTGCACCGCTCTCTGAACTTTATCCTTCCTGTATTTTGAATACTTTTGTGAACAAATGTTTAATTCCTTACATTATTACCTTTCAAACATTGATAAAATGTGTTTAAACGTTATTTCTTATTGCTCTTTTGAATTATGATAAATCTTCCGCTGTTTTAATTTATGAAAATACTTGAAAATCATCGACCACGACTGTAGCGTGCCCCAAAGTTGGGAAGGTCAGTTGGGGGCGTTACAAATTGATAGAGTAAAATTACGTTGTCCAGCAATGGAAAATCAACGTAGACATCTAGTTACAACAAAGATATATACTACACTTTCCTTTTTACAAGGAAAAATTATCCATGAACTTAAAAATCAATTAATTTTGTACATTCACGAAGAAATTGAAATAAAAGTCTTGAGAATCCTCGATGAAATAAGCAGTCAAGATCCTTTAGACCCTATTAAGAATACAAATACAATGGAAGTTAGGATAGAATTAATAGATCCTAATAAAGAAGTAAATGTACCAAATAGAATTCCATATACAGAAAGAGATGTCGCAGAATTTAAAGAAGAAACAGAAAAATTATTAGAAAAAGGAATTATAGAACCAAGCATAAGTCCACATAGTGCACCAGCATTTTATGTTGAAAATCATAATGAAATTAAACGGGGAAAAAGAAGAATGGTTATAAACTATAAAGAAATAAATAAAGCTACTAGAGGAGATGCATACAAATTACCTAGGCAAGATTATATTTTCAATAAAATTAAAAAAGCAGAATGGTTCACAACCCTTGATGCAAAATCAGGATATTGGCAGCTACGATTACATAAGGATACTAAACCTTTAACAGCATTTAGTTGTCCACCACAAAATCAATATCAATTTACAGTTATGCCATTTGGATTAAAAAAAGCACCTAGTATCTATCAACGATTTATGGATAATAATCTTAAGGGATTTGAATCTATAAGTCTAGCATATATAGACGATATTATAATTTTTACTTTAGGAACAAGAAAACATCATTTAAACGAAGTTGCAAAGCTTCTACTACAACTACAAAGAAAAGGAGTAATTCTAAGTAAAGAAAAAGCAAAAATAGCATTAGAAGAAGTAGAATTTCTAGGAATGAAGATTTTAAAAGGAGGATATATAGAACCATAAAAACATTTATTAGAAAAATTAATAAATTTCCAGATAAATTAGAAAATAGAAATCAAATACAACGATTCCTTGGATGTTTAAACTACATTGGTGAAAAAGGTTTTATAAAACAACTTTCAAAAGAACGAGCATTATTACAAAAAATGATATCAGAAAAGATTCCATGGAAATGGACAATTAATGCAACACAAGCTGTAAAAGCTTTAAAAGAATTATGTACAAACCTTCCAAAATTATATCTACCAAAACCAAACGATTTACTCATTCTGAATACTGACGCAAGTCAAGATACTTGGGGAGCAGTCCTTCAAGCAATTCCAGATGCTTATAATGATTTCAAAATATTTATCACAAATAATAAACCATCTGAAGTAAAAACATTCTTAAAATAATTTAAGAATATATTATTAACGAAATGGGCATCAGGAACATTTAAACCAGCTGAGAAGAATTATACGGTCCATGAAAAAGAAACACTTGCTTTAATAAAAGCATTACGAAAATTCAAATTGGACTTACAACCAAAGAAATTTATATATCAAACGGACAGTTCTTATACAAAAGACTTTACAAAATACAAGATAAAAGAATCGTATAATAAAGGACGATTACTTAGATGGAGCCTTGAAGCTCAACAATACGATTTCTTATCTTTACACATTTCAGGCAAAGAAAACAATCTAGCAGATACATTAACAAGAGAATGGAAGGAGTGCGATCCATCCTGAAAACAGAAAGAGAAAGACTATTAGAAAAAGCAAAACAACTTCGTCTGCAAGCACAACAATTACAAAAAGAAGCAAGCCAAGCAGATAAAGAAGCACAGGCAATAGAATCAATGCTTAATTCATCCAGTGACAAATCAACCGAAGATCTTCCAGCAGCAACAATCAAAGATAAATCAAAGACAGAGAAACAGGCAACTGGTGGATATCGATCCAAAGAAAAATTTGATGAAGAAGAAAGAGCTAAAGCATACTATGTTATTTTCAATGGCTTAAACACAGGAATATATGATGACTGGAGCAAGGCAGCAATCTTCATCAACAACCAAAGCGACATCATCCATAGAAAATATACTAGCCTACAGGAAGCAAAAAATGCACTAATAGAGTACCGAAGTACTTATGCAGCAAAAGCAGCAATGTCAGGACAACCACTTCAAACAAGAATGGCAAGTTTAGGGCGAATCCCTAATAACAAACCACTAACAATAAATTCTATCCCTACTGAACAAGAACGAGAAGAATTAACAAAACTAACCAAAGCAATTTTTGATCAAGAATATAATTTCTTGGTTAATTACACAATAGCAGACAAACTCTCAAGCATATACCCTATTGAAGGAATATTTCAAGGGCCCAAGGCAATTGTTTTACCAGAAGCAGATCCTATTAAGACATATATGATGTTCCAAAGCGGACTCATAAGTACAATCTACTTCAGAAGCATGGATATATTTCGATACTTCCCAAACTACATGAAGAAAGCTATTCAACAATATCATTCAGGAGTGATAAAACAAAGAGAAGGATTTCTGAAGATGTTTGCAACATACCCACTATTCTTCAATGAAAGAGAGCAAGCAGGACAAGTTAGACAACCAGCCATACAATTATGCCAGATAGGAGTAAGCAATCAAAACTACCCAACTATTGGAGATACAAAGCATGAAGATATCATACAACAATTTCTAAATAATTATGTCCTGATACTACTACGAGGAATCAAGATTCGAGCACGAACAAATTATATTTCAAAATCAGTAATCATATGGAGCATGCAAGCAAGAGAGAAAGAAATAGATATTCAAAGCCAGAAATATATAGAAAAATTCCTAAGAGATTTACAAGGAATTGATTTCGAATACACTCCAGAAATAAAGCAAGAAATATGTATCAGACTGATAGAAGAATTTCCGTGAGATCATGCCTGTAGCATATGTACACCAAGCACCGACGGAGATGCAGACTTTGAGACAATAGAAGAGAAAAAGATGTGAAAAGACATCACTATTTTTTTTTCTTTCCTTTTGTAACCATTATGTAAATTATTAGATTCTACTGTGTGTAGTGGTACCCCTCCATGTGTAGTGGTACCCTAATAATGTAAAAGGCAGACCTTTCGTCGCCTATAAATAAGGTGGCTCTCTCATTAGGAGAGAACACACTTCCTATTGTAACATTTTTCTCTTTCTATCTCATGTAATATATTTCTCATATATGAAAGGTTTTTTCTATCTCTGGAGGATCTGAAAACGGCTACAGCAAGGAAGCTCTTTTGCCGAATTGATCTTGAGATCTTGAAGAAGAAACATTTCAGGTATGAAATCACAAAACTCTTTTACAAGGTTCAACATATCAAGCATGAAATGTCAAAGTGGCAACCTATATCGCTGTGACAGCATATAGCAGGCCCGACAGAGTAATAAATGATATGAAGAACATAGAAGTTAAGTTAGATCATAATAATTATAATCAATATCATATACTAACAAGTATAAACAAAAAATTAGATGTTGCATTAATAGACACATGATCTTGTACAAGTTTTATAAGTGAAGATCTAGCAACAGAAATTTATGATTTATATCCAGAAGTAACATATATTACTCTCGAAGGAACTCCAGTACGAAACACTAAATATACATCTGTTAATATTATTTTTAGTAAAACACTTTCAATAAAAATAGAAATACCAATCGATGGAAGAACTAAACAAGAACAAAAAGGAATAATATTAGGAATAGATTTTTTAGAAAACTTTAATTATAAAATAAAAAGTAAAGAATTAATACTAAAAATACAAGGTGAAAAAATTAAAATCCCACGAATAAATTTATATAAAGAAAATATTAAACAATTACTATAAATATTTTTGAAAAAGGAGAAAGCTCGAGGCAAGATCAAGACGATAAAGAAGATATAAAAGAAATAATAAGAGCAGAATCAATTGGAGAATACTTGTCTGATATAATATTCGATAAGAAAATAATAAATAAAGTACGAAAAAATGGAGAATTTACACTTAACTCTAAAGAAAGTATAGAAATTCCAACATTTAATAAAAGAATATCAAACATACTAAATCGAGAAAATATAGTATATTATGGAATAATGAGTGGAGAATCATTAGTATACATGAATCAAACAAATTATGAATTTCAAGCATACATAATGAATAAAGAAAAAATAAAAGAAAAAATAGAGAAAATACCTAAAAAAGATCAGAAGAAATTAGGATACATACATATTGGAATAATACAAATAATAGTAAAATCTACCTATTTCATAGCAATAGACACACCCGTACAATTACAAATTGTTGACAATAGAATTTTGGATGAAAAAGATAAAATTATAGGAGGAATAGATGGCAATCTAGGTTTTGACATCATTAAATTTAATGTTGCATTACAATATGGAATTCCTTTCCAAACACAAACCTTTAATGATGCAATTGGAGTCCGATGTAATTTTCTTAAAAAAGATTTAATGAAATCTAAAGACATACCATTTACTGTAAGTTACAAAGTATCTTATGCATTAACTAATAGTAATTTAAGTATAATTTTTCAACATAGAGATAGAATATATACAGACGAACTATTAAGAACTACAAGTACTGTAATAAAAAAAGATAATAGCCTACAAAAATTCATTCAACGAAGTTCATCTCAAAGAATTCAAAATAATACACCAACCTTAAAAATAGAACAACCAAGGGCTAGTACAAGCAATATAAACCAAAATAAATGGCCTGAACCACTAAAAAGACAAACATTACATTCAGAAAGTCAAATAACACAACTGAATAAACAAATACAAGAATTAAAAATAGTTGTTACAGAAATAAATGATAAAATATAATTCGATACTAATTAAATTATGCCTAGTTCCACTTTTATATCAATAAAAATAGATGACGAAAGAAGCATATATCTTCCTTATACTCATGAATTGATGCAACAAAAATTACGAAAAGAATATCTTGAAACTCATACTGCTTATAGCTGTCTAGTAGAAAAATTTACACTTATTAATAAAGAAAATATACAGGAAATTAGACAACTTAGTTCTGACATAGAAATATTAGAAGCTAAAATTAAAGAATTACATAAACAATTAGAAGAAATTAGATTAAAAATTAGAAATGAAAATTAGAACAACTACATGAATTATAATTGAAGGGTATTTATGGAAGGAAATTTAATGAAAAGACACTTTGGCTATTTTTGATATGTATTCATAAGAATGGCTAAAATTGATAGATACAATAGCCAAATTGGCTATTTCATAATTTCACTCTTACTTAAATTAGTTGATATATAAGGATTGATGCATTTTTTCTAAATTATAATTAGACAACTTTTTATCCACTTATCACAACTTTTTATCCACTTTTCACAACTTGTAAATTTCGTCAGTTCAACGAGTTAGCCCGAAAATTGGTGGATTCGGATTAGGTTCAAGAATTTTTAGCGCGATAAAATTCAATTTGATTCAATCCGGACTGAATAGTCCACAACCCAAAACCTAGTGGATCAGCCCAATTGACATCCCTAGCGAGGAAATTGTGTGTGTTGCTCATGCTACTCTTTGTTGTGGAGAGGAAGTGGATCGTGTTCTCCCGGGCACCCGGAAGGTCGTGGGGGTCATCGGCAGGCTCCTCATCTGTAGGTCATTTTCTTTGTTAGTAGGTTGTGGTCATAGCTCTTGGGTCGTGAAGCTCTTCTATGCATACCTTTGGGCCGCAACTCTCCTAATTGGGCATGGGCCTTTTTGTTGGGCTTGGACCTGGTTTGCTCTGCCCAATTGTTTTTCAACCAACAAATCGTAATACTTCCTCTGTCCCGTCAGATTAGTCTCTATTTCTTTTCGGTCCGTCTCATTTATTAGTTTCATTTCATAAAAAGGCAATATTTTTCCCACTCACCAATAAAATATTGATTCTTCTACACTAATGCACACTGGATATTGTGCACACTCCTCCGTCCCTAATATGACGGGACGGAGAGAGTACTTTATACTCTAATTAGTTTTTAAGAATAAAATTAAGATTTTATACGAATACAAATTATGCTTATGAATTAATCAATTTAACTAATTAAATTTTATTTAAAAATTATAAAATATTTATTAAAAATATTATATACTGTAGTTGAGTGGGATGAATTTTACTAGTGATATTAAAAAATTAATTTAAACTAAAATAAATTAAGTTATAAAAAGTTAAAGAAAATTTAATAATTATTGAAATAGTGAATGGAACATCAGAAGTAATACGAGGATGCCAAGTATGTGAAAACCGACATGGATTTAATCTTGCTTGAAATTATTATAATATGGAATAGTACATCGCATTTGCGGTTCTCAACTTTTCTAGTTCAGCCGTCATTGTCACTTTTTCTCTCATTATTGTAATAATTCAATCACGTGAAAGAGGGGATTAGGTGACACGTTTCTCCGCATTACAAAATTTTTTGGCTGGCAGTGGTTAAATTACCTTATTGATTAAAAGATCAAATTTGCTTGAGAATATTTGTGTGTGAGTTTAAATTAATGTAAATAATTTAAATAAATAAAAATAAAAATATTTATTTTTCAAGAAATAAAATATGTTTCTTTTATATTTACACTTTGTTTATATGTCAATTTAATCTCAAGCTCACGAGTTAATTCAATTAAATCGAATTAAAAAGTGAGTTATGATTAAAATATTTCGAATAGTCCAAAACTAAATGGGATTGAGCCTAGAAAGCGACAGGTTAGCTCGATTAATCCAGTTAATTTTTGAATTTATATTTTTTTTGTGTTATTATCAATTCAAAACTAGAAAGATAATTTTGTTATCGATTCAAGACCCAAAAGATAAGTTTTCAATTAAAGACCTGAAATATGTCATACTCCCTTCGTCACAAGACACTCACAACGTTTTCCTTTTTGGTCCGTCTCAGAACACTTGCAACGTTTCCTTTTTTTGAAAGTTTTTATTAATTAATCACCCACTAAACATATTCTACTCCTACCCCACTATCTCTCCTAATCATTAACCTACTAATCCTACTTCACTATCTCTCCTAATCACTTTTTCTTAATCTCCGCGCACGGTCAAACGTCTCAAGAGACCCGGGACGGAGGGAGTAATTCTTAATCCAGGACCTCGTATTAAACTCTTGAATTGAAACTTTTATAATCTTTCGAGTCATGAACTGAGGATTTTTCGGATCTTTCAAGTAGTTCATAGAAAATTCATTTTTCGGATCATGAAACAATAATCTCCTATTTTTTATCATAGTTATATTATAAATATCTTTTTAAAATAATTTTTAATAAATAATTAAAATTTAAAAGATATTTAATGATAAAGTTTAGATATTGATAAAATAAAAAAAGTAATGTATTCTTAACATTTAAATTGATGAATAACATGTTTTGAATTTTCTTATAAAAAGAGTAATTGTACCATTTTTATCATTTAAAAGATAGATGAAAGTATTTAATGACATAAAAAAAAATCTTATAAAATATTAGAAAATAATTCGTATATACGTTGGCCCCTTGAAGTAGCCCGAAAACTAAAGGGTTGGAATCGAGATTTTTTTAATCCGAACTCGATTGGATTCGGACCAAATAACTTACATTTCAATAGGACTAATACGAAACTCAACTAACTAATCCGATTGACATTCTTATTTGTGAGTTGTAAAAGGTATAGGAAAATTTTAAAAATGTATCAGAATTATTCAGAAATAACTTTATGATCATTTAGGATTTAAAAGATCTATTTTCTCGTCACCTATTTTATTTGGCACGTTTTCAGTTGGAACGAGAGAGAATTGGAGAGGGTGGGACAGTAGTGGACTTGAACAAAACCGGAATAGCTTGACCTCACCAGGAATTCGGTCAGCGATGGCTACTTCCGATGCCGATACATCGATCCACTGGCAGATTTTTTTTAGTAGTATCATGATTCGGGATTTTTTTTTTTTTGTTTTTGTAGTATCATGATCCGGTTTTTTTATGCTATAGCCCTCCTTGTATAAAAGAAAAAATGGATGAAAATAAGGAAAATAAATATAAAAAATTGAAGTTATGGTGAAGGCAAAAAAAGAAATTCAGCCCCCTCGAAAAAACTTTCTTGATCCGCCACCGCATCGATCGCCAAAGCAGATAAAATTGTGAATTCTTTTTTCCATTTATTGCTTTCATAATCTGTTGATATCTCTGCGAATCATCTCAACACCAACACTCTTTTGCAAATTTATTTATTTTCTCATATCCTTCAAAATGCTCTTATCAGCTGACAAGGCGAGATCTCGATTCTGAACTCTTTCCCCATCGGCAACGACAGCTTCGACAGCTCCAACGTAAGGAATCCATTAACGTCGTCGTCTTCAACTTCAACATTCAATTCTACATCTTCCATATTCAGTTTACTACACCCTTTCTTAAAATCCCTCTTCAGCCCTAAAACAGTAATCCCTTCGATGATCCAGTTCTGGCTCAGAGCGAATTCGCCATTCAAAACCTCGGATTCAAGAACCAGCTCATGATTTCCCTTCACGCCACTCCGAAACCTCACAAGGCTCCATCTCCCTCCCTCGCCTCCGACCACTACGTCCTCACCATTGTCCAAGAAAACCTCACCGGAGCTCTCCCGAGTGCTCTCGCTCATCACGACCAGCAAGTGGAACGGTGTACGCCGCGCTGCTTGTGTAGTCAGAGCTTCTCCTTGGAGGGCTAGTATGTTCCCTTCACCGACGTGGACGTTGATGGCGTCGGGAGGCGCGTCGAGCTTGATGTACTGCCCCTGCTTCAGGGTTAATGAGCTTGAGTAGTTGAAGAGGTTGAACCAGTTTCCGGCCGGGAAATACGCGTCGACCGACACGGCTCCTTGCTGCAGCACGGGGGAGACGAGGACTCCTCTGCCTAGGAGAAACTGGGAGTGGATTCCGTAAGTGTTTGCATCTGCAGGGAAGGAGAAGAAGAGGGGGCGGGCTATAGGTATCCCTTTTGAATGCGCCTCATACATTAGTGTGTAGAAATATGGTAAGAGCTTGTAGCGAAGGCCCAACGCTTTCCTAGCTGAGGCGGCGACTGATTCCCAGACATAGAGCTCTTGTGGGATGCTTCCTTTATCCGAGTGGTCTCTTGCGAAGGGATAGAATGCCCCCAGCTGCAACAAGAACTCATACAATCAGCTTCCTTTTAGTTCAGTCTGAAAACCAAAGCGAACTGCTCAAACAGCCAAACCGAAATCAAATCGAACTGCTAATATTATAAAAATCAAACCGAAACCAAACTGCACTGAATATGAGGTTTCAGTTAGATTTGGTGGTTTTAACCAAATCAAACTAAATCGGCGGTTTTGGTTTCGTTATTAACTGAAATTTTCTGTACATTTTTATAAAGTACTTGAATTGAATTAAAATATATATTTTAAAGTATTAGGTATTTTAATTTATGTTTAATATAGAGATTTAAAATAAATATTTTATAAGTATATTTAAATTAAATAAATAAATATAAAATATATATATAAATAATATAATACATGTTTGGTTCGGTTTAAAAACCAAACTGAACCGAAAACTCTAAAAAATCCACACCAAACCTAAATTGAATGTACTAAAAAACCGAACCGAAACCGATCGAAATAGTCAGTTCAGTTTGGCGGTTTTAACCAAACAAAACCAGCGGTTTTAGTATCGGTTTTGACCGAAATTTCCTGCACGTTTTTATAAAATACTTGAATTGAATTAAAATATATATTTTAATGTATTAGGTATTTAATTTAGGTTTAATATAGAATTTTAATTAAAAAAAGATTTTATATGTATATTTAAATTATATATAGAAATATAAAAATATATATATTATACATGTTTGGTTCCGTTTAAAAATCAAACCCAAGTCTTAAAAAATCGAATCGAACCAAAAACTTTAAAAGACCAGACCAAACCGAAACCGAATGAACTAAAAAATTGAACCGACCAAAACCGTCGGTTCGATTCGGTTTGGCAATTTCGGTTCGGTTATGCTCCCCCTATCAAGTAGTGTTGTAAAAATGGGACTAGACTAGACTAGACATACCTGAATCCATCGTCTACACAGTTCTTCAGTAGTATTCCTTGCAAAGCCACATATATCAGCTCCAACCATGGGGATACCAAACAGCCCCGAGTTCAAGATGCTCGGGATAGTGTAGGCAAGATCGTTCCACGTGGCAGCGTTGTCTCCGGTCCAGTGCGCGGCGTACTTGCCGGACCCCACAAAAGACGATCTGCTCAGCACAAACGGCCTCTCACCGGTGATGCTAGCTAAGGCAGCATTGGTCGCTCTCGACTCGAGAAGTCCGTAGAGATTGTGCACGTTATACTCGGTGAGGTTCCGAAAATGGAGAGACGTTGCTGCCACTGTTTTCTCGTTGATGGGGCGGTTGGCCCCGGAGTTGTTGATCTTGTAGGGAGGGTCATCCAAGGATGAGGATGGGTTTGGAGGGGAGGTGATGAAGTTCGATATCTCGTTCATATCGATCCAGAGGCCGTCGACGGGGAGAGTTTCGCGGAAGATCTTGATCTCGTTGGTCCAATATGCTTGGCAAGATGGGTGAAGGAAGTCCGGGAAGTATGTGTTTCCCGGCCAGACTTGGCCGAGGTAAGGGTTGCCGTCGCGCTTGATGAAGATGTCTGCTTCGATTCCTCTCTTGTAGGATGGATACGACTCGTTTATGCTGATCCCTGCAGGTTGGGAATGCGACATTAGCTCTAGATCATTCTAGAAAGTTAAGACAATAGTGATATGACTGTAAAGATCCCAATTCTTTCCTTACAAAACTGGCTGGTAAGGAGAAGGGACCCCATAATCGGGATCATTCGGGTCCCGTATCAAATCAGATTGACTCTGTCACTCTGATACAATGTAAAGATCTCAATTCTCTCCTTACAAAACTGGCTTGTGAGGAGAAGGGACACTGATCACCATTACATAGTAGTATACTCTCAAGTTCACAGCCGATGTGGGATATTCAGCACTTACCGGGATCAACGATGACGACATATTTCTGTCCATTTGTGTGGAGCTGATCGACGAGGCTCCTCATATTGTCAGCAGGAAAGTTGAGTGGATCGAGAGTGAAATCTTTGTAGGCATCCATGTAATCGATGTCGGTCCACATCACCTCCAAAGGGATTCTTGCTTTGGAGTAGTTTGCGACCACATTCTCGACCTCGTACACATTTTTGTATCCATATTTACACTGATGAAATCCTACACATCGAGTTCAGTTTCATTACAGAATCTTGAAAATAAACATAAAGCAGCAACCAAACTTAATTGCAGTCTTATACAGAGGTAACAGAGTTTTGTAATAAAATAATGGGGATTAATTATAGCTTTCTAAATATTAAGCTATTTTAATTGAAAAGGAAAAATTTAGAAATTAAAATAGGTTAATTGCAATTTTGAACAAAACTTTTCAATAATTTTGCAATTATAACGTAATATTCAAACGTTTGAAAGTTTTGCAATAACGACCCACAATCTTTTTTGCCCCAAAAAATCAAAATTTGTGATTGTTTATATGCATTGCTTTTAAATTTAAAAGATTTTTAACGCACATTTCTCATGATTATTTATGTTTAGTGCTATATTTGATTCTATCTAAATTCAAAGAACAACATAATATATATTAAAAAATCACAAGTTTTGAGATTTATTAAATAAATATTTTTCTAATGGAAAATTATGAAAAATACGCAAATATTTATATGACACTAAATTATATTCTTATGTTTCATTTTGCCATTTAAAAATACTATCCACTATAAAAAAAAAAATACCCTAAAATTTCTCGGGCCACTAAATTATACTCGATATTTGATTATGTCAATTAAAATACTCTACGTCGCTAATAGTGTTAAAAATTTGATAAATTATATGTTAATTTTAATTCAATATATGACACACATATATATAAAAAAAAATGTGTTGCTATAATTTAGTAACGGATAAATTATTTTTCCTAATTTACCATTTTTCAGTTTACCACAACAATTGAAATTTTTGTTCATATTTGCAATTAATCCAAATTTTAAAAATTTACTACTCCCTCCGTCCCAGCTTTCGTTCGTCCTATTTCAATTGTCCAAAAAAGGTAATTTTTTCACACTCAACAATAAAATATTAATTCTACTCAACTTATTCTGCACTCACACCCCTTGGTTATTGTGTTCGGTCAATCCGAAACAATTAAGCTGAGACGGAGGGAATATATTTTATCATTAATTTAAAGACACACCTTACATATTTAGTGGTGGCCACGGGCCGGTTCCGGTTCGGAACCGCCGGTTCCACGGTTCCAGAAAAATGGAACCGGAACCGGCCCGTGGGTAGAAGGTTACGGTTCCGGTTCGACACGGTTTCGGTTCGGAACCGGCAGTTCGAAAAATATTTTATTTTTTATTTTTTTATTTTTTCAGGGACACGTGGCGCTCTCTAATTCGTCGATTTTTGAATTTTTAAAAATATTTTCAACGGTTCGGAACCGAAACTGCCGGTTCCGAACGGTTCGGGCTATTTCTTGAACCTGAACCGGCCCGTCCAAATACGGTTACGGTTCCGTCCAAAAACGGTTACGGTTCGAAACCGTGAACCGCCGGGCTGGTTCAGTTCCGGTTCCAAATGGCCACCACTATACATATTCCTATAATAGCTCGAAACCATAATCTATTGGTCATAGTTAAAGTGCTTTCCCAAACAAGGCAATGCAATTAACCCAAATTAAAATACAGTTAGGAAAGGGAAGTGAACTAACCGAAAGACCAGTAAGGCATAGCAGCAGGGCGGCCGATGAGTTCAGTGTACTGTTCCATCACCAACTCCGGTGTCGGCCCGGCGAAGAAGTAAAGATCAATTACCCCTCCGATCACCTTATACGTGATCCGATCACCGGAATAAACAACATCCATACCATTACTATTCAGCAGCAAAACGCCATGAGTCATCCCATTAGGCCTCACATCCATATAAAAAGGGTGCGATCCATACAGATTCAAATCCGTATTCGCGCTGCCGATGTCGGCATTCCAAAGCGTCAGCGTCTGATTATGCTGAAGCCTGAACGAGCTCTTCGTGTGCTCCCCAATGCCGTACAGATTCGACGAGTGCAGAGGAAGATATGACGAGAGCTGGAGATACTGATTCTTGAAGACGAGGTATGTCGATGGCTGGTCGCGGATTGGGGTGGTGTCGAAGAGGGCTCCGGTGGAGGAGGATCGGCGGCGGACGGCGAAGCCGAACGGGGTGGTGTTGTGGAGCGTGAAGATGAGGTCGGAGCTGGGGTCGGAGAGGCTCGGCGGAGAGCGGTGGCGGGGTGGGTGGTCGTGACTCCCGCGGCGCGGCGGGCGGGGGAGGATGTCGTCGGGGATTTCCCACCGGGGGTGGTCGGAATCAGTGACTGTAACTCTCAGACGGTCTTTCGTCTCCAAGCTGCGTGCGACGGCGTGAGTGAGACGGTCGATATGTACCGATAAATCGACGGTGAATAGCAAATGAGACGATCGATTTGAATCGATTAATGAATTACCTGGCGGTGAGGGAGAGGAGGGGAAGATCCGGGCCGTAAACGGAGGAAGGTTTGATGAGTTGAAGAAGAGCATTCAGAGAGTTCTGCGATGAATCGGCCTTCACTGACTGGATACGGTAGCCATATCCGATTTCTTCTTCTGCTTCAACTGAGAGATGCAAGAATGCGACGAGAATAAGGAAACCAAGAATTCTTGTTTTTTTGTGGATCATCGTTTTTTTGTTTGTTTGGTCGGAATTATGAATCATTAACTGTAGCAGTGGGATGATGCATCAGTATCTTATCTATGAGTGGATTGAAACTGACAGAGAAAATATCTAGTTTTTTTAAAAAAAAACAATTTCTTGGAATAATGAATGATGAGTTGTGGAATTCAACATTGACAGAGACTTTGCGTTGCTAGAAATTATTAAAAAAAATGGAGTACATCAATTTCGTGGTTTTCTAGTTTAGCCGTATTTGTCGCTTATCTCGCATTTTTGCAATAATTCGATCACGTGAAAGAGGGGGGGTTAATCGATGCTGCCCACACGTTTCTCCACATTATAAAAATATAGACATTTATTTTTCAAGAAATCAGAAAATATTTTTTTTTTCAATGTTTATAGACTTATAGTATAACTCTCTCTTCATTATTTGTGTATTTGTGAGTTGTTAAATTCTTTAGGCAAATATAAAATGTATCATATCATTGTAAATGAATTAAATTGTACGTCGGTTTTTCAAATTTTGACATAAAAGAAATTGTTTGAACTCGTTTAATGAAATTTGTTTATTAAATAAATCAAACTTGAGTTTTATAATTGTTGATATTCGATTCATACAGTTGCGGGATCCCGGGAACTGAATAGGAAATAACCGAAGAAACATTGATAGTAATACAGAAAACGACAAGACAAATCAATATCATAAAAGTAAATATAACCGTTTATAATTGTATCAAACGAACAGTTCGAAGGCTTGATGGAATGAAACCGTATTGAACACAAGTGACAAGTTCGAAACTTCGATCGAGGACGAGCAAGTCGGGCGAGGCTCTGATGAGCTAGTTACAGTGTAGTGTGAGCAAGAATATAATAAAAATTTAAGTGAAAATCATATATATATATATATATATATATATATATATATATATATA
>JAPKLW010000519.1:192482-216392 GCA_026898455.1 Plectranthus barbatus
TATATATATATATAGGGAACTAGATGTAATTTCTTGGTTACAAGATACCTGTTTATAGAACTAGAGGGGTCTAGGATTTTCATCGCACGTCTAGGACTATTCCGAGTAGTTCGCCGACTTTTCGGTGTTCGTGTTGTTTTCCTCCTTTGAATCGGCCGTATCCTCATCCAGATTTTTCTTGACCACTAAGTAGTTCAACAGATGCAGCTCCACATCAGTCGACCTATTTGGGTTTTAGCTCGCTGTTTGTCGACCTGCTTTTTCACTGGCAGTTCACTTGACGTCGGACTGCTTCTACGCCTTGGGTTGAGGCGCGCTTAGATGGGCCTCTGTAGTCTTTTAGGCCTTTGTTTCGGCCCAGCTGCTTAGCAGCTTCAACAATAGTATTCAACTCATTAGTTAAAATTTATACGAAATATAAAATTATTAATTTTATAAAATTAATATTTTTATAATTTAAAAATAAAAAGTATGATAAATATATGTAGTTATAATAGAAAATTGAATTTGAGTGTTAATTGATATTATTTTTTAAATAAATATTTTTTCTTTAAAAAATATATGAAGCAAATAAATTAATATTTAAAATATAATCTAAATTTATAAAATTCATTTATAGTAATCTAAGGTTCGATTATTTTCGTATAAATCAAAGTATATGAATAAATTTGATGTTCACTCAATAATAATGAGTTAAACTTAAGCAAGATACTATTCTACTTGATTGATTCGATTACACCCCTAATTTAATTATTTAGAAATAATTTTATTGCCATTTAGAATTTAAAAAATTAATTAATTATTCAACATTGAACCAAAAAAAATTTCAAGATTTTCGAAATTCGTATGTTTCAGCAGCCATTCTCGCACATATTTTATTTGGCGTTTTCAGTTGGAACTGGAGAGAATTGGAGAGAGCGGGACAGTACTGGACTCGGATCCGAAAGGAAAATGAGAATCCGGGTTTTCCAAGAAGTATAAATTAAGAAAACCCGAATAACTTGACCCAAAGGTTACACCGGAACTCCGAATTTCGATCGGCGATGGCTGCATCTGATGCCGATAAATTGATCGCCAAAGCAGATAAATTGTGAGTTCTTCGTCAGTTTATTATTTTCTTAATCTGTTGATATCTTTACAATTATCTCAAGAATTCGTCTTTTTTTGGGGCAATTTTTTTTATCAATTTGCAGGACAAAACTCAGTTTAACGAGATGGAGTGCTGATTGGAGAAATGCAACAGCTTTGTATGAACAGGCGGGTATGATTATGCTCTGATTGCTTTTATTTTAATTTTGTTAGTGAGACTTGAAGGTTGAGAAAAATCAGTTTAAGTAATATCTGAAGTAATTTTTCCATGATTTTTCATCAAAGTAGAAATATTAATGGAATTTAGTTATGCTATGGCAGCAAATTCGTACAGGCTTGCTAGGAAGTATGAGAAAGCTAAGGAGGCATTCGAAAAGGCTTCGAAGGGACAAGAAATGCTCTCTTCGTAAGATTTACTTTCGAATATTTCTTTTTTCTACTGATGCACAATATAGTTGAAATATATTTGATCAGTTGCTTTAGACTGATAGTCTCTGACAATTGAGGTGGCCTTGATGAGTGGATCAGGCCTTGGGATGCTGCAAAACATATGGAGTCAGCTGCAGCTGTTGCAAAGGAATTGGGAAACTGGAAGGAAGTGTCGGACTTCTACAGACGTGCGTCTGAGTTATACATCGAGTGTGGGAGGTCGCAACCTGCATCCGATGCACTTGCAAAGGGCGCTCGGTATGAACTAATTTTGTGTTTATGATTCATTTAATACATTCTTAAGAGTTCCTCATTGTTTAGATTTTATTTGCTAATTATTTCCGTGCCCATTACTACTGGTTGTTGAAGGATGTATGCAAATGTGATCTTTTAAAGAAGTTTTAAATTTCTGATGAATGGACTGGATTTAGTGTGTGCACAATCTACACATGATTCTTACTGTTTGAAATAACAGGGAATCAACTTTCATTCTTGAAGTTTGTATCATAGTAGTAAAATAACCTTTTTTTTTTTTTTTCATTTTCTTACTATTAGCTCAACTATATCTTGATGTTTTGATAGAAGTGTTGTTTTTCTCTTAAAGTGCTCTAGAAGATACGTTGCCTGAGGAAGCAATCCAGCTTTACACTGATGCTTGTACTACTCTTGAAGAAGACGGAAAGGATCAAATGGCCTTTGATCTCTATCGTGCTGCTACTAGTGTGTATATAAAGCTTGAGAAGTAAGATTGCCTCCCTTTGTCGATGTCCTAACTAATGGAGTAAATTATAGCCTAAAATCTTGTAGTTGTATGACTGTGTCAAGTATAGTTGCTGGTCATCTGATGCTGTCTAATGTTTGGTTGTCTCTTTTACAATTAGAATCTAATAACCAGCTTAGTTGAAATAGTCATCTGGGTGCTGAGTCGTAAAACAGAATATTACTATTATGATGGTTATTCATTTAGTGACAATTAATTTATGTTTTTGCATAATCCATTATTTATGTTAGTCCACGGGAATAACAATATATTTTCCTGAAGTTCCCCTTTCATGGATCATAAAGTGATATTCTTCTGGTTTCTCTTCCTACAGGTACACTGATGCTGCAGCTTTTCTTCTAAGATTGGCTTTAGCAGCTGACACAAGCAAAGCTACACATAGCCAGTGCAAGGTGCAGAAATATTCCACCATATACTAGTCTGCGCTCTATTAAAAATGGAAAAAATAGACTTCCTTATTAACGGTGAATAACAGTGTCATTGTTCCGGGTAGATGCTAACTTACTTAAACTTCCTGAAACATTATTAAATAAGTAGTATCAACATTTCCCAACACCCTTTCTTTCCCCGGCATTTGCTGACCCAATTGCTCAATATGGTCTCTGTTTATAACATGAGTTGTGCTACGCCTTATTGCATGTAAGAATCTCTGTTTTCCATACTAGAATCTTAATAATAATCCGAGTTTTGCATTTGTCCATTCATGGCTCGTATTGCCTTGATGCTATGGTTTTCACAATGAGTTAGAACATTAATAATGCAACATTGTAAGCTACAGGTTTTATAAAAAAACACAAGCTATAGTCTGAAGTCCTGTTGTAGTGTTGTACCCTAATATAGCCTGTTATGGATGCAGGCTTATCTTAGTGCAATTATTGTGTATCTGTATGCAAACGACTTCCAACAAGCAGAGAAATGCTACAATGATTGTTGCCAGTAAGTTTCCTCTCTCTTTCCACCCATCTTTTGTTTGATTTTACTTTGTTTCTGCTTGAACATATGATGTGTCCAAGAAATCATGTTCATAGTTTATACCATCTGCACTTTTCAGTCTCCACTGGTTGTATTGTTTTTATCTTATTTTTTATGCTTATCTATCAGTAATCTCTCTTGGCAATGCACAATGATAATCAGCTATTCCTTCTTGATGGCCTATTTGGCAGGGTTGATGCCTTCCTAAACAGCGACCAAAACCGTGCTGCATCTAAACTCCTGTCTGCATATGCTGATGCTGATGTTGAGGAAATCAAACGTGCAGCTCAGTCAAGTATCATTTCCAACCTTGACCACGTGGTAAATATTTTGATCTATTTCCGTCCTATTCTTCTATCATGAGATTGTAACTCAAGGGCAAAATATGAAAAAACAAGTGACTGGTAATGTGAATGAGAGCCTGCATGAGTCAAATTGCTTTTACTTATAGTTCTTCAAGAAGAGTGCTATACTTCTTTTTCTAGAATTAATTTGTCTGCAACCCCTATTTGGACTAAAGATTTTGCTTTAAGCTCTGTCTGAGTCAACATTGGATACGGAAAGTAAATTTATTTTTCTTCCTTCTCCTCCCCCTTCAACTCAACACTATTTGTTTAAAACTTTTTTTTTTTTGAATAGTTAATGTATTAATTTAAAATTCACACATCCAGATGTCCTCGGGGAAATTCAAACCCATGAACTCTCCGTGATAGGCAAATTGCTTTCACCACTACGCCCCGAGCATGGGACATTTGTTTACACCTTTAGAATCTAATATCGCGTCAATTTTAGATTGAATGGTGGGATGATGGAGACATGCTTTCCTTTTTCTCGTTTTGCTTATAACATGTCACATTGTGCAGATCATCAAGCTTGCAAGGAAACTTCCCACTGGGGATGTCTCTGGATTCAAGAAGGGTGCTATAGAGACAGGAGAGCCATTGGATGAAGATGATCTCACTTAAAATCTTGCAAGTGAAAGTGAGTTTGCTACAACAAATCTCTCTTAGGATTCCCCACAGTTCACATCCTCCATTTCATGTCGTTATGGTTTTTACAAATCTCTATTTGGGGTGTGCTTACCGTGTGAATAACATCCATTTACCATTTTATGCAAATCGACGGTTGTTGCTTCTGCCATTTGCTATCTGTGGGTTTCTCTGTACTGAAATGCACATCTGTAATGTTTCATATGATTTTGAATGAAACTATATTTTTTTATTGTTAAAAAAATATATTCTCAGAGCAAGCAAACATGTTGCTTCGAGGGCTGACAATTCGTGCGTGTCTTGTCGTATCAAAAAAATCTAGTCCTAAGTGTAAAGCTGGCAATTTGCTTAAGGTAGATTTTTATCGTGTCGGATCGTTATTGTATCAGGTCATTAACGTATTTGAGCTTAACGAGTTCATGTTGTATTCATGGTCATTATTATCACGGAGATTCGTATCATGTCAGAAATTGTCAGGTTTTTTAGAACCTTCAATGCTGGAAGCCCTTATAATTTATTCAACCCCAGACCGTTTGAAATACAAAGAAATGAGACAGGATTTTGGAGAGACTGATGTGAAAGCTACAATAGAAACATATAATCTGCATATCTCAAAGAATTTACAGAGTAACCAATCAAAAAATCAGAAATGTTGATGAAAATCACATCAAGCAGTGAATCATCCAACAGTGCTATTATTGTATGAAATCTTGACAATCACAGAGAGAGGAATGTTAACCAAATGGCCTTGATTCCCAAACAGTCCGATCCTTCCAAAGCTTGCAACTGAGCTGTTCATGGTGGCGTTTATGACCACACTCAGTATCTGCTTCTCTCCACTTCCAATGGAGAAGTGAGTTGGCGCCACCTTCACCAAAGCTCCGTACGGCGCGCTCCACCCGACGCTGTACGTCTCGTTGCTGCTGCCGATGTTCGTCACCACCCGTTGCACGGTGGTCGACTGGTACAGCTTCGATATGGTGATAGAGGGCAAGTTGAGGCCCGTGGCGTTCACCGTGGGACCCGCACAGCTGACTCCCGTGTAGTTCAGGACTACCGGAGACGATCCGTTGATGCCGCAGAGGAAGGACAGATAATCATCATAGCCTGCAACATTGTGAACCATTTTGATTAAAGGTTTGTTTTGTGGTAATGAATAGGGGTGAGCATGAGTCGAGCCGGCTTGCGAGCAACTTGGAATCCGCTCGAAAAAAATTCAAAATTGATCGAGTCGAGCTTCATGATACTCGATTCGATAGGCTCATGAGCCTTATCAAGCCCGAGTCGAACTTGGGTTTGAGCTAGGCTCATAAGCATGATCAAATTTTTATTCCTAAATTTATTATTTAATAATAAATAATTTAAAATTTAAATTATATTAAAAAAGTTGAGCTTGATCGAGCCGAGTCGAGCTTGTCGAGTTTGACACCGACTCGAGCTCGAGCTTGAAGATTTAAGCTTGGTCGAGTCGAGCTCGAGCTCAAGCTTGGAAATTTTGAGTCAAGCCTGGCTATACTCAACTCGGCTCGTGATCACCTTTACTAATGAAGTTTCATAATTTTGATTATGGAGGTGGAGAGACGTACTCGAATCAAGGATGAGACCGGGATCTAACGCTGCAGTAGCATTGACGAATCCACTCCCCATATCGAAGGGAGTGGCCGGAGACTGGTTCACGTCGGGGTTGGAGTAAGCTCGTTGTGCCATGATCGGTCCGCCATTTTTGTCGTTGAGAGAAGCTGTCGTGGAGAGCGCCGATCCAATTGCTGATGGTGAGAAAGAAGGGAACTTCTGCTTGATCAATGCTGCAAGTCCAGCAATGTGAGGAGCTGCCATGCTGGTTCCAGACATCATAGCAAAGCTCTCACCTAAAAAAGTGGAAACGACGGATTCAGCTGGCTATGTCCCCATTCAAGCTCGAACTCATAACGTATTGAACACAGACAAGACCGTATGAAAGTTATACAGAAGAGTACCTAAAAACTCGACTGAGTCCGTGCCACCGGAACTCCAAGCGGACCATATGAAGTTACCGGGAGCAACGACATTTGGCTTCAGAATGTCTGCATCATCAAGAAAGTTATCTTCTGGGTCTGGCCCTCTGGCGGAATAATACATAACTTTAGGGGCAGTGTGGCTGAAATTTGCTCTTATCCCACCGGAAATACTCGCCACTCCCCCGAATTTAACGATTTTATTCGAGCCTTCATCTCTCTCCAGAGAAGCATTGTAGTAATGCAGCAAGACCTGCAAAGATAAAGAGTGTCACCGAACAAACTAGGAGGTCATAACTCGTAACGCATACAACGTGGTGAAATGTGTGAATAAGTATGCTCGCCTTCGAATCATCGGGGGATGGAAGTATAATACCGGGGATCCTCATTGGGATCGGGTTGAGCTGAAACCCGATAACATAAGGATCCATGTAGAACACAACCCCAGCTGCACTGAGGTTGTCTGCAGTTTCTAATGCTTTCTTGATGGTGGAGAGTCCGAGAACGAACCGAATAGAGTAGCTGCATATCAGAAGATTCCCCTTGACAACGCTCGAGTCAAAGTTGCCGGCATCTTGGCACTCACTAACATACATATCATTGCCTGCTGCAGACGTGTTCAACGCGTGGACAGCAGAAACCAACGTGTACATCGTGCCTTCGTCGGTTCCAGCTGGACAAAACATAGAGTATCATAAGAGGGAGGTTTTTCCAACAATCACGAAAAAAGAAAAAACACGAACTTACGAGCAAGTCCAACTCCAGAGATTGTGAGGTTGTTGCCGAGGGTTATGGAATTGCTGTAGATCCTGTCGTGAGCTGCTGCACCAACAGTGAAGATCCATGGACTGAAGGAAGAGATGCTCTTCGGAGATGGCCCCGTATTTCCTGCTGCCTGCACGACGAAGATCCCGGCCTTGACAGCTGACAGTAAAGCCATGTCTATGGGATTAAAGAAAGTGGCAATGCCGGGAGGGCGCCTGTTTGGAGTTATAGACAAGCTTATGATGTCCACTCCATCCTGTGCAGCCTACGAGATAAAAACACGTAACAAATTCGGATTATGGATTTACTGTTAGGAAGGAGAAGATTTAGCAACTTTACCGGCTATACCTGATCAATGGCAGCAACCACATCTGCAGCAAAGCCTCCAAAGCTCTTGTATAATGCTTTATAAACTGCAATGCTGTAAAATAATTGAATCTAATCAAAACTTATAGCTAGATCAAGAGTTGAGCCAAACCGAAAACCGAACCAAGTTACTTACTGCGAACGAGGAGCCATTCCACTAGCATTTCCAAAGAGATGTCCAGCAACTACAACTGCAATTCCATGGTTTCCTGCTGCAGTAGAAGCCGTGTGCCTGCAACATATAAGTTTTAACGACACGTTCATATGAAAAGGCCGAGAGCGAGAGATAGAGAGAGCTTACGTTCCATGGCCATCGCCATCAAATGGCGAGGCATAGTCCTGCGTGGCGTTGAATATCCCTCTGGTAATCGCAGAAGCTGCAAAATGTCGAGCCCCAACGAGCTTTCTGTTGCAGGATCCAGACGGGAAGTCTGGTGTGACCTCACAAATCCCAGAGTAATGCTGTGGAATGGGGTACGGCTTCTCAGGTGTGTCATCGGAGAAGCTAGGGTGCGTGGGATCGATCCCAGTGTCGACGAATCCAATCACAATCCCTTCTCCTGCTGTCTCGAATCCACCCTCTCGAGCCCAAGCTCCTTGGGGCAGACCAAGAAACTGGGGTGTGTGAGTAGTAGCAGTTCTGACTGAGTAATCCAACACCACATTCGACACCTCCCTTCTCCTTGACAGCTTGTAAGCCTTTCAAAATCACCACAACAGCCAACATACATTGAACAAACACGACACGAAAACAAACAACAAGACACAGAGACAAATTGAGGAACATGATGACTACTAACCTGAGGTGGAGTGACAAGAACAGCAAATCCATTTATTAGATAACGATAGCTGTAGAGCTTCAGATACTTCTCTCCCCTCAATACTCTTCTTAATAGAGAATCATGCATACGGTCTATGTACGGGCCGTGGCGCTTATCCGTTCTTGATATGTTTCTGCTTTCAGCATAGTGTTAATACATTGAATACCATAATTCATCACACATATTTTCATTATTCAGCATTTCCAAATGTCCAATCTATTACACATGAAACTTTTTTACCAATGGATGACTCTCACTATTGCAATACTTCACAGTCAAAGACAACAACTTTACAGACAAGAATTGCTTGTTCCATATATTTCTGATTTCAACATAGTGTTAACACATTGAATACCATAATTCATCACACATATTTTCACTGTTCAACATTTCCAAATGCCTATTCTATTACACATGAGGCTTTCTTACCAATGGCTAACTCACTATTGCAATGCTTCACAGTCAAAGACAACAACTTCACAGACAAGAATCACTTTTTTCCATATTTTCCCCAAAAAACAAAATCTTCACATACCGGCGACATAAGCAAGAAATGGAAATCGACAGCTCTTGCCATAATCTTGAAAGCAATTTACACTCGAAATCAAGCAAAATCGTACAATAAAAATCATACCTTGGCTTGTCGAATCTACTCATTCTCTCAGACTCATTGCGTTTATTATGGTGACCCTTTTTAACTCTAAGCTCGCCATAGAAATGAGAGCTAGGGGCTTGTTTGAGAGTCACAATATACACAGCAGTGACATTATCTGCATCACTCTGAGCACAGCTGCAGCCCACAAACACAAACAACCACAGCACTACACCTAAAACCCCAACTCCCCACCTTGCCTCCATTTGGGTTGCCCAAAAAAAAAAAAAAAAATTCCCCCTTTTCAAGAATTATCAACAGCAGGTGGGCATGTACACTTCTTTCTTCAAGAAGTACAACCACCCATATCCCCAAGAAGTGTTGTTGAAGCGCAAGATTCAATCTTTCCCACTTTCTTGAAATGCAGACAGCACAAGCTTCTTCTTTTACAGATGCCCAGAGGAAGAAACCCTTTCCCGACTACCACTCCACTTACCTGTAAAGAGAAACCTCATTAACTAAAACTCTCCACATTTATTATAATAAACACAAAAATGTTAGGCACTATGACCTCTGTCTCTGTTCATTAATAAATATTCCAGCATTTGCTTCCTTTTTCCCCTACTCTTCTTTTCTTTTATTAATACATTTTTCAATAAATATATAACAAGAGAGAGAGAGAGGCACACATGTATGCAATGCAAGCAGGAAAAAGACACGAATGAATCAGAAAGCTTTTTATGGGGCGGCGTGCAGACGAACGTTTTTTTATTCAAAGCAGAAAACTATAGGAAAATCAACGGATATAATGGAAAAATGAGTTGGAATGAGAAAAAAATGAGACCGTTTTCTTTTGGTTTTATTCGCTCTCTTCCCAACTGCCGCGGTGTTCGGTTTTCTCTGTCTGTAGTTGAATTGCTGCATCAACTCAAACAAGAAAAATATGTTTATACACGCTCAACACCAATATTTGATGGATATATTGTGTAGTGTAGTCATTGTGTAGACACAGTTGTATTGAATATCGTTCATTTACATGAGTCATTGCATATCTGTGGAGTAGGGGGAGGACCACATGAAGCATTGTTGAAGAAGTAAATGATGATTTTGGCCTTTTTAGCGTGACGATTTGTGGTAGGCCATGGCCATTGGCAACCCCAACGTTCGAATTCTTTTTGTTGTTAATGGTTTGGTATAGACTAAAAAAAGGGCCTCTTGTGATTTGTGAGTCCTGACCCGTGACCTGATTGCAGACGGAGACTCTTCACTAGGATTAGGGGTGTAATCTAACCGACTCGAACGAGCTTTTATCGAGTCGAGCTCCAAGTAACTCACTAACAGTTTAGTTCATTTACTACAATGTCAATCGGATCATCTTATCGATTTTTAGGTCAGTCTTATCGAATTGTGTGTTATTCGATCCGAATTTAATTGGGCTAAAATTTTCTCTCGGGTTAAAATTTTTTGACCCTGATCAATCAATTTTCGAGCTGGCCTGTGGACGTACGAATTAATGAATTATCTTATATATATTGTCATGTCTTTAAATAATATTTTAAATAATAAAATAACTATTTTGTTTTTTTTTTAAATAAAATACATCACAGCCTTTATATATTCATACATTTAGATATTAAATTCTTATTATCTTATTAATTTATCAATATTTATATATTTTTTAATTTTATGATTAAAAAGTTTTCAAGAATCTAATTATCTATTATATTTTGTAACTTAAAACTTAATATTAAAAAAAGTGATATTATATGATATAAATCAGTTCTGTAATATATTTATGACAAAAGATATTATTAAAAAATTAATCGGGATTAATCTATCCATTTTCGAGCTCAACTCTATCAGGCTTCGAGTAATTCAGTCTCGAACTATTCGGTGGAAAAAAATTCAGGTTAAAATATTTCAATCATAACCTACATTTTGACTCGAAATAATTAGATCTATCCACGAGCTTCATGCAAAATTTATATCTCTGCTCTATACGATCATACATTTATAGTTTAAGGATACCCTTCACTCTAACAAGAGTAGCTTTAATTTTTTTCTTTTAATAAGTCTACATTAATCTTAAATTACACACACTCACACACCCAGATGTTCCCTAGGAGCTCGAACATGTGACCTCTCAGCCACAGGGAAGGTGCTTTAACCACTACACCCCGAGCGAAGGGACACTTTAATTTAAATAATATAGTTGTTGCATTTAAAAAAAGGATATGGATCAATTTAAACCTTCGACTATTCTAACAGTATCACTTTAGCCCCTCTTTGACTATTTGGCTCAATTAAACCCTTTTAACTTAAAAAAGGGGTTCAATCTAACCCCTCAACTTAAAAAATGACAGTTTTACCCTAATTAAGAGAGAAGAGAATATACATTTACTTTATTGTTTTATCTTAGTTTTAAATTATTTATTACTTTTATATTACTTAAGTTATTTTTTATTTGTACTTTTAATTTATATAAATAGAAATATTTGAAATAATAAATATATCTATTAGTAAATAAATTTAATTTAAAAACTAAATTAAAATAAATAAGAATTTTTGATAGTTTATTATAAAAGAATTTATTTATTATATCTATCAGATTGATATTTAATTTTAAATCTGTTGGTCCCGGATATCAGGGTATAACTTGGCAGCGGAAAATACGTAAGTTCGTTTCTTGCACTCTGCTGGTTACACAGCTGACTGGGACCTTGTCAGCTGGTAAGTCAACTGGCACTGAGTACTCAGCTGACTGGCGACTGGCTGGTCAGCTGGTAGCTCAAGACTTAGAATATCTTAGCCTTGTTTGCACGGTTATATCAGTTTTCAGATATACACCAGCACTTGAGTGCTGGGTTTCAAATCAGTATGAAAATGCAGAAAGCTGATAAAGACAAAAGGATTTTTATAGTGGTTCGATCAACTGATCTACGTCCACTCTCCAGTCGTAGCACTGGAAATTCACTAAGAGTAATCAGGAACAAGTGTCCTACGATCTATCTCTAGCTGGTGAATGCCTCGTCCACCAGTTCACTAGATCAACCGCTCCCGGCCTTGATTCCGTCTTCAACTCTCTCAGCTAGTGGAGTGCGAGCACGTCACTTCAACCTCCACAGCTGACTGGGTGTTCAGTTCTCCCAAGAACGTAGAGTAATCGGTCACAGGTGTCCTACGATCTATCTCTAGCTGGTGAATGCCCCGTCCACCAGTTCACTAGATCAACCGCTCCCGGTCCTGTTTCCTCTTCAACTCTCGTCAGATGGATGGAGTGCGAGCACGTCACTTCAACCTCCTCCTCCGACTGATTGGGTGTTGAGTTCTCCCAAGAACTTGACTCTTGCTGGCGGCAAAAACTGCCCGTAATAACTCTGGAGCTGGCTGGCTAATGAGCTGCTATGTTCTTCCTCGGAATGAGAAAGAACACCAAATGAGATCAATAACTCACAAGCTAGAAGCTTGGAGTCTCGTGTTCAAATGATTGACACACGGAGTAGCTTTTTGAAAAGCCTCGAAAGATTGCTTATTCGCTGATATGAATGCGTTTGAGCTTTCGGTAGGTCAAGAGTATTGAATGCTGTTGGATCTCACGTATTTATAGACGTGAGATTCAGATTCAAATACTAGCCGTTTGGACACATCCGGAAAGGTGTCAGACCTCGGATGTCCTTTTGATGGCGGCAGGTATGCTTTTCTGGAAAGCGCCATACCTTGACCGCTTTATCTGACATAGATCTCTTTATGTCAGAACGGCTATGTTGTTCAGTACGAGGAATGAAACTGGCGTCTTGTAACTGATAGACTTTATGGAGCTGGGAGAGAGAATCTGGGATTCTGCTGGTAACATCCGACTGGTAGATCATGCTGGTGATCTTGTGCTGGCAGTCTCTGCTGGTGACTTGCGCTGGCAACATCAAAGTCTACCAATATGTCTGGATGTTAACTCTTGGAATCTCCCATGACTGGTGGCTTCACCACTGATGAACAGTGTCAGTGAGAATACCTATTCTGCTGGTAAGGTTTGCCAGCTGCCTGCTGATGAAAACCTTCCCAACTGGTGAACAGTAGCCAGTCGTTAGCTCTACTCATGCTGATGAACAGTGTCAGCATGAGTCTTTGTCAGCCGCTTGCTGGTGAGACTTCTCTCAACTGGTAAGCACATCTCATGCTGGTGAACAGTAGCCAGCATGAGTCTTGATCAGCTGCGACTTACAACTCAAAAGACCTAAACAGGACTTTACATTTGAGACTAGAGCTATTCTAGAGACAAACTGACGCTGGTAGGACTTAGGTTTTGATCCACCAAAACTATAATCTATACAATTAGCTACTGGGGAAGGGAAACTTAGCCAAATTTCCAACAATTTCCCAACAAAATCCAATTTATACACCAATAAATTGTATTTTAGTTGAAGCTAAAATAATAAAAAAATAAGTATACTACAAATATAAACTATAACAAATTTAGCAAATAGAGATATTTAAAAATAATAATAATAATGATGATGATGAAATAAAAATATATATAATAATTATTATATTTTAAGCTATTTTTTTTTCATTTAAGCTTTAACAACTTCGAACAATACAATATTTTATTTAGAATTTTAAATTTGATTCTTAAAAATATTGACTTCAGAAAAATGGATAAATACTTATACTATTATTTATAATTATTTATGAATGACATATTAATATTTTGGTATTGATTTAATCAGATAATTTAATACATTTTTCAATTATACTAATTAAAATGTGGAAATATATCTAAATAGCCAATTTGACTATTTAAAAACCTTAAACAAATAATATTATATTGATATTCAAGAATTGACCAAACTCATTTGATATTCAATATTATTTTTATTTTACATTTATAAATTATTAAATGAAATATTAAAAGAATTGATGTTTTAATTTGAAATGACCCCATTCAATATATTTTTATTAATGTTTTAGAGTAAGTGTGCGACTTAATTCTAAGCAAATTTTTAATTTATTTATACCTAACATTTAATTGAATAAAAAAAGTTCAATTACATAAAAAAATTAAATAAAATTAAAAAAATAATTCTGGTACATTGCGACAATTGTGTAATAATTTATTTATGAATTTTTGTTATTTTAGAAGTTCCATTCGCCACATATAAAATTAACGAAATAAAAAAAAAATTAAAATTTTTTGGTAGTACTTTGCAATTTAGTTCGATTTAATTTTATTCATTTGCGGCGTATACAATTTTAATGAAATATAATATTTAAATTATTTCATAAATTCCAGAATTAAATATTTTTTTTACCAATTTAATACTTGTATATAGATTTATAAAAAAGTGGTGGCAACATAATAAATTTGGCCATTATTAAAATGTAATATAAAAGTCGCTATTTAAGGTTTTGACTCAATTAAAATTATAAATAAAAAATAATTTAAGTTATATAAAAATAACAAATAATTTAATAACAAAGATAAAACTATAAAACAAATATATATTATATTTTTCTCTTAATCAAGGTAAAATACTCATTTTTTAAGTTGAGGAGTTAGATTGATCCATTTTTTAAAGTTAAAGGGTTTAATTGAACCAAATAGTCCAAAAAAGGGCTAAAGTGATCCTATGAGAATAGTCGAAGGATTAAATTGACCCTTATTGCTTTAAAAAATATGGTGTGAAAGCATATTGAAGCAATTAAAGCTGTTTGACCTAAAAGTCCATCATCCTCCCCTCATTTTAAGGCACTCAAGTAAGGGCACTAACTACAAACGTAATCATTCATCATAATCCTTTATTTTTCTTTATATTGTTTGCATAATAATCATGAGTTTATTATGAATATTCGCATAAATTATAAATATCACTGTCACACTAATAATACTTGAAACAAGAATTCATATGTATACGAAAATAAAAATCATGCACGTGGAGTGATGGATATCTTAGTTGGAAAAAGTGTAGTGGATTATAATGATTAAAATGCTCCATGCCTCCCCACAAGAATTTGATTTTTATGATGAAAATATTTTGTTTTTGGGGGCCGAAAGCCAGATTTTAGGAGAGACGTTGATTTCTTTTCTCTTTTTTTTTTTCCTGTTTTTTTCTTCTTTTGTAATCATTTATTCTTTAACAAAGCACATTGCTAATCACTCACTCCATTTGCTTTGCCCTTTTTGCTTACCTTCTTTTTCTTTTGAGGTGTAGGGTTCCTCTACAACTTTTCTATCTTCTTATATTGGAGATTTGTATTTTATTTCATTAATATGGTTGTTGTTGTGACTTTGGACTTGGAACAGGCCCAGTTTATAAAATGGACTAATGAGCAAGGCCCATTAATTTATCGATATATTAATTGATTATAGGAGAACTGTCGATTCAGAACTCAAAAGATAGTTTAATTATTGATTTAAGACTTGAAAGATGGTTTGTCAATCCAGAACCTCATATGGTGGTCCTGCATTGACAATTGTTTGATTTTTTGAGTCTTGAATTGAGAATTTTTTAGGTCTTGGACTGAGAATTAATCTTTTAGGTATTAAATCGATAATTAAATTATCTAATTGATAAAACTCTTTGATTATATTAATGCAGAAACACTTCAATGTCCATCGTGGGTGTTGTATTATTATGGCAATATGTTGGAGATTATAATTAATATTGATCAACCATCAATATTATATTGTTACATTAACATACGTATATTAATATGTGCCCACAGTAAGTAGGTGAGCGAAATTGTATATTCTTGATGAAGATGAACCATTCTCAATTCTCAAATCAAATCCCCATCCAACCTAAAAAAATACTTTTACACCCAAGACATTCAAAATTCAACCAAACATAAAAAGGTAAATAAAAGGAAATATTTTGATTGGAGAAAAATAACACATGGAAATTGCTGAAAATAAAATGGGCCTCAAATATGGAGGGCTTCGGCCCGAATACTCGGCCCACTTAAAGATCTTAAGTTAAAATTAAATGCGACTTATTTGAAAACGTATGTAATTAAACCCGCTTCTCTCTCCTCTTCCTCCTTGAAGACTTCATTTGCATCTGATCTACCCAGCGCGTTTGATTCGATCGCTATCGCGTCTTCCTTCATTCTCTAGATCTGATCTTCATCCCCCCAGATTTGAGATTCAACGAATCGGAAATGGCGGCTGCCGGAGGACCCGACCTGTTGTTTGGATTGAGGAACAATTTTTACTTGGGAGCGTACCAGGCGGCAATCAACAACAGCGAAATCCCTAATCTCTCGCCCGACGACGTCGTTGAGAGGGATTCTCTTGTGTACCGCTCTTACATTGCCCTAGGAAGCTATCAGGTATGTTTGGGGTAGCTGGGATTTGCTTATTATGATCGACCGGATTGTACCGTCTCGAGATTGCTCATCGATTTCTTGTTGGGTTCTGTTCCTTTTTGTTATTCACAGCTCGTGATAAGTGAGATTGATTCATCTGCGGCAACACCACTTCAGGCGGTGAAATTGTTGGCACTATATCTCTCAAGCCCTGACAACAAGGTGATTTTTTTGTATTTGGTTCCATAGATGCTGGGTGTGTCGTTGGATTGATGTAACATGGAATCTTGCTTGTGAATTCACCGATATATGTGGCAAATTTAGTGGATCGAGGTACTGAATTCAACAAAATGTGAAATTTTTATCCTGGTGTGGAACTTTGGATCTGTATTTCCCAGCACGTTAATATCTTAGTTAAGGTTTTCCATTAAGGACACTAGTTCAGACTCCTGTTAGTATCTAGGAACCAACCCCCGGAAAGTTGTTTCACAGACAATGTTGGAGGACTAGTAATTCCTTTTATCGCCAGATGCTTGTACTAACTGAACTCTGCCAATTTTGCCATTACTTTTGTAGGAAACTGTCATTTCGAGCCTCCATGAGTGGTTGGCAGATCCTGCAGTTGGAAACAATTCCATCTTACGTCTCATTGCAGGGATTGTATTCATGCACGAACAAGATTATAACGAAGCTTTGAAGCATACAAATGCTGGAGGAACTATGGAGTTGTAAGTCCCCTCAGAGGTGCTGGGTAGTTTTGATATTTGATATTGATAATCCCATGATTCTTTTTGATTCGGTAAAGCTTTTGGTAGCTGGATTTACATTTGTTGCTTGCAAATTCTGTGAGTTTTCTGTGTGTGTGCAATATACTTTTAGCTTGATGATACTATGCTTCTGCAGGCATGCTTTAAATGTCCAGATCTTTCTTAAGATGCACCGTTCAGATTATGCTGAGAAACAATTGAGAATCATGCAAGGAATAGATGAAGACCACACACTAACTCAACTTGCTAATGCATGGCTGAACTTGGCTGTGGTAAGTGTTGTTCCATGAGATATACCATTTTAAATCCAAATTGTGGGTCTTGAGACTTACCTACTGCTCTTTGCGTCAGGGTGGTTCAAAGATCCAGGAAGCATTTCTTATTTTCCAAGATTTCTCAGAGAAGTACTCTATGACTAGCTTGGTCCTGAATGGCAAGGCTGTTTGCTGCATGCACAAGGGGGAATTCGAAGAGGCAGAGACCCTTTTGCTTGAGGCCCTTAACAGAGTGAGTGTATATGCTAGCAATTCTTTTCATAATGTCCCAAACGCATCAAGTTGTGTTAATTATTATCATGTGCTATTTCTTCATATTCTTTTGGATACAAGCCTGCTCATATTCTTTCCAATTGAATTTTCCTTCTTGTGTATGTAATTATGTGCAAGACCTGCTCAAGTTATTTTCCATTTCAGTGAATTCTATAATGATCTATTGAACTAAGTTAGTTGCATATACATTTATTTAATGTCTTCCCCATGTAATAAGTAAAGTCTCTGGTCTACACAGGATGCTAAGGATCCAGAGACCCTTGCAAATCTGGTTGTTTGCAGTCTCCACCTGGGTAAATCAGCATCCCGTTACCTCAGGTAGGATTTATTATGTAATTTTCTGTAGAACTTTCTAAGCGCACTATTTACTGCATACAAATATTAGTTCTCACTAGTTTATGAAAAAATAAAGCTGTATCTTCCATAGAAAGGCTTGATCAATATGTTTCTGTGGTCTCTTTTAGGTTATTTGAGTGTTGTCGTCTCATGTTGCAGTAACCTCAATTTTTCATAGTAATAGGTTGATGCTCCTAAAGTTGGATTTTTTTGGGTTTGTAACCTTACTTGATGTGATTCATGCCGCTTGTATCTTATGATGCACAAGTTTTGACAATTGCATTCTTGCAGCCAATTGAAACTGTCGCACCCAGATCACATACTCGCCAAACGTGCATCTACCGGGGAGGAAAGCTTTGACAGAGCTGTTCAAACAGTTGCATGAGGAGTTTACTAGCTCTGATCAGTTGCTTCTGATCTGTCATTGAAATATAATTTTTTTGTGCAACATGATGTTGAATGGCTTCTTTATTTCAAGAGTGCTACATGACTTTTGTGATGTTAGATCGATCAGCTAAATTCCATCTCTTGGGTGCCAAGATTGGTATTTGAGTTTCATGTACGAGCAAAATATTGTTATACGACACTCTATTAAGGTTGTAGAATCTATTTCTAAAAAACTGTCTTGTTTTGTTATATTACAATTCTGCATTTCAGTATCTTCTGTCTAGTTTCACATCTCTCTGTTTTTACAATAACTTTTTTTTTTCTTTTTCTCTCTCCACATGACTACCAAATCATTGCTGAGCTCTATCAACAGTGCATCCAATTTTATTTTGTAAAATTAGAACATCAATTCTGAATTATATTTTATCTTAGAAATAAATTTATTTTAATGTATATAATAACAACATATGGGGATGTAGCTCAGATGGTAGAGCGCTCGCTTAGCATGCGAGAGGTACGGGGATCGATACCCCGCATCTCCATTATATTTTACGATTTTTATTTTCATAGGTCCATTTTCGTAATTTCTCAAAGGAGGCTTTTTATTTTCATTTTTTTTTCTGGTGGATTCAAATGACGATTTTTTGTATATATATATATATATATATATGAAGCAAAGAACCCTCGAAGGGAACTAAAGATTTAATCACTCGAGAATTGCTACAAGAATCGTAATTTAATGCAAGAATAACCTATACCTCTCTCTCTCTCATCACTATTATTCAACTAATAATATGTCTCCAATGCATAAAATTTAAATGGGACTCTTCCTAACCAATTCTACCAAATGTAGCTCAATAATAGTGATGTAAAAGAATACATCAACTCATCAACACCCCTCGCCTAAGAAAAAAAAAAAGTTCCCCAAAATCAAGGCTCCAATGGGGTTTCTTCATGTTAGTCCGTCTCCTCTGCTATAAAAATATGAATGTTGAGAGCTCTTCTTGTATTTACGCAGTCATCACCAGAGGAGTGCCGTACCCATTCAAGTGCGCCTTCTGCCATCTCCACGCGACTTCCAGGCTCTCCTGAAGGTTCGTGTGCGTTGCTGTCCAGTTCAGCTCGTTCTTGATCTTGCTCGGATCGCTGAATACTTCTGCGTAATCTCCAGGCCTACGGGGAAGGAAATCGACTTTTATGGCCACACCCGTCGCCTTCTTACACGCCTCCACAAACTCGTTCACTGATCTACCTGAGATTAGTTCAGCTGTGTTTCAGATACGAGTTCGTATAATTTTTTTTACCTATGCCATCAACGTCGAGAGGCGGCTTAGGCTTACCTTGTCCTGTACCGACGTTGTAGATTCCTACGTGCCCGGGTTTCGCTTTCTCCAGGGCTTTGACGTGAGCGTCTACCAGATCAGTGACGTCGATATAATCCCGTATGCACGTGCCATCTTGAGTCTTGTAATCCGTTCCACGAACCTGTAATTCGTACTTTTGAATATCGGAAGAACTCATGCAAACAAGTTTCTGATGGACAACTGCAACTATTTTTTGTTCAATTTCAGTGACGAACGAACCTTAAGACCTGGAATGATTCCACGAGCAGCGTCGAAACAAGCTCCAGATATCCGTCCATGCTCACGTAGTTCTGGCCGGGGAGCTTCACCTAGCCTTCCCTCTGGGTCTGAACCAATCACATTGAAGTATCTGATAATGAACAAAATAAGGCCTCAGAGAGTAAAGGGTGCTTTCAAACTACGCAAAGTTGCAAACAACACTCCGGGAAATTATAGGGACTCTAAATCTACAAATAATGCATGCAAGTATCATTTGCAGGCATAAAACACTGAATTCTTGTTAGACAAATAAATGTGTTTCAGTTGCTCAATGGACTACAATGGGTGGGGGAGAGAGAATAAGAGTTACTGCACTCGGGATTGACTCAAATACCGAGATCCAAGGAAACATACTACAGAGTAAGCATGCAAATTATGTTAAAAGATATTTACAATAGAGAGTAGCTACCTTAGAATCATGACAGCCATATCAGAGTTCTTGTGAAAATCCAGAATAATATCCTCCGCCATTTTCTTGGCTTTTCCGTATGGATTAATGGGAAACTGCACGATTCAAAGAAAACAAGGCTTCTAAGTCGATTGAGTGCACCCAACAAGCAAGCAAGCAATAGACTGGGAATGTAAACTTCAGCAATCTCACCTGAGGGGTTTCTTCTGTAATCGGCATTTTTTCGGGTTCCCCATAAGTTGCACATGTGCTAGAATAAATCAATGTCTTCACTCCATGCGCAGCCATGGCTTCTAATACAACAAGAGTATTTGATGTAATATTGTGATAATACCTGAGTTGGAAAAAAAAAAAAGTTAGGGGGAAAATTTCTCCAAGAAAGAGAATTGCTATGCTCCATTTTTCATTAATGAAAGAAGATGACACCACGTAGGAAAATCAATGGCATCACCGAAAGAAGAATTTCACAAAAACTTGAACTTGCAAATCACTGAAATTTGAGATCTGCATCTTTCAGGAGGAGAGGATTTTAGTTTCTTATCAAACCTCAGGTTCAAATAGTACCGATAGTAATGCCGATTATTTTAATGCAAGCACATTTTAAACACTTTTGCTTCATTAAACTTGCCAATTGTGGATTATTATGAGAAACCAACTTCACTGGAATATATTGAACAGCAACCCAAAAAGGCAAAAACATCTCAAGGAATCGAGTAGTCTGACAAAATCTTATGTAATTCTGATTATATAAAAAGATACTCACTTCAATGGATCAAGGGTACTCTCTCCAACATATGCTACAGCAGCAAAATGCATCACTGCATCAAATGCATTTTCGGAAAAAATTCTCTGCACCTGTGTGTTACAAAAGAAAAGAGTAAAGGTAAAAAAAATTTGAACACATCATAGGAAAAAGAATCATAAGCAAATAGAACTGTGAGGATACCGATTTCGCATCCCCTAGATCAGCATAAATAAACTGAAGTCTCCCTGGCTCTGGAAATAATTGTTGCAGGACATGGATGGCACCAAGGTTTCCCCGTGAGAGATTGTCCTGACATTCGAAAATGTACATACTTCATCACAGGCACCGATTATAGCAACAGAGAATCAGAAAGAACTGTCAATATCAGAAAGGTACCACTATAGTCACACGATAAAAATCCTTCAGGAGTCGTAATGCAGCATGTGAACCGATGTATCCAGCACCTCCAGTTACCAAGACATGTGTCACACCAGGTTCATGACTGGAGAACTATATAGACACCAAAAACATGCATACTTAGAAGAGGCGGACCAACCCAAAGAAAGAATAATATAAGCTTCAGCAGCTTCTCGGAAAGTTGAAAGAACTAAAATTCAAATTTCACAATCAAATCTTGAGTGATTCCCAAAAAAACAACATTTCAGAATGAGATGTTATTTTTTTTTTTTAAGTTGAGAAGAAACTGTTGGAAGTACCCTTTAGAAGAACTAAGTAATCACTGATCAGAGCTATTTCAGAGTTTAGATCTTCAGGCTTCCCGAAACAAGAATATGATCCTTTAATCTTAAGGAAGTGATGCATAAACATGCAAACAAAGTAATGGCAGCTCGAACATCAAAGTAACAGAAACATTAAAAAGTTAGAAATAAATTACTTGGCTAGGGGTGGTAAAATTTGGGGACTGCTTGAGCATAAGAATGCACAATGCTGTAAGAGTGGAAACCATTAATATTTTTCCACATAGGTTGCTCTTCTTCTTCGGATCCGCATAGTCCATGCCTGAAAAACAAAGAAATAAGATCAGAATTGATACATGAACCATCAAAAGCAAGAAGTGAATATGATAAACCGCCCCGAAATGAAAGAAAACTCCACCTCCTAAAGACAAGGATCTACTAGACCTCGGCTGAGTTCTGGTCCTTGTTAAACTCAGCATTGAGGAATATCTTTCTTGTTCCTAAACAAATAAAAATCTTCTATAAATCAAAACATTAACATCAACCACCAACCAATACACCCGTATCCTCCGGTGTCCTGCAAAAAAATTCAAACCATTATGGATTTGAAAACTCTAAAGCATGTGATTTAAAACGGAAAGCTTGTTTGAAGACAAAGAAACATGAACATAACTTAAAGCTGGGCCCTAATGAAAAGGATGGATATAATCACATCCAGAAAATTGCATCAACAATTAGCAAACCGCTCAAACATATTCAAATTCAAAGTCTTCTAGCAGCTTAGAAGGTAGAATAGGACATTAGAATACCAAATGATCTTGAGAAAACACAGTAACTACAAACATCAAAACAAACTTAAAACCCTCAAGATCCACCTTAAGCCAATCGAAATTCTCAATTTCAACCAAAACAAATCAAACCGCAGCTAATAATCCAGTTTATTCTTGAATTACCCAAATCGCCAGAAAAATAAAGGAAAAGGCCAAATATTCAAATAAAACCTCAAACGAAACTGAAGAGCCAATTTAGAATTCCAAGCGCTGCAACAGATAAATGATCAGAGAGAAAAATTTGCGATTTTCTCATCCCACAAATCTCTCGCCACATGTATGCATGTATCTGTATGATCACAAGATCTGAAAAGGCTATAAAATCGATGAACAGAAAAAAGAAAAGGTTCTGCCACATAACAAAAGGACAAACGACGATGACTCATACGCATTCATTCACGATAACTCGACCTAAAAATCCCTCAAGAATACATAAACAAGATCGGATTTTGGCATTCACCCACAACATTTACAGAAAATGCGAAGAAACCCGCAAAAAAAAAAGTAGAGATAGAAAGAGAGAGCCATACAAGAAAAAGGGTGAGAGAGAGAGAGCAGGTGGCGGTGTTCCTGCTTGGGTCTCAGTTTTGAATTTGCTGCGAATAGTTAACAGCAGCCCAAGAAATCTTATTATATGATTATTAACACTATTCACTTAACCCCAGCTATTATATTCTTCAACAAAAATTTGACCAAACCGAATAAATTTACTGGTGGAATTTGATTGACGCGGTGAAGGTTTGAGAAAAAGTCGAAAACCCAAAAACTGATTTTGATGGGAGCGGAGAAGAGAGGAGGAAATCGAAATCCCCATTATTCCCAAATACGACAATTTTTATTTAATTTCTTAATTAATTTTTGTCCTTTTCTCTTTTACTCGTTTCTTCTTGCATTTATTATTTTACCAATTTTTTCGTGAAATTTATTAATACCCATTTTTTACTATATGTATTATGAAAATACCCAAAATATTATATTCATTCAAAAAATACCCACCGTACTATTCTGACATTTCTTTCAGAATTCTGTTATAAATTTTTTCAAAAAAAATAAAGTTAACTGAAATATTTTGATTAAAATATATTTTTATTGAGGAGAGACAAGGTCGGTGTCGGGTCTGTGTCGGACCATGATACAGACCCGGCACCGACCACAATCAAAATAAAATTAAAAAAATTAAAAAAATTATTTTTTTATTCATATGAGTGGGTCAGTGCCATGGGTCGGTGTCTCGCGAAACCGACCTAAGGCACCGACCCACTCACAAGAATAAAAAAATAATTTTCACAAGAATAATTTTTTTTTTTATTGTGGTCGGTGCCAGGTCTGTGTCATAGTCCGACATCGACCACAATTAAAATAAAACAAAAAAAAATAAAAAAAAGTGGGTCGGTGGTCGGTGCCTCCGCCACCGACCCACTCCCCCCCGACCCCACTCCCCCCCCCACCCACTCCCCCCCCACAAATA
>JAPKLW010000519.1:230576-251504 GCA_026898455.1 Plectranthus barbatus
TTGGCCCAACACGTTAAATAAATAGAGTCCTCTTAGCCCAATTCTCCAAATAAATAAAAATGCTGGGCTTAAATAATTAACTCGGCCCAATCGCGTCGCTACGATAATATTAAATATTTCCGAGTTGAATAAATTATTCTGATCGTCATCCGTTATTTATTTATCGAATTTTACTATTCGTCCTCGCAGCTATAATTCGGATATCATAGAGAAGTCGCTTGATGATATTGATAATATAATGGTTGTAGTGACGTTTGCTTCGCAATTTATTAAATAAAAGGTTGGAAAAATACGGGGCGTTACAGTTTTCTAGGCGGTAGTTAATCGGTAAGTTAATTTTCATATATATATATATTTATTTATTTATCAATTAATAAAAAATAAGATTATCTAAATTTTAATTAGTTTTTTAAAACTATATAAAAAATAGGGTGCTCGAACTGATTATGCGACACACAACATGCTTAGTCGGCCACCTAAATCGGTACTTAGGCGGATTAGGCGGCCTAGGCAGTGCCTAGGCGTTGATTACTCGCCAGGCCGATTAGACACGGGGATTAGAGGGTAATCGGTTCGGTGGAGGACTACCTAATGCCTAGGCGGGATTTTTACAACACTGCTCATACCCGACTATCTCTCCTAATCATTAACCTACTAATCCTACTTAACTATTTCTCATAATCACTTTTTCTTAATCTCCATGGCCGGTCAAACGTCTCAAGAGACCCGAGACGGAGGGAATACTTTTGTTTCCTAAAAGGATAAATTTTTCTCAAACTCACCAATAAATTATTAGTATCACTATACGTACAAATATTGATTATCATTTTGATTTGAAATTAAGAATTAAGGACATATGGAGTATTTAATTAAGTACTTGAATAGAGCTTATGGTTTAATTATATATATATGCTAAGAATTTGTGTTAGAAAGTGCTTTTGGTGAGAGATTATTGTATTTTATATTCAGAATGCGCATTTTGATTATGCATTCCCGATTACAATTGGAACTATAATATATTTTAATATAATAAACATATTATTTATTAGACTGTAATATAGTTTCATTTAGTTTCCATTGGTATTTTTATTTTGAACTGAATATGTTGTGTGTTAAAATTAATGTATTTTGTAATTCAAATTTCGAACCGAATACTCTCGATGTACGAAAAATTAAAAATGATATATTCACTAAATTTTTAACCGTAAAGATGTCAAACGGCCTGCTTTATCTGGTCGAATAAATTCGGACTGAATTTTTTCGAGATGAAAGTTTCTGAAAGATCACAAAAATTCTCAATCCAGGACCCGAAAGATCATACAATTTTCAATCTAGGATCCGTAAGATCATACAATTCTCAATTCAGGACCTCAATATCAGGTCCTGGATTGAGAATTGTTTAATCTTTCGGGTCCTGGATTGACAAATTATCTTTCGAGTCCTGGATTGACAACATTGAATATTCGGGTTGTGACCCATCAAATTGACAAAATTGTGTTTAAATATTATTTTTTATTATTAAAATAAATTAAACATATTTAAAAATAACATTATAATTTTTATAATTTTATAGTTGCATAAAAAATCAAATTATATCATATAACAACAATAATATATTTGATGTATGACATTGGTGCATCAACTATAACTATACAACTTTAACAATATTGTTAAATAAATTAAAAAAGCTGTATGAAATGGAAAAGTATATTGCATTATATATATAAGTATAATAATGTATTATATATCATAATAAATTTGTATGAAGTCTTGAGATCTTACAATTATGCTAAATGAATTGTAACTACAAAAATTAAAGTAAAATAAACTTGTGATTTAATAAGATATACTAAAAGTTTTATTTAAAAAAAAGATTGATCCGGCAGATCAATAGATTTAACTCAGTGACTGTTTTAACTTTTTTTTTTTTAAAATAATTTGTCCTCGGATTATTAGAATTAGGGATGTGAATTTAGCCCTAAATCTGCAGGTTGACCTCATTAACCCGAGCTGAAATGCGGGTTAGGATCGAAATATTTTGGTTCGAAAAAAATTTAGCCCGAATAGCCCAGGACCGAATAACCCGAGACCTGATAGGGTTGCGCTCGAAATCCGAAGGGTTGGCCCGATTAATCCGATTATTTTTTTTGTAAATAGGATGGCCTTTGGTTTGGTTCTTGTTGGGCCGCTTATTTGTTTAGCCCTTCCTATCTCCGAGCCCATTATTTCTGGTTGGGTTTATGGATTGTGGGCTGGCCTTGTTGGTTCGGGTTTGGCGGTTTCCGGGTAGTAAGTTGGGGCGGTTTCAACCGCTCCTACTATATAAGGAGGGTGACCCGGTTTGTTCATTCATCCTGAAACCTAACCCTAATTGTGCGCCGCTCTCTCTCTCTCTCTTCGATATTCGCTCTCCCTTCTCTCTTCCTTTGTGTGTGTGATCTGAGGGGTTTTTCCGGTGAGCCTTTGTGAGATAGAGAGATCCCGACCCTCGGCAACCTTTACCTTCTCCCTTTCGGCCGTTGGATGGCTAGAACTCACATGAGGTGAGTTCTGAGCCTAAACCTTGTCCCTTCGAGTTCTTGGGCGGTTGGAGGTACCTTAGATCGGGAGATCCAGACGGCGGAGGTCAGAAGGCGGTCAAAGCTTCAAGATCGGACCAAGTCCGAAGAGGAACCCTAGCCCAGTCAGGGCTAGGTCGAGGTCCGGGCGAAGTAACAGGCCGGAAACAGACGAGCAGGCTCAAATACCCAACATTTTTTATTAATATATTTATCATAATTATAATACTAAAATCTACTTCTAATATTGAATATCATATTTATTAATTAAGTTTTAAGTTATATAATTATATTTAGTTCAAATAGTATTCAATACATAGTTAATTTTATTTATTTATGAATTTAAAAATATTGCTAAATAAAAAATAATATATTTCTAATAGTTAAATTTATCATCATCTAAAAATTTGTGATGTGGTATGCATTTTTTATAAGAGAGAAGTAATATTTTATTTATTTTTTATTATTTAAAATATTAAAAAGGAGTGAAAAGATATTAAAAATAAAAAATAATTAAAAATTTATTGACCCGACGGGCTTGCCCGAAAACCGATAGGTTCCCGAAAAAATTCCAATCCGATTCAACCTGGACCAATTAACCCGCAGGCCGCCCGAGCTGACCCGAAATCCGACGGATTAGCTCGATTGATATCCCTAATTTGAATGTCAAAATTTTGAGGGTAAATTTAATTTTGTTCAAAATATGAGACGGAAGACACAATTAAGAATTTTTATAAAAGAATAAGAAAACGGAAGAATTCGATGAATTAATGAGTTAAAAATTTGATTGTTTGGCAGCTGTAACCCAGTTTTGTATTTGAGCAGAACAGATCAATCAATCAATCGTCTGTTTTCATATTTCATTTTACTCCACATTTATAATTTTTTTTTTTTACTTTTTGAAATAATCCACATTTGTAATAATTATTACTGAATGAAAATCTTAGTTATTAATGAACAAAATCTACCTAGTCATTTCCAATTTTACGTTAGAAGATAAATGATGATTAAATTTAATGAGGCAGTAATCACACAAACTATTTATCACTTACTATTTTTACAAGAGGAAAAAAAAAAGTCTGTCCGAGTCTGAAGAAGATCCTGTGTTGACTCTGAATACAATACAATAGTTTTTTTAAAAAATAAATTGATTCAATAAAATTACTTATTATATTAAATAATATGAATTTAAACGAACGCATCACTTACACATCCATGAATTATGTTTATTGAATATCTTTCTTGGTTTCAAAAATCCAAAATAAAAATAAAAATTAAGAATCATCCTTTTATTGGATTCCTTTTGGGTTTAGTAAAATTGAGTCTTTTATTAAGAAAAACATGATCATTCGGATAGTATTAATTTCTTGCCTTAATAATATTTGAATGTTGTAGTATTAGTTAATCAATTTTCATATTTGTCATTCTTTATATTACTTAATAATATAATTAATTATATATCCAACAACGTATAAAATAAATAATAATTAACTATAATTGGTACTATTAATTAAATGTATTCATAAAACAACACAATATATATATATATATATATTAATAATTATTATTTATTATTATGAATTTACTAATATATTAAGATATTATAAAAAAGCCAATTGATATCACAAATTTACTAATAAATTATTACTATGCATATTTTGATTATAATCATAATTTGTATTGGAGAAACTAGAATAATTTGTGATATAATTAATTCTGATAGACCACCAATATTTGCCTCAGATAATAAATTATTATTGAGACATGTATATATAGAGTTCACAAGATATGAATAATTATCTAGAGATATACATGATTTATAATTATATGAATATATCTAAGTAGATTTAGATATGTCCTTTGTATGTGTATATTCGATCATATCTACTCTAATATCCCCCTCAAGCGAGATTGTGGTAAACTCACAACTCGAAGCTTGTCACGAAAGTATTCGAACAACGGACGAGTTAGCCCTTTAGTGAAGATATCGGCGACCTGTTCAGAGGAAGGAACGAAGTCTGTAAGGAGCTTCTTTGCATGAACTAATTCTCTGACAAAATGATAGTCAATATCAATGTGCTTAGCTCGTTTATGAGCCATGAGATTTCAACTGAGAAAAATCGCACTTTTGTTGTCGCTGAAAAGTGATGGCGGATTCGAAAGCCGTATGCACAGTTCATGAAGCAAATTCAGACACCCATATCACTTCGGCAGCCGTGTTTGCTAGGGCTCGATATTCCGACTCGCAGCTTGAACGTGAGAACGTGAGACAGTAGGTTGCTTCTTAGCACTCAAAACCAATATCATTGTTTAAGAGTTATTTATACTTTAGTTAGAATTTCAAACCATAATATAAATTGGTTCAAAGCTTGATCATAATTTTCTTATGATGAATCATTTTATTGGAAGGTTGAATTATAGAGTATATAGTCTCACACTTATATTTATGAATATACTCGACTTGATTTTTGGAGCAAATAATTTGATTTTGACAGTAACTTTAATTTTTAACTGCCTAGCTTTTTTTTAATTTTTTAGAATTGTAATATATAAATTGAGAATAAAACTCATGGATATTAAACTTTATTTTTTTTCATAATAAAATAGAATGAATTTAAACTTCATTCAATATCCTTACTGTAACTTGAAATCATAACTTATTGGACACGAATAATATGTTTATTACTTACACTTCACGTTTTCAATGATTTTATATTTTTTCTAATCCTCAAACATATACACTCTAAAAATATTATTTAAATAATGAAATTTAATTATACAAAGATATATGTAATATATAAGAATACAAACAATATATTTCACATGAAAACATGTAGTTTATTATTTTGTGAGATATTTATTTTGACATTTTGTAAATTGTTAATGGTGGAATTTTGAGAGGATATTTTGGATAAGAATACTAGATAAATTAGGAAAATAATACTCCCTCCGTCACGGCTGAATTGTCTCGGGTTGACCGGGCACAATAACCAAGGAGTGTGAGTGTAAAGTAAGTTGAGTGGAATTAATATTTTATTGTTGAGTGTAAAAAAGTTGTTGTTTTAAGTAATGAGACAATTGAGGTGGGACGGACGAAAAAGGAAAGTGGGACAATTGAGGTGGGACAGAGGGAGTAGAACACAAGATAGTTACGAAAACAATAAATGCTTGATCAATGATAGAGCTAAAAGACTTGACTTTTAATGTTGTACTTAATGCATGAATACAATGTGTCTTCTACATTAATTGTGGATCCTTTTATAGGAATCCAAATATGTACATGACTTTTCGTCAAAGGTTGCAATGCTTCAGCTGAACGGCTGGCTCGAACAGTCATGTTTATTGATTTGAGCTGCCTTAGCCGTCACCTTGTTCATGATCAGAGTTTGAACTCGGACTTCCAGCTCGAACATCTTCACATCTCGGCTTTCTATTCGGCCATCAACGTACACACATCGTTTGAGCTTTAACACTTGGACTTATAATTTCCTCCGTGGATTTGGGCCCTTTTCTTTGATGGATCCCGATAATGAGCTTGCTCATTTTGGGGTCATAACATAAATGAATTTTATGAGGAAAAGAAGAGAAAATTTCAATTATATTTATCTAAATGTATAAATGTATAGGTGCTAATATTATAGATTTATTAATATATTGATGAAGTAAGGTTACACAACTGATATAATTAATAAAAATTTTATAAGAAAATATATACTCCCTCCGTCCCACTAGAATAAGTCCACTTACCGAATTTGGCGTCCCAATTAAATTGGCCCCTTTTTAAAAATGACAATTTTTTCACACACAATAATAAAATATTCATTCCACTAACTCATTCTATACTCATAACCCTTAATTTTCGTACAGAAAAGAAAGGAACTTATTAAAATGGAACGGACGGAATACTATTAATTATCTAATAAAATCATATTTATTAAATGTTACTTGGCAGCGCTGCTGTAAGCCTGTAACCTGTAAATCAATCAATCGTCTGTATTCACATCCAATAGAATAATTCAGCAATATTCATTCTACTCCACATGTTATTTATTTATTTTTTTAAAAGAAAATTAATACACCTTTGTAATCATTATTACTGGAGAAAATCTTAATTTATTACTCAACAAAATCTATATAATCATTTCTATTTTTAGATTGGAACATTAAATGAAAATGAATTGCAGTAATAAAATTTAACTATTTTTAATGAGGGTTACTTGAAAGCTTTCCTCACTCTTATTTACGAACCAGTAACTACACAATCTAACACCTATTCAAGAGTTAGAAAAAAATAATGTCGACGTCGGAATCTGAAGAAGCTCATGTGTTGACTCTGAAAGTTTTCATGGACAAACAGAAATCCAAAGTCTTATTTGCAGAAGCCGATAGCCACTTCGTGGATGCACTGCTAACCTTCTTGGCGTTGCCATTGGCAAACGTAATGGATCTTCTGGGCACCACTCAAGGCAATGGCCCGCCAACTTTTTTCGAAAGCTTATCCGCTGTGGGGAGGAGTTTCTGTAACGATGATGCTGTCATGAATTTATACGAGGGACGTGCAACTTCTATAAAAATGTTGTTATGTCCCATTAGTTCGTTGGCAGATGAACTCGCTAGGATCAAACTCGATATTTCTGACAGTTTTCGCACCAAATACTACATTTGTAAGAACCCTAGCTGTGCTGAATTTGGTGTCAGTGTTTTTAAAATGGAGAATGATGGAGTACGTTTGGGTAATGCATACGCTTGTGGTTGTGGGAATAAATTGGATAGAGAAGTATGCGAGGATTTCGGAGCTGGTAAGCTCACAAGAGACGAACTGTCTTTCATCATCTTCGATGATCTGAGGGTGCTACCTAACGTTAATAGATTCAGACAAACTCTCCATGATCTTGGTATTAAGGATTTCAATGATGTGAAGATGGTGACTTGGGGCTTTGACAGATTTGAAGTGAGTATTCCCCATCTTCTTTTTTTTTTTCTTACATTAATTCAATCAAGATTTAGAGTTTTAATATGACTGTGAGTTTTGATTCATATATTTTTCTGCAAATAGTTTATCTTTTTGTTCAAGTTGGCGATGCTTTCCACCACCCCATTGACAGACTATGCAATCTACTGCGCTGGTAAGAAGATAGACGACTTGATAGACTTGAGCTTATATGAGGCGATTTCAATAGCTGCAAACCCAGAAAACCTTTTCCATTTTCCTGAGAATTTCCCTTTCTCCACTAGGTTATTTAACATGAATCTCAGTCTCTCTCCAAAAATCGACAGACAAATTTCTGTATGCGCTAGCAAGGAGTAACTTCATAGAATTCCTATTAAGTCTACTTACTATTCCTCTAGGAGGAGTTGAGTACCTTTTTGACGGTCACACTGCATTCAGAAGCATCGACAATTTAGGCCATCTCCAACCCAAAACACCAAACTCAAACCCAAAATGCAGTAAATATCAAATCAAATAGTAATTTATCTCCAACCCAAAACACCAAACTTCAAACCCAAAAGAATATTCTCAGCATATTCTTTCTTTTACAATTTTTTATACTTTTCAAATACAACCAATATATTTATCATATTTATAATTTGACCCCTTTATTAATTTTAATAAAATGAATTATTATAATATAATTAATCAATAATAAATATACATATTATTAATATATTTAGGTAGTGAATTTTATTTTAATAAAAAAATTAAATAAGAAAAACAGTTTAATAATAAAAAATATTAAATAATACATATCAAAATTTGATAATAAAAAAATATAAAATGCACGTATTATATATGTATAACTACTGCTTTGATTATATATTATTGATATGCTATATAACTATATTTAATTATTTTATAAGCAATATAGATATATAAAACAAAAATAAATGAATAAAATAAAATTATGTAAAGGCAAAAAACTTAGAACAAAAATTTTGAAGGATTTGTGAATAAATAAAAAGATAAAGTTTTCAATAAAAAAAGATATGCGTTTGCACTATATTGCAACGCAAATTTGCGTTTTTTTGGAGAGAGAAAACGCAAAAATGCAAAATGGGTTTGCGTTTGCGTATGGATTGGAAGCTGAAATTTGAGAGATTATGCGTTTGCGTTTGAATTTGCGCATGGGTTGGAGATGGTCTTATACAGAAGTGTGAGGGATAGGATTTGTAACATATATTTTGCGAAACCTCGTATCAGAGACATGTTAATCAAACCGAAGCTGCCTTATGGCTACAATTTTAGGAAAGAGTTTCTGATAGACTCTGAGCAAACCCCTACTCCACTTTATGTTCGTAGAGAAGAAAAAAGCATATGTTTGAGTTATGATGAGAAGCGTGGGGCATTAGCTTCTTTCAAGATGATCAGTAACTCCAACTCCGAGGCCTGCTTTGTTAAAGCAAACTCTATGTGCATTGTGAGTGGTGATTTGAGTATGCAACGTTATAGTGTTGCAAACACCCTTAGGCTTCTCAAAGATATGGATATCCCACTGTCGGATGTGAAAGAAATGCAGTTCGGCATTGGATTTGACGAGGTAAGAATTTTATATATGTATCGATCGGTTTTACTTCTACGTACTTCATTGATTGATTTCTTCATGTGTTAACGAATTGGTTTTGTTTTGGTGTAGGCGATGAGAATACTGAAAGCTTCTCTTGTATCAGAAAAAGTTTTTACTGATGCCATCGTCAATCCGAAGCTGGAGAAGATGAAGAACGGACCAAAACGCCAGCGTACTTAGATTTTCCTCTAGCTTTTGTTGTTGAATTAAACCCTTTTTGAAATATTTAAAACTATGTTTATGACTTATCAAAACTATGTTTCTTCCCTCTTATTTTCTGCAATTTACGTCATTTATTTATGCTTGCAAACTGGTTTAATATTAATTGAGTACTTGGAATATAGCTTGGCGTTTAATCAGATAGACTTAAGTACTTAGGGAATGTTTCTCATGTTAGGAACGTCTAAACAGTTTAGGTGGGTTTTATCCATTAACCTAAGTCAAACTCATCTAATATACCTTAATTAGGGATTAATAAATCATATTTGGGATGGGTAAACCTATTTGGATATGGATAAACCTGCCTAAACGTTTTATGCGTACCTAACGCAAATTTTTGCCAAATATTTATTATTTTTTTAATAGTCTATTATATAAATAAGACAAAATAGTGCGAGGGGACTTGTTTTCTGCAATATGAAAAGCAACGCCCCAAGTTCAAACATGCAGACTTTTTTATTTGGATAACGTATTTTCATCATTATACACGATCAAGAGACAATTTTGGGCACGAAATATGTTTCAATGAATACTCACAATATCAAATGAATTTTCAATCAAATACGCTACAAAGTCTTACTAATCTTACTAATGTTTCATATAACATACCATATTGAGGCTTACCCTGGAAAAAAATCCTTTTGTATCTCAACCCGATTATAGATATAGATTTTTGGCAAATTTTCCAAAACTTAATAAAAGTTAAAAATTTATTTGCCACATGTTGATATAGTGTCATGCGGCATTGTGTCACTTAACTGATAACATAATTATATTTTGGCATATATTTTTTTTCTAACAAAAAAATGGAGTATATTTTCCTAATTTGAGAAAAATGGGGATATAATTCTCTATTCCCTTTTAATTTAACTAGTTTGCTTACTTATTTACTAATAATTTATTGTTTAATTTTACTATTTATTTTGTGAATTTATAGATTTGAAATAATCTAATTCATGCTACAACTAACTATTAAACTAATTTCAGTTTGATTTGCAATCTTGTTTGTTTTTCACATCTCTCTACACACACTTCATCAACACTAATAAATTATTTTAGGATAATTCTAAATGCAGTCACCTTTTTTTTCAATATAGCCCCCAAAATATTTAAAATATAAAAATATCATTTAATATTACTGTTTTGTTCTTATAATTTATACTCTATACTTATTAACTAAAAATTAAATATACACCCTTTTTTTTTTAATTAACCATACACCCTTTTTTTTTAATAAACCGTAGCCCTATGTTTTTTAAGAAAAATTACTTTCTTCTCTCTCTGTAGCTTCATAGCCCCATTCTTTTCTTTTCTTTTCTTTTTTTAACGTCATAACCCCATTTTTATTCTTCTAAAAAACCCACCTACAAATTAACGTCATTATTCATCATCATTCGACCAAATTGATATAACAGATTGAATAGTTGAGACATTATCGCATGGAAAATATATTATTCAACTACTAAAACAAAAAGTAATGTAACAAATATTAAAAGAAAAAAAAGCAAAAGTACAGTAAAACGTAAAGCAGTGCAATTTAAATTCAGAGCAGTCGCCTGCAATTGATTGCTATCTTAAACATCATCTTGTCCATGAATAGTTACTCTTCTCGGCGGTGGTCTTTGTAATTATTCGAACTTCTTAATTTGGTACATATTTTTTAAGAAAATATTGCATAGACACAATGTTATTTTCTTTTGGCTCTATGATGCAGTGGGAATTGCAGAGTTCGTGAATGACAGTGTAGAAATAACTTCTTGCATTGAGGTTTTCAGGAAGAACAAGAATGGGGGCTATGAGGTTTTGAAAACGAAATTAAGTTTTTTAGAATTAAAAGTAATAGGTTACAGTTAATAAAAGATGGGGAATTACAATTGTATTTTATTTATAATTAATACTTTAAATTAAATATAAGGGTAAAATAGTAATAGTAAATATTAATTTTAATTTTTAATAAAATTGGTGGCTATGTTGAGAAAAATAGTGGCTATGTTTAGAATTACCCATTATTGTATTTAGATACATTTAGATGTTCTATTTTATATACTAACATTTTTTATAGCGTTGTGATAAATATTATTAATATTAAATATTTATATATATTTATTCTAGAAATTAACATAAAATAATATTCAAATAAATCTTTTAATTCATGTTAATGTAATAAATGTTATTTTAAGTAGGTCCCAAATTATAGCATGCAAAATAAACGCGTGCAAAAGTGATTAAAATAAGTATTGTGCATGGTGCAGTTTTTCTCAAGCTTTAGGTGATTATATATATTCACAAAACACTTAATTAATTCGAGTAGTTATAAGTTCTACTTGAGTTATACTCGATCCATTAGATGAAAGTTGATGAGTTTCTTTCAAGTATTAATTGGTAAAGTATGGAACAATTGTAATGAAAGCAAAAGATAATACAAAAGTTAACAGCAGTTCATAAGTCAAATGTTTCTACTCCACTCTTTTGCATTATTAGAAGGAATCCACTAATTTCAGTTGTTTTCAATAATCACATTCGGATTACAACTTTTGTTGTTTTACTGATGGGAGACGATCCACCTACGATCATAGGTTGTTGCAGTTTTTGAACTTCACCACAAGCAATTCACTTGATAGTTTATTCAACTGCCTTGTGAGTTGAATGTTTATGTTCTCTTCATGAACGTTGATAGGAGTGTTAATTCTCCTCACCTAATCTGGGAGTAGGGGTGTGCAGCAAATTAATTTGGCCAGTTTTATTATTTTCAGAAAAGTTATTTGGCTTGATTGGTTTGAAAATTCTTAAATCACATCATTTAATTTGACCGACAGTTAGAAGGATGAAATCATCCGAATAGATATAATTATTTTAAATATAATAATGTTAGTTAAATATTATTTGATATAAAGTTAAAATATATTATCTACTAATGTACTAAAGTAAAGTAATTTAATAAAATTACAAATTTGTCACTTTCCCTTAAAAAACATTATAACAATAAGGTAGAATATGAAATTTTATCCAAAAAAATTTTACTTTTCGGAATTTTATCCAAAGTTTTATTTGCTAGGGTATTTTATCCAAAAGATTTATACTCTCTCCGTCCCAAGTAAATTGTCCACATTTCCTTTTTCGACTGTCCCACAATATTAGTCCACTTTCCTAAAATTGCAAATTCTCTACACTCATCAATAAAATATTCATCCCACTAACTCTCACTATCACTCACATGCATTGGTTATCGTGCCCGGTCAAATGTGGACAATTTGACCGGGACGGAGGGAGTATTTTGTTTGAGAATTTTGTCCTATTTAACTGAATGTAGTTTTTTTTTTTTTTTTTTACGATGAATTTCCTGTTAAATTTCACATTATGTCTATGTCACGCCCAACTGACACCTATATTGGCTATTAATGAGCTTGACACTACGCTAAATTTAACGTGTGAATCATCGTAAAAAGTTTACTGCAGTTAATTAAATTGGATAAAACTCCCAAATAAAATATTCTTTTTTTAAAATTCCCAATATGTAAAACTTTGGATAAAATCACCCAACATATAAAATTTTGGATAAAATTTTTAGAAGTATAATTTTTTTTGGATAAAACTATGTATTCTCCCTAACAATAAAAACACATTTAATGATTTTAGAATGCTGACCCACATACGATAAATACATATTAAATATTTATAATTAATATAATGATGAAATTAAATATTAATAATAATTAAAATTAATCCCAATACTAACTTATACTCCCTCCTTCTCGAGTAAATTGTCAATTATTCCTTTTTCGTCCGTCCTGCGATATTAGTTTACTTTCAAAAAATGACAAAAATTAATATTTTAATTAACCTAATTAACTTAATTAAGTATTTTATTTATTTAATTAAAACATTAAATAAAATTCCCTAAAACTACCCCTCTCAAACTCTAAAATCACAACCCCTCCGCAATTCACTCTTGCGCCGCACTCATCTTCTTCTCTCCCCCAACCCTCTGAAACCCTACTTCTCTCTTCTTTTCTCTCCGCCGCCCTTCTCACCCTCAATGATGAATTCCTCCGATTTATGTACCTTCTCGCAGCCCCCTTTACCCGCGATGAAGAAACCCTCTGATGTCGATACCTTCTCGCTGCTCCCCTCACCCGAGATGAAGAAATTCGATGACTTGTAGCCTCCGCTATCCCCTCCGTTCTCGGTTGCTATTGCAGACGACGAAATCATTTGGGCGGATGTTTACTTGTTTATCGACGATTTATGCACCGCCGATTTGCTGTTTCTCATGATGGAACCCTCCGACATATCTTTCACAAAGGATGTCATTGCCGTCGGCACTAGGGGTGGGAAAAAATACCGAAATACCGGTATACCGTACATATTGTATCGAAAAATTATCCAAAATACCGAAATCTTGGTATACCGTCATTAACGGTACGGTATGATACCGTACCGAAAATCTACAGTACGGTAACGGTATGAGATTCTAAAATATAGGGTATACCGTCTACATACCGTACCGAATAAATAAATATTATTTTTTTATTTTAAATAATATAATATTATTAATATATAATAGTATTTATCCTATATATTTATTTCAGAATGTTCATATCTAATACTTTTCTAATTTTAATTCTTTATTCTCCCTCGTTCAACTTATTTTTATTATTGAGACGTTTTAATAATAACACCTAGATTGAAATTCTAATAATTATTTCTACATTATTATTTTATTTTTAATATTTATTTTTTTATAGTTTAATTGTTATGATGTAAATTATCATAATTGTTTTGTTATATTGAAAAGTGATTATTTGAACATAAATAATATTAGTGTTAAGACATATTTTGGTATTATAATGATTCACAATTTCACTTCTTTTTATTTAACATTTTGATATATATGGGCATTTTACTTAGTTGTGTATAGTTATTAAAAAAATAATTTATATTATATTATTGCACTTGTAGAATGATAGAATATAATAAAAAATAGACAATAATATTTAAACAAAAGTTAATAATAATTTTTGTTTGATGATGATAAAAAAGTAGTGAGTTGATTAAATCGATGACATGTAATCAGAAATTGGGTTAATTCCTACATAATAAAGTATCCTACATTGATAAAGAATAAAACACACACAAATGAAAGCATCTATAAATGAGCAACCATTTTGATATCCCACATTGTTAATTATCAAATACAAATGAATTGAGTTACCTATAAAATACATCTTTGTATTGTTAATTAGTGCTATTACCTAAACCATCAATTTGGTGGTAATCGGGACAAGGTTGTCGACCACATAGCCGGTGAGAAGTTGCCTTGGAACTTATTTTTTAATTAAATAATAATATTATTAATATTTATATATTATTTTAATTAATAATATTCGGTACGGTACGGTCTACCGTTACGGTATATTACGGTATACCGTAAAATTTCGGTATGGTACGGTATACCGTTATTATGGTACGATAACTGTATTCAGTTTATGTTATACCGAAACTTCGGTATACCGATAGTTACGGTACGATAATGGTATGCATTTTCTCATACCGTAAAGTTCGGTATGGTATACAGTACAGTGAAAATTTTTCGGCATACCATACCGTCCCACTCGGCACCGAGGATTAGGGTAAGACTGAAGATGAGAAACTGAGCGGATCTTCCCCACTAGATTGCATGGCTGGCGGTTGAAGTCGATGAGATGGAGTTTCCACTGGATGAGAAGAGGAAACTCGTTCGGGCATTTTGGGAGACTCAATTCCCTACTATTCGGTGAACTTTGCTAATTTTTAGTTTTAGATCTATTTGAATTTGTGATTTGTTGGGTATTCGATTTTTTGATATGTTGGGTAATCGGTGTTCTGTCTATTGCTGGATGATATGGTTTTTGATCTATTGGTGATTGATATTCGGCTGACTTGAATGATTTTTGATCTGTTGGTGGTTGATATTTGGTTGACATGAATGATTTCTGATCTGTTGGTTGTTGATATCGGTTCGAATGAATGATTTCTGATCTCTTGGTTAAGGTTATTCAGCGTTTTTATTTCACTGTGGGGATTTAGTTTTCTAGAATTTTGAGATGATTGTTTATTGTTCACATAAAAAGATTGTTTGAACAAATGCTTTACAAACATAAATTATTAATTAATTTATTAATTACATCAATAATATCCCTTATTACATTTATTATTGATTATCATGTTCGTTCAAAAGGTACTACGGTGCCGACCCGAAGTTAAAAAAAAATTAATGATCCCTACCTTAATGTTTTAATATTTATTTTTTTTTAATTTTTGGTCGTTAATGTGATGATTGGGGTCAAGACCACGTGTAAAAATTTTAAAATATTTAATAAATTAAAAACTTAATTCAAAATTTATTCTTTACAACTTTTTCTGAAAAAAAACACACCAATATGTAAGAAAATGTTAGTATGATGTCCTTTGAGGTATTTCTTGAAGAGTGGGATTTATTAATACCCACTTTCAGCTATAAGCATTTCAAAAATACCCAAAATATTATATTGCTTCAAGAAATACCCACTGCACATATCTGACAATTATCAGAAGTTAAATGTCGTTATTTTCACAAAAAAACATGTAGAATGAGACATGTTGAATAAAAAAATAAAATTGTCGGTCAATTAATACACGGATCCGACTAAGAAATAAATAAAAATGTTAAAAAAAGGAACGAGAAGTCGGTGCCACGTAGGTCGGTGTCGATTGCTGAGGCACCGACCCCCGACACCGACCAACGTGGCAAGATTTTTAAAAAAAATAAGTTGGCCACGTCAGTCGGTATCGACGCCACGTAGGTCGATGCCGCTGATACCGACTGACGTGGCATTAATCCACGTAGGTCGGTGTCGAAGTTGGTGTCATATAATTGACACCGACCCGGCACCGACCGGCCCCCACTCTGAAAAAAAAAATACAAAATGATCCAAATTTTGATTTCTTCCCATTCCTTCGACCTCGACTCTCAACGTCGACTTCTCCACCAAAAATCCCTCTTGCCATTCTCACAAAAATCGACCAACACTTCGCATAAATTTCGCACCAATGGCCGCCCATAATGAGGTAAATATTTTCCACAATTTTCATCCATTTTTAACCGATTAATCTTGCTATTTTTCATTTATTTTTTTGTTGTGAAACTTGCGAAAATTATGTATGAAATTGTATAAATTACATGGAGTTGTTTGAATTGTGGTTAACAATGTGTTATTATTTAGTTGATTGATAATTGGTGATGTATTCTTGGCCTAATTTTGTAAAAAAACGAATTGGGGAAAAAATTAGGGCAAAAAATTCATAATTTAGATTTATTTTGATTGATTAATTTAGGTAACCAAACATAATTGAATATAATTAATGATAGAAGGCTGGCAAAATTAGGTCAAAATGAATAGGTGCAAAAAAAATTAGGCCAAAAAAAATTTAGTGTTAAATTATGATTTGGGGAAAATTATTTTATTAGTACCTAATTAGGAAAATTATTAAAATAGGGCTAAATTAATATATAAATTAATTTTAATTTAACATTTTAATGTGAATTACGAATAATTGAAACCTTAGATTTTATTTTAGGTACTATTAGATGCTTAATTGGTTTTAATTAAATTAATTATGTTGTGGATTTTATTCTTGTATAATTTGGTCTTATTTAATTAATTTATTGTAGTTGCTTGATTAGTTTGAATTCGATCAAATTAAATTAATTTATTAATTTTCATGTTATTCTTTTATTAAATTAATTATGTTGTGGATGCTTATTTAGGTATATATAGCTTTTATTAATTTAATTTATCGTAAAGTAGTGGTAACGGAAACCGTTACACCGTGGTGTGAAACACCTAATTAAGTAATGCGTGTGATATGAGAGTATTATTGTATAACACGGGAGAATTCCGTGAACTACGATGGATAACCATAGTTATATTTAAAGTAATGATAACGGAAACCGTTATACCGTGGTGTGAAACACCAATTTAACTAATGCGTGTGATATGAGAGTATTATTGTATAACACGGGAAAATTCTGTGAACTAATTAATCATACGTTTAATTAATTTTAATATTGATATTCCTACTGAATTATTTTGTGTTAATAATCATCGTAATTAAATTTGTGCAAAATGAGATGAATTTAAATCTTTGGAATATTTGTAATTAATTATATGTTGAATAATATGTGTAGGTTGAGAGGATTAGGCCTGCTTTCCGTGGTTTAACCACGAAGATGACGTTATCCACGAAGACCACAGTACTGAAGGGGATTGCATCGACCTTAAAGTCATTGGGGGGGGGGGGGAATCCTTGGTTAATCAGTTTAGGGAAGGACCCTTTGGTTCTCTTTTAGTTTGGGAAAATAATGGTCCTAGTGCTTCCGCTCCTTTAGTAGAGCTCTTAAGTTTCCAAATTAAGAGTCATGATGATAATACAATGTTATTCTTGGTTGGTGGGAAAGTGATTCGTTTTGGGGTGCCTGAGTTTGCACTGGTTACTGGTTTGGGTTTTGGGGCCTCGTCCTTTGATCCTTGTTCTGATGATCATGATGTTCATTCTAGATCATCTGTTTTTAGAAAATTCTGTGAAAATAAGCAACTGACAGCAAATGGTTTGTTTAAGAAGTTTAAGGAGTGTACTGTACATCGTGAGGATCAATTGTTTTACTTGAGGGTCGCCAACATATTAGCTTGTTGGTGTTTTGTGTTGGGGTACCATGATAGGCGGTTAGTTGAGGGGTGGTTATATGTCCTAGTGGAGGATTTGGGTCGCTGGAATGCTTTCCCGTGGGGGCTTATTCCTACCAGGGTTTACTACACTACATTTCAGCTATGCCTAGGACTAGAGACCGAGATGGCCTCAGCACAATGAGTATTCATGGGCCTATTTGGGCATTACATGTATTATAGTAATTTAAAAACCATGGCTTATAAATTACGATATAGATATTGTAGAGTTAACACTAATGTGTTTGTAGGGTACTGTCTTATCAGTTAGAGCAGAACTATTTCGAATGGGTGAGAGAGGGTACTGTCTCACGGGTGTTTATGCACTATCCAATTATATTGAACAAAAAATACTTTGAGAGCGTTCAGGATGCGAGCACCGATTTATTCGCTGATACGGTGGAGCATATTTGTTTGTGTTTGCAACACAAGCTCAATGATGTGAATGTAACCGCATGCCGGTTCATGCGACCATCATTCTTTGTAAGTATCACAATTCTTATTATATATTGTTTGCAAGAAAAATATTGATTATCTTTTGTTGGCAGATTTGTATGAGGACCACGTTTCGGCCGTCAGCATTGGAGAGACGAGGTCAATTTCAGCCAGAGGTTCTGCTTGAATACATGAAGGGGACTGATCATGTTGTATCTCGTCCATTGAACACTGCACATACTGTAAGTGATATATTTTTTTGTAATCTTTAAATACGTTTGAAATAAGCTATTACCTAATTATTTATCTCATGTCATGCAGCTTATAGTGCCATGTAATCTTCTAAATCGTTGGTACACTGTGAAATTAGAGGTGGCTACATGGACATGCACTGTGTATGATCCATACATGGCACACACTACTGCCGAACAGAGAGCTGTCAGACAGGCTGAGATAAAAAAGATGACAGATCACATGAGGCATTTCTTCTAGATTGGACAATATTGGAATAATAATGCATTTTCATATCAGATTCCTCCGACCACAGAGATGACGGTCCGATGGGTGAGGCTTTTTCATGGCAGAATGGAACGTCATGATGCTGTATATGCATGCGCGGTTATGGAGATGTTAGTGTTCCAAAGGCCCAGTGTTGAATGGATGGAAGATCCGTCTAAGACATCATTTTATCGTCAATATTTAGCTGAGCTAATATTTGGTGACAATTCACCTAATGAAGAATAATTCTATTTGTTTATTTGTTGTATTTTGGTGACACTAACCATGTTTTATTACATTGAATGTTATATAACATTACTAATCAGATTTTATATATAACTGCATATTTTGAATAATTAAAATACTGATCCGATTTAGAGCAAAGTACAAACATTCTGCAAACTAAATGGATACATCAATTAAAATCAAAATGATCTGATTTAGAGCAAATTAAACGTTAAGAGTTTGCAGCTCGCTCCGGACACAATTGCCTCGTATGTTGTTCAGATCCACACACGCTACAACGTTTATGCGCGCGACGTCTACTGATGGAAACTCGTGAATGCTCCACACCAGATGGTCTTCAACTATTCCTAGGACAACCTGCTCGACGAGTTATGTTTGGAGGAAGTACTTTAATTGATCGTGCTTGATTTGAAACTTGCCACTCACGATGAGGTGGCAGAGAATGCACAGTTCCACTATATATCAGTCGCTGATTATTCGTCTTGTAATAATCGTGAATATAATCGTACAAATTATTTACATTGGTCCTGCAAAGTAATAATAACAAGTCAACAGAGTATTTACATGATTAATTCAACAATTGCATGAGAGCATGGTATCGAAACATAACGAATAGCAGCAATTGCATGAGAGCATGGTATCAAATCAAGCTGCCACTCACGGCATTAACAGGTCCTCAAATTCAAGTTGACCAACCAGGTTTGCTCATCGTCATTGACCTTGAATTTTCCCTCGGATATTTTAACAACCATATAGCTATGCAACAACTCAACAAGGGGAAATACCTTATGAACGGCCTCCACTGTCAATGGGTCTTCTCGTGCTGCAGCCTTAGCTCGTCTTTCGTCAAACCATTTTTCGATGATCACTCGGTATGATTCAATCATTGAACATATGGGCAAACGACGAGCATCTAGCAGTCTTGCATTAAAGACCTCTGCCGCATTTGTGGTCAAGAAGCTGTAACGGTTCACCGGACACTGTGACCTTGCCCACTTCTCAGGTCCAACCGTGATGAGCTTCTCGAAGGCTGCAGGATTGCCTTCGTTAATTCTATCCATAGCTTGCCTGAAGTCCACTTCATAATATGCATAAGCAGCCCGTTGATACAGCTTTACGATGCCCGGACCATAGCCTGTGAGCTTATTGAGCAGATGGTAGTAACAAAGACCGTGTGCTGTTCCCGGAAATATATCACTTACCGCATTTGAGATGCTAATGTGCTGGTCGGATACGATGAGTGCATCGGAGGTCAATTGGAAAGAATTCCGTAGACGAGCCATAAACCATCTCCAACTCTCGTCATTCTCGATCGGACCGACACCAATAGCTAGAGGGAACACATTTTCGTTGCCATTTTTCGTAACAGCAACAAACATAATGCCTTTGTTTCTCCCCTTTAGATGCGTGCCATCGACAACGATCACTGGTCTTAATAAATTGCACTGGTAGGCACTTCGAGAAACACCTAGGGCAACAAAGCAATGTTTAAATGTTCCATCTGCTTCAAGATCGAGAGAGGTTACCGTGCAAGGATTGTATTGCTCCAGCACTTCAAGGTATTGTGGCAGCTTTTCAAACGATTCAGCTATACTGCCGTACAGAAGTGAAATAGCAGCATTACGAGCACGCAAAGCAATACCGTAAGTTGTTTGAATTCCAAATGAT
>JAPKLW010000519.1:254377-357642 GCA_026898455.1 Plectranthus barbatus
CCCAAAAGGCCTCATACTAATGGAGTTATTGTGGACTCTTATACAAGAAATTTCTTCTTTCCTTCTCCAATGTGGGACAAGTTGAGTTTGCTACCAACAACGAGAGACGATCTGACTTTCATCATCTTCGATGATCTGCGGGTGCTGCCTAACGTCAATGGATTCAGACAAACTCTCCACGATCTTGGTATAAAGAATCTCAATGATGTGGAGATGGTGACTTGGGGTTTTGACATGCGTCGTGTGAGTTCTTTATTTTAGTTTTTTTTTTCATCACTAGTTTTTTCATTTTTGAATGCTATATAGTCATATTTTAATTTGCTGCAATGAATTAGATGACCTTTTTGTTCGAGTTGGCGATGTATTCCACCACCCCATTGACAGACTATGCCATCAACTGCGTTGGTAAGAAGAGAGACGACTTGGATGACTACATTCATTCCAAGATTTCTAACCCGGATGATCTTTTTCCTGAGAAAAATCCTCTCTCAAGTTTCCATTTCTCTCTCTTAGACATGATGAATCTCACAGTCTCTCTGCAAAAATCGACACATAAATTTCTGTATGCAGTAGCAAGGAGTGACTTCATAGAATTCCTATTAAGTCTACTTGCTATTCCTTTAGGAGGAGTTGAGTTCCTCTTTGGCGGTAACACTGCATTCAAAAGCATCGACAATTTATACACTTGTGTGAGAGATAAGATTGGGTTGAAATATTTTGCGAAACCTCGTATCAGAGAAATGTTAATCAACCCGAAGCTGCCTTATGGCTATGATTCGAGAAGAGAGTTTCTAATTGTCTCTGAACGAACCCCTCCTCCAATATATGTTCGTAGAGACGAGAAAAACATATACTCCTATTTGAGTTATGATGAGAAACGTGGGGCATTAGCTTCTTTCAAGACGACGAGTAGCCCTAACTCTAATGCATGCTTTGTTAAAGAAAATTCTATGTGCATCTTGCGTGATGATTTGAATGCAACTCCTTATAGTGTTGCATCCACCGTCAGCCTTCTCAAGAAGAAGGGTATCCCACTGTCGGATGTGGAAGAAATGCAGTTCCGCATTGGATTTGATGAGGTAGAAATATCATCTTTTTCTTCTTCTGTTTTTTTTTGCCCTTGTGTAAAAGAATTGGTTTTGTTTATATGTAGGCGATGAGAATACTGAAAGCTTCTATTACATCTAAAAATGTGATTACTGATGCCCTCGTCACTCCCAGGCTTGAGAAGATGAAGAAGGAACCGAAACGCCAGCGTACTTAGATTCTTCTTCTAGTTTGTGTTGTTATTGAATCCATATATATATCCCTTTTGAAATGTTCCAAGACTAATGTTTATCTAATTAATATGCTGTTTTTGTTTTAATCAAAACTATGTTTCTTACCTCTTATTTTTCTGCACTTTACGTTTAGCAAATATATTCATGCTTGAAAACTCGCTAGATATTTTATTCTACAACATTTATGTCTCCACCTCCATCGCAATCTTTCTGCAGTGACAAAAACCAGTTTGAACCTGATACACCCGGAGATGGGTGATCGGGATAAGAGTTCTTTGAGTGAGCTTGAACTCCAAGAATGAAGTGAACAGGGGAGAAGAAGCAAGATAAGGAAATAATATTTCATTGCAATATTAGATAATCCTTCCAATTACAATTGGGATGCTTTTGTAATATAGAATGCTAAACTAACCAACTCATACTACTAGACAGACTATATCTCCAACTATCAGGGGTGCATTCTAGGCTGAACTCATCTTCCTGAATGAACTATGAACTTTCATTGTTGTGTGTGTAATTGATCATTATTGTATGTATAATATCTCATTACAGTATCATATACACTACGATGATCAATTACACACACAACAATGATGTATCATAATTAAGTACTATAATGAACTATCATATAAACTACAATGATCAATTTAACACACAACAATGAAAAGTTCATAGTTCATTCACAACATTTAGTTCGGATTTGAACACAACTCCCTTCAGTAAACCTAGTTGAAACTCAAATTATACTTAGAGTTGAACTCGATAAGTTTTACAAGGCTATCGAATTAAGAATCATAGAACTCGAACTCGAGATATTTGAGTTTTTTCTTTCTTTCTTTTTTTCAAAGCTATTCAAGAATAGTTTTTGAGTTAACTTGACTCATACTCACACCTCAACAATTAATCAAGGAGTTGGTCTCCTGAGAGACAGTCTCACTATTTTTTTATTGTGAGATAGACTTTAATACATCATTTCAATAGATTAAATACATCATTTTATTTTTTAAAATTACATTATTTGCAACAAAGAAATACATCATTTGCAATAAAAAACACATCATTTCATTAAATTCATTTCACAATAAAAATGGTAAGATATCATTTACAATAAAGAAACTAATCATTTCATTAAATTCGTCACACAATAAAAATGATGAGACTGTCTCATCTGAGATTTTGCCATAATCAATAATCAAGAATTAAGAATTAAGATTTATGTGTAAAATTGGTATTCAAATATTTACAGAGGCCCAAAAATAAGCCACCTGAACTAATATAATTCCACTGTCCATTAACGAAACTTTTAAAAAAAATAAATGAGATTTGATTCGTAAAATTCTACATACAGATTTTTATCAATATAACAACCGAGATTAGTATGTTTGAAGTTAGATTCAATTTACAATTGTCATATCCTCTTTAGAATAATAGTAATATTGATTAAATTTGAATTCATAACTTTTCCCTACACCAATTTATTTAGGACAATATATTATATTCTAATTGTACTGCTGTAGTGGAAGAGTTGAAGAACTTTTACCAAAGTTCTCTAGCTTTATTATTGAAGATAAGATAAAAGAGTTGAAACAAAATTTCTTGATAGATATTTGAGTTATATTAAGACAAAAATGCCTCAATACCCACTATGAGCACGTGTTGATGAATCCACAACTTATGTGTAAATACATTAATGGTGATAATAATAATTAATAATAACCTCGCCACCAATGCTACATAAATTATGGACATATTAGCACATAGCCACGGTGGTTAGGTGAGTGAAACTGTATAAAATGCAAATAGTGCGGCACATAATCTAGTCAAGTTTGGAGCAAATTTTTGTGAAATTTTGTCTCTTGGACGAATGATTTTCCTAACTCGTTATTTTTAATGTCGGTCGAGATCGTTGAATTATCTCACATCGTCCATGAATATGGGAATATATCACTATATAATGGTGAAGCTCCTCTCTTTTTATAAGTCGGTTTTGGATGGAGAAATGAGATTTTTACATGATGTCAAAATCAGGTTCAGTTTGATGTGGGACCCGATTTGTCCTGATGATTAGGGGTGAGTATTCGGTTATTCGGTTCAGTTTTGACCAGTAAAATAATCGAACTAAAATAACCAAATTTATATTTGAGTTAACCGAACCGAACTGAATTACCCGAATAATCAAACGGAAATGCTTATTCGTTTTTCGGTTATTTCGTATAACCGAATTTTAATATAAATTTAATAAATTAATAAAATTAAATTTTAAAAAAATAAAAATTATATATTTATATTAATATATATATTAAAAATATACTTATATAATACTTCCTCCGTCCCAAATTAATATTCTCATTTCGAAATGGCACAATAACCAATGTTTGTGAGTGTAGTGGAATTAATATTTTATTGGTGAGTGTGAAAAAGTTTGCCATTTTAGGAAATGGGACTAATAAGTGGGACAAATTAAAAATGAAAGTGGGACTAATAAATTGTGACAGAGGGAGTATATTTTTAATTAAAATATATATCTATAAATTAATTTAAATATATATTATATATTTATTAAATAATATTTAAATAAATTCGGTTATTCGGTTATTTCGATCCGGAAATAAATAAGCGAATCAAAAATCGAAATATTGACAAAAAAATAATCGAACCGAACCGAATCGAAAATCGAAATAATCGAACCAAAATAATCAAAAAAAATTAGTTCGGTTCGGCTTTTGGTTCTTTGGTTTCTTGCTCACCCCTACTGATGATAGGACTCGATTTATCCCAATGATGGGATCTGACTTATCCCGATGATGGGATTCCTGAGAAGCTCTATTCGACTATTCCACATCGACCATGAACTTGGGAATATATCACTATATAGTGGTGAAGCTCCTCTCTCCTTACAAGCCGGTTTTGTAGGGAGGAATGTGAATTTCTGCAGAGACCTATAAAATATTATTTTCTTGAATTTCTTCTTAAAGAAATGCACCAAAATACATTTTCTCATAATTTTTTTAATTAACAATCAAATTCAGACAATCATTTATGCAATGATGTTGATATTATTATTAAAAATTAAAAACTAAATATGAATAGATTGACATATTTAATGGTACCTACCAATGTGGTCATCACCATAAAATCGGTGCCTACCTCATTTTTTAATAATGGTTCTTACCTAATTTTTTATTATTTAGGTTTTTAAATAAAATAATATTTAATAATATTTGATCAAGACTATATTTAATATTTAAGTACATTTCAACATTAAAAAATAGAAAATTAATGAAGACAAATGAGGAGGACTGATCAGGTCCTAAAAATATGACAGGATGATCCCGACTTGCCCCAAAATATATTTAAATATAATATTTTGAAGGGGATTTAAAGTTAAAGGGAACACAGCTCAATCTGCACGAATAACAAGACCGTCTTTTACACCGTAAGCATAACACAGGTGGGAACTATTTTCAGTAAAAGTAAATGCTATTTCGAGCTTCATGCTCAGTTTACAAAATGTGTGAAAATGATCTTGTTTTAACTGATTGCTATGCTAAATATTTTTGTGTGCTATTATATTTGTACCTCTGTTAGTTGACGCTTTCAGAGAGATGATTTAATGAGAATGAACCAGAAAATTACTGCGCTGATCTCATTAAAAGAAAAGGGTTGAAGCCCTAACTAAAAGAAAAGGGTAGAAGCCATATTTAAAAGAAAAGGGTAGAAGCTCTATTTAAAAGAAAAGGTAGAAGCCTTAATATCTGAAATCAATCGGGTCTCAAGGTATTATACTGAGACTAGTGCACTAATTGATGACAGTGGGTTGAGTGGTTTATCCATTCTCAGCTGTTCATCGTAACTTGGAAGTAGGCCAGCTTCCAGTTACACAACGGTAAACAAATATAATAACATGTTGAATAGCACGTGCGAAATAAAATGTTTAGATAACACGGTTCCTTTCAACAAAACCCCGTGTTTATCTGTGTGAGTTGCATAGCATTCTTACTTAAACTGTATTTTTCGGGCATGTTTCCACGGGGTACAATTGTACTCAGCCCCTCGTATTATTTCTAAAAAACGCAGGTTAAGCAGCGAGGATGGAAGTGCGGGGTGTAAACAGACGCAACAAGGATTTGTACAGATTTTGAAAGATCATGAGATATGCATTTTCATATGCATATCTCCACTACGCTGCACACACTGCTGCACCGCTCTCTGAACTTTATCCTTCCCGTACTTTGAATGCTTTTGTGAACAACTGTTTAACTCCTTTACATTATTATCTTTCAAACGTTGATGAAACGTGTTTCAATGTTGTTTCTGAATGCTCTTCTAGAATTATCACGAATCTTCCGTTGTTTAAATTTATGAAAATATTTGAAAATCGTTGACCACGACTGTAGCGCGCCCCAAAGTTGGGAAGGTCAGTTGGGGGCGTTACATAAAGTATAATCTATATTATGCATTTAAGCAATACACATTATAATATTATTTTTCCCTATAAAATAATCTATTATTTTTATGTATTTACGTCATGTTTATACTGATTTGGTATAAATATATATTTCTTTGATATTTTTTAATAGTTACAGTTGTTTTAAGTCATTGAATAAAATATTATTTTTTTATCATACTAAAAAAATATTTATTTGCAGCTGAAGTTTTGGCATTTCTCATATTAAACTTGATCACTCTTGTTGTGTCTTTTATGAGGGAATTAAATAGTAAGATCAAATCATGTATATGGTTAAAGTATTTTTTAATAGTTGTTTATAATAAAGAATTATAGAATAAATTATATTCAAAATCACAAAAATTGATATTGCATGCATAATTCACATTAGTTTAATATTAACAATCGCAAAAATTTATTTTTAATAAGAAAAATATCTAAATTTATCACAAATTTTTTAACGAGTTCCCAACTTTGTCCCAAATTTTTAATTATAATAATTTAAGTACAATATATTTTTACATTTAGAAAAATATTATCATTATTTTCATGGTATATGAAAATGAAACATGATTGCATAATATAAGAATATTGGTTTAATATTTAAAAACTTTATTCATATAACATTTTAAATAAATGTACAAATAAATGACTATAATTCAAAACACAGTTGGGAACTTTTGTACGTTTATTTTGTACATTGAAAAATTTAAAAAATTTAACAAAAGAATTTTAGTCAAAGTCAAAATTTATTGTTTTTTTAGTAGGGATCGTAGGTCGAGGCCATTTAAAAGGCACTACGGACTACGTTGTCGACCTAAATTTAACAAAGATTAATGGTTCCTACCTTAATTTTTTAATGTTAAATTTTTTGAATTTTCGGTCATGATTGAGGTCAAGACCACGTGTAAAAATTTTAAAATATTTAATAAACTAAAAACTTAATTCAAAATTAATTTTTTACAACTTTTTCTGAAAAAAGTACACCTACATTTAAGAAAATGTAGTAAGATGTCCTTTGTGGTATTTCTTGAATGTTTTTATAAGTAATGACATTTTTATGATACACAATAGCTAATTGTGGCATTTTAAAATTTTTCTCTTAAATATAATAATGATACTTCAATATTATTTGATATAGAGTTAAAATATATTATCTACTAATGTACTAAAGTAAAGTAAATTAATGAAATTACAAATTTGTCACTTTTTCTTAAAAAATACTCCATCCGTCCCACGAAATTAATCCCATTTTCCATTTTAGTGTGTCCCATATAATTGTTCCATTACTAAAAATGGAAAAGTAATCCACTCACTAATAAATTATTAATTTTTCTTATCTCTTTCTCTTTGGTTATTGTGCCGAAAGCAAATGGGACTAATTTCGTGGGACGGAGGGAGTAGTATTAATAAGGGAAAAAAAAGAAATTTTATTCAAAAAGTTTTCATTTCTCGGAATTTTATCCCAAATTTTATTCACTAAGTATAACGCCCCAATTTAGCCTTCCCAAAAGACATTTATTTTATTTAATTTTAATTTTTAAAATTAAAAGATTCAAATTATATTTTTTTATAAAAAATAAGAAAAAAATCTCACTAGACCAAGATATATCTCCATAGGCCGAATTTGCCCAATTGCAACATATTTATCATTTATTTTATTTTTTAAAATTAAATAACTAGGATTTTATTTTTTTAAAAAATTAAAAGTTCCAAATATATCTCACTTGTTCAAGATATATCTCAATTTACTGAAATCTTACACAATTGAGACTTATTTATCATTTATTATATTTAATTTTATTTTTTTAAATTAAATAAAATAAATTATATATTTTCAATTAAACCCACTTGGACTTGGACGAAATATATCTCACTTGGACGAGATATATCTTAAAAAGGCCGAATGCAAGGCGGATTCTTTTCAAACAATTATTTTTTTATTTCGTCAAAACTCTCAAAATTTATAAAAAATAGATTGTGTTATAATATTAGATGAGATATATCTCAATGACCGAAATCTTGCCACATTGTTTTCATAGAAATATTATATTTTAATACATATATAACAACTCTAAAAATCAATAAAAAAATAATGTTATATTATACTTCTTCCGTCCCGGTTAAATTGTCCCGGTGACTTTGGGCACAATAACCAATGAATGTGAGTGTAAAGTAAGTTGAGAGAAATTAATATTTTATTATTGAGTGTGAAAAAATTGCCTTTTTAGTATAATGGGACAATTGAGGTGAGACGGACGAAAAAGGAAAGTTGGACAATTGAGGTGGGACGGAGGGAATACTATATTAGTAAAAAAGCAAACTGTTAAATATTTCACACAATTCAAAAGATTTAATTGCATTTAAATATTTTAACCTAGAAACCTGTACTTTAACTATTTTTTGAAAATTTTTATAAGATGACTATTTTGTGCATGCTGACTATTCTAAATATCCCTCTAAAATTAATCTAAACAGTATATTGTTCTACATTAATTTAATTTGGTGGGTAGGAGAGCATTCTTAAATTTAGGAATTAAATTTGAATGCTTCGCAGCGCAGCTGTATCCAAGCAAAGATCAATCAATCAATAGTCTGAATTCATATCTAATAGATAATTCAGCATTATTCATCTTACTCCACATAATATATTTATTGTTTTTTAAGTACGTAAAAATAGTACACCATTGTATTATTACTGAACCAAATCTTAATGTATAACTGAACAAAATCTATCTACTCATTACCATATTTACGTTGGAACTCTAAATATATGATGCAGAATTGCAGTAATTAAATTTTACTATTATTTAATGGGAGTAGTTGAAAGGTTTCCTTACTCTTATTTACGAACCTGTAACTACACAAACTAATTCAGAATTTCAGATTCAAGAGTAAATAAAAAATGTCGACGTCGGAGGCTGATGAAGATCATGTGTTGACTCTGGATGTATTCATGGACAAACAGAAATCCAAGGTGATATTTGCAGAAGCAGATAGCCACTTCGTGGATGCATTGCTAACCTTCTTGGCGTTGCCATTGGCAAACGTAATGGATCTTCTGGGTACCACCGAAGAAAATGGCCCGCCAACTTTTTTCGAAAGCTTAGCGGAACTGAGCAGGAGTTTCGTGGATGATGAAGCTCTCATGAATTTATCCGAAAGATTTGGTGGTGGAACTTGTCTAGATATGATGATAAGTCCGATCAGTTCGCTGGCCGATGAGCTCGCTAGAATGAAACTCGATATTTCTTGCAGTCGTCGCTCAAGATACTACATTTGTAGAAACCCTAGTTGTGCAGAATTTGGTGTCATTGTCTTGAAAATGGAAAATGGTAGTGTGCGTTTGGGTGGTGATGCATATGCTTGTGCTTGTGGGAAGAAATTGGTTGGAAAAGAATGCGAGGATTCTGGTGCTGGTAAGCTCATGAGAGACGATCTGACTTTCATCATCTTCGATGTTCTGAGGGTGCGGCCAGACGTCTATGGATTAAGACATACTCTCCAGAATGTTGGTGTTAAGGATCTCGATGATGTGGAGATGGTGACTTGGGATTTTGACATGCTTAAAGTGAGTATGATCATCAACTTTCATTTTGACATACTTTTTAAATTACATGGTAAACCTAGTTTTGATTCATGTTTTTTCTGCAATTAGCTTACCCTTCTGTTCCGGATTGCGATGTTTTCCGACACCCCATTGACAGACTATGCTATCCACTGCGCTGGTAAGAAGAGAGACGACTTGGAAGACTTGAGCATCTTTGAGGAGATTTCAATTGCTGCAAAACCTCACCTCTTCCGTTTTCCTGAGAAAAACCCTTTCACCACCACGTTCAGCTTTCACATGAATCTCACAGTCTTTCTGCAGAAATCGACACACAAATTTCTGTATGCAGTAGCAGGCAGTGAATTCTTAGAATTCCTATTAAGTCTTCTTGCTATCCCCTTAGGAGGACTCGAGTTCCTTTTTGACGGTCTCACTGCATTCAACAGCATCGACAATTTATATAGAAGTGTGAGGGATAGGATTTATCACCAATATTTTGCGAAACCTCGTATCAGAGGCATGTTAATCAACCCGAAGCTGCCTTATGGTTACAATTCGAGGAAACAGTTTCTGATTGAGTGTGAACAAACCCCTCCTCCAATATATGTTCGTAGGGAAGAGAAAAACATATATTTGAGTTATGATGAGAAACGTGGGGCATTAGCTAAGATCAAGACGAGTAACTCTAGCTCTAAAGTCTGCTTTGTTAAAGAAAACTCTAGGTGCATCTTGCGTGATGATTTGAATGCAAGGCCTTATAGCGTTGCATCCTCCATTAGCCTTCTCAAGAAGAAAGGTATCCCACTGTCGGATGTGGAAGAAATGTATTTCTTGATTGGATTTGATGAGGTAGAATAGAAATATCATTTTTTTCTTCTGTTTTTTTTTTTTTTTTCTTGTGTTAAAGGATTGGTTTTGTTTATGTGTAGGCGATGAGAATACTGAAAGCTTCCCTTACATCAAGAAATGTTTTCACTGATGCCCTCGTCGTTCCCAGGCTTGAGAAGATGAAGAACGAAGCCAAACGCCAGCGCACTTAAGATTTTTCTTCTAGTTTGTGTTTTTAAGTATTGAATCCATCCCTTTTGAAATGTTTTTAAGTCTATTAATGTTTATCTAATGTGCTGTTTGTATTTGAATCAAAACTATGTTTCTTCCCTCTTATTTTTCTGCACGTTACCTTTACCTCATTTATTCATGCTTCCGAAGTTGAAAACTCAGTAGATATATATTTTATTCAACAACAACGATGCCTCCACCTCTTCTCGCTGCAATCTTTCTATGCCTCGATCTCTCTCGTCGGTGCAGTGACAGAAACCGGTTTGAACCATACCGGAAAAAACCAATTCCGGCAGCAAATATCGAGCATCTTGATTATGGTAAGGCTTGGATTTTCAGTGAATGTTTCGGCGTCGCTGTATCCTCTATCGAGCAGTCAATCTAGAAGATATGTTGATGATTTAAACAGCTCTTCCAACCTTTATTTGGAAATGTTTATTCAATGCATTACAATTATTTTCAATGAGATTTTATTTTGAGTGGGCTTTTCTTCGTAAAGAATCTTTATTCCATAGATAAGCTGTATTTACTACTCCCTCCGACCCATTTTAACAGGCCTCTTTCTTTTCGGCACGGAAATTAAGAGTTGTGAGTGTAGAATGAATATTTTATTGTTGTATGTGAAAAAGTTACCATTTTTGGCAAGGGACCAATTTAATTGGGACGCCAAATTCGGTAAGTGGGCCTATTCTAGTGGGACGGAGGGAGTATCTAGCAATTGTAGTTTGACAAGTCTTAAACAATTCCTTTTATCAGTATGAAGATTCTATTGATGATATAATAGACTAATAATTTTTAGTTGTAAGGATGTATAAAATCATTCAAAATTAATGTTTTATTTATAAGATAAATTAACTTTCTAAGGACTAACGAAAATCAGTTTTTTTTTTTAATAATTAGTACATTTAGTTTCAACCGTTAATGCAATCAATTTAAAAATTAAGATTCATTCTTAGTTAAAATGTATTTTATCTTTTTTATAGAACCATATCCTCATCTTATGAACACTTACGAGCACCACTGTACAAAGAATAGTCATATCGTTGAACTTATAAAATTAATTTTATTATTTTAAATTGAAATTCTAAAAAATAGGAAACAAGTAATTAGCAAAATAAAGAATTTTGAAAAAAAAATTAAAAACATATGTTAGCATACATTATTATGCAGAAAGCAATTTCTGAAATGTAAATTAGTGTTCCCAGAAAATAGCAAAGAAGGGAAATCAATGGTTTTAAGAAAATGCAAGTTGATCTTCCTGAATGAAGTAATTTCATTTAATTTATGATGAATTTTTTTTCGGACATCATTTAATTATTTTCTTTCTCATTTATTTTATACTATAGCTTTGAGTGATACTTTATGACTTTATCAAGAATATTCACTAATTTTAATTTTTTTATTTTAAGTTGAACTGACGATGACGATGTTAGGAAAGTTTTTTTTGATTGATTGAAGTCTGTATGCACTTTGCTTGGGGTAATGGTAGTTGGTAGATCTTGCTCAAAATAATTAATGCATTAATTATATATATATAGAGAGAGATAGATAGATATCGTTGATGATGATAGATTTTTTATTTAACATTTTTATCTTATAATATACCAAAAAATAAAAATGATACACTAGATTTAAAACTCACAATAGTTCTATCGGGCATAGGTCATTTAGTCCGAATTAATTTGGTAAGAAATTTTTTCAGAGTTAAAAATTCTCAATTTTAATCCTAATAAGTCAGACTAAGATATCCAACTGTCAAATTTATATGTTTTTAAATTATCATAATTTTTGTTAGCTTAAATACTCATTATTTTTATATTAAAATTAATTACATATATATAATATTATAATTTTCAGAATTTTATAGTAGTATAAAAAGTCGTCTTATATACTGATAGAGTAATAGTATATATTTGATATATAATATTGGTACATCAACTAAAAACACATAACTCTTATAATATTAGATTAAATAAGTTAAAAAATATTAAAAACAAAATAATTTTGCATTATATATACTATTAGGAATGTCAATAAAGCCGAAACTAATGGATCAACTCGAAATCGGTAGACTAAAATGCGGGTTAGTGTAAAAAAATTTCAACCCATAATTATTTTTAACCTAATGGATTGAACCTATGCCCGATAGAACTATTGTGATTTTAAAATCTAGTGTATTATTTTTATTTTTTTATATTATAAGATAAAAATGTCAAATAAAAAATTTGTCATCATCAACGATATCTATATATATAACTAGTCTTCTACCTGCGCGATGCGCAGGCGTAGATATTTTATTAATAATTTATTATAGATTATATATAATAATGATATTGAAATTGAATTTATTTTACATTAAAATTTAAATTTGTAAAGGTAAATATTATGCATCAAATTACTCAATTAATAATTAGTTTATAATTTTATATTTGTCTCTCTTATTTCTCTCTCTAAGTATGTGGATTTACTTAGAAGTTTGGGTGACTTCAGCCTTAAATTAATTTTTTATTTAATAATAGGATGATATGGGTTTTTATGAGATAATTATTTTTACTGGCGAATAATCAATAAAAAAAAATTGAGAATGAATAAGATGAGAGTGTAAGGGGGTTCAAATTTGAGAATTAAGGGAAACCAAAAATTATTTTTATTTTATGTTAAATTTTTATATTTATACAAAATATTGAAATTAGTTTTAGTGTATGAATTTTTTATATATTTTATTATTATTATGAGGATCAATTTTTGCTTAATTATGTGTTCTTTTTGTTACGTATAAACTCAATGAAATCCCTTAATAAATATTTATGGATCCGTCACTACTTCACCACCACCTGTTCGGGTCTTTTCTATATATACACAAACACTTGCATTATAAACAATGAAACAAAAAAGTGTATAATGATGCTACAAATAGTGTTCTGTTGTCTATATATATATATTGATAAATTATAATTGAAATTGTATCATATCTGCATGTGATATCTTTATATCCACATGCAATATTCTCCCTTATTTTGTTGGTCTTTGTTTCTTAATAAACATTATTTTCTTATGCAAATAATACAAACTTTATCATGATATCAACCTAACATCAGTCTTTTCTCCAAAAACCCTACCTCTCTCTCGTATCTTCTTCCAACAACTGGTGCCACTACATTTCTTCGATCATGGCCCAATAAGCTGAACCTCTATCCTTCTCTACGCTCATTCATATGATCATGATCAAGCTTTCTTCTGCAAACTATCTTTTATGAAAAATGTATATCACCACTCTTCTCTCCAGCCAAAACCTATTTGGTTACATAGACGACACTAAACATATTCCCTCTAATACACCTCCGTCCACTCTTCAAGTCCTTATGTGATCAACTAGCAACTATCGGATGCCCTGTTAATGATACGGATAAGGCTCATTGGTTCCTTTGAGGTTTTAGTTAGTCTTTTTCCAGTTTTTCTGTTGCTCAAATGACGCTCATTCCTCTTAATAACTTCTGGGATCTCCTATCTAAAGCTGAGAGTTTTGTGTTATTTCAAGAGTCGATTAACACAGCGGGATCTTCCTCTGTTTCCATTTACAGCTAGCATAAACTTTCAGGTCATTGTCCACCGTCCTCTGGAAATTACAATTCTTCTTGTGGCCATGGAAGTGGTTCATGTTACTCCAACTCTCGCGATTGTGTAAAACGTCGACCACCTCCCTGCCAAATTATCATCATGAAGGTCACTATGACAATTCCTGTCCGGAAAGGTATTCTTCGCAGTCATCTCCAACAATTGCACACTACTACGCATTTTCCACTGGTCTCTCTCTCGACCTAAAACATCAGATTGATTCCTTGATACCGGTGCCTCAGCCCACATGACACCGACTTATAATTCTTTGGAGAACTCATAGTTGTACTCTTGCATGATAGTGTTATTGTTGGTAATGGTGTTGGCTTTCTATCTCTCAATAGGTAACACTCGACTTTGTGACTGTGTTCAATTATTTGACGTAGTAGTTTACTGCCTACGTAATGCACAACGTGTATACATTTTTGTTAATAATTTATTTTTTATTTAACCTTCTAACTATCATGTGAGGACCATATTTCAATATTATAATTATTTGTATTAATTAGACCTTTTAACTTTAAAATTAATTTATTTAAATCATTAAACTCCTAAATTTTATATTGTACTATTATTAAGGTGTATGTAATATATTATAGTTTCTAAAAACTCTAAAATCAAAAATTAAAAATAAGCCAAAATAAAGATAAGTAGAAGTGAAATAAAATTAAAACTAAAAATTAATAATTAATGGAAGAAAAATGTGTAAGAATGGAAACTTGCTTATCTTCTTCTCATATAATGGCGGAGTTATTAATAGGAGACAAATATCCTAATATAAATAATTTGAAATATAATTCTCTATTATAAAAAAATAGGTCAAAAATTTCTATTTTTATTAAATATTGGGATATATTTTCTTGTATTTAAATGTTTAGTTTTTACATAAAAATATCATTCATCAATAATAAAGTTAATTCATGCTGACTCCTACATTTAATGCTTGTGTTAATAACTCTATTTTTTGTAATTTATGTGATTTTCAAAAATAACTTCATTATTTTAAAATCTTCACTCTTTTTTTCATTATTTTTTTCTCCTTTCATATCTCATTATTTCATGTGCTCAGTCTCCCGGGTAATCATCTATTTTTCATCCATTTCGTACTTTAATCATACTATAACCCATAAAATTACTTAATATTACCAACTAATATAAATATTCATAAAAAAATTAAGAATCTCATATCTAGCCATATGATATGAAGGATCTATAAAACAGATATTAAGTATTCACCAATAACCAATTCATGTATCAACTAAATATAATTTAGTGTATAAATGTTTCAAAAATCTCATATCTTATACTTCATACAATATAATTTCTCACTTTATTTTGTGTATATTTGTCTCAAAAAATCTAAAATGCCCATCGGTCAAATACTTAATTAGTTAGATTAATTATATTATTCATTTATATTAACAAAAATCATTTTATGTTGCCAACCAATAATATTTACATGCCATACACGATGACTTTTCATATACTATCATTTTCATTGATTACCTTTCATAATATTTAAATAGTTATATATGTATTATTTTAAACAATATTTACTATCAAACATAAAACCGAAAATAGAAATACATAATTATTAATTAAATAAAAGATATTAGTTTTTTAATCATATTTGATATAAGAAATCTAAATATATATATATATATATATATATATTAACAAAGCACAATGTAAAAATAAATTTATTAATTAATCATAAACCTAAATTACATAGGAAAATAAATTAACTGGAAATTAAAAATAAGCAACACTAAATAACACTTCGTACATGGGTGATGATTGAGAAGCGACTAAGCTAATAATCACCCTGAGCAAATCTCATTCGATGTTTCTTGAAATGCAAGCCATTAGCAGATTGAACACCTTCTTCATCTTCAATATAAAGATTTTGTGTAGAAACTAATATTGAAAAATATCTAACTACAACTATGAATTCAAAGAACATAAACTGAAATAAATAAACATAAAAATATATGAATACAAAAAATGACATGACAACTCAACTCTAACAAAAACAAAAAAATTAAAATGGATAACTATGAGAGTTCGATTTGATGAGTATATATACTAATATTGCTATAAGAGAAATTAAATAAAATAACCACTAATTGAGTTATTATTTAATTATAAAATATACATAATAAATATTTTGCTTAATTGATTTATACGTTAATTAATGAAAAAACTTAAAAAAATTGAGTCAATTAGCAAATGGAAATCAATTATACATTATACAATATTTATCAAAATATTAATGCGTTCAAATTTCTTGACCTGGATTGTGCTAATTGATGGATTTGTTTTAGGGAAGTGCTAATTGATGAATACGTTTCCATACTTCTAGAATTTATCATATTAAATCAATTTATGCTAATTTAATTAATTTTCCATAATTCTCGCCTTTTGATTGAATAACATTCACTTTCGAGTAATTATTTTTGGAAGGTCTCTTTCATTAATTATTGAAATTAATATTTTAATACTATTTATATTGACGTTTCTACATTAAACACATGTACATATTGGATTTTTATTGTTAAAATAATTATGATTTTTATGAGATAATTATGGACTTATTTTAAGAAAGATTAGATAGGTGGAAAAAAAATTGTGTTGAGGGTTTGCTTTTATATTCATATAGATAGATTATTCCATTGAATAATTTTTATTATTTTCTTTAATGCCATGTTTTTCTAATATAATATTTTTTTAATTGCTCAAACATTTGTTTTTTTGCCTTACTTTAAGTAACACTATTGAATGGTCCTTAAATATTTTGCTTTTATATAGATATAAATATATACTATAAGAAAATAGATAAATATATATTATGTTATATTATATTTAATATTAAACATTACACCAATCCCATGAAATAAACTATCGCATTAAATACATATAATTATTATTCTGAATTATATTTGGTATAAAAACAAAACTTCTTTTAGCATATTTTTTAAAATAAGTTGAAATTTTATTTATTAAATTCTTTTCATTATTTAATATTTATAAAAATAAATTCTATAAGATTTAAATTTTCAAACAATCATTGAAATCTCGGTAACTTTATAATTAAAATTTTTGAAAACTACTTTTCAATAAATAATTTTTAGATTTCAATTTATTTTGTACACATTAATTATTTATTTATTGCTTGTTATCATCATATTTTTAATTAGTTTATTCTTTAAGTTGGACATATTTTTAAGTTTATATGGTACAAATAATAAAATAGTTTTTTCCCTAACCTAGATTTGTAATTATTTAATTCTACAATTTATTAGCTTCATTAATAATTGACTTGAGCAATATTCAAAAGTATAATACGAAACATGAATATTTATTATATGAATAAATGTACAAATACAAATTATAGAAAAAACAATATATAAATATCACTAAAAATTACTCTCTCTCACACACATGTATATGTATAAATAGATACTCCAAAAATTTTATAATATTCAAGCTTCCAACACAACATATGGATTTGAACAATCATGAATTAATAAATCCAAATAACAAACATGAGAAGAAAATGAGAATTAACATCGAGAACAAAATTAACAGTAAAATTACAATAGAGGGGTACAATTAAAAAAAAATTGTATTATATTACAAAAAATATAACTAAAAACAATATATTGAGAAAAAATATTATGCACTACAAAAAAAAAAATCTATAAGAAATAAGTAGAGTACAATTACAAAACTCATAGGCTATATTGGCGACCCCTACATCACCGCGTACAGGTTACTAAACTTCTTCGTTGAAGAATCCAATCACCGTATATATTTTTCTCCAATCAGAAATCAAACCACATAATCTTCAAATTGAGGTTTCTAGCTTCAACAGAATAGTGGTTGTGGATGTCGGTCTAGTGTGTTTGCAAATTGAATAAAATTATGAACTAATGCGAGTATTTATAGATAGGAGTGTGTAGAAAAACTTAATAAATATAGAATGTTTTGTAAATTGTATCAATCAAATTAATTGAAATTAAATGTAATGAAAAGTAATTTAAATGAAATTGATTGTAATACTACATTACTACATTAATAAATATAAATATGATTTATTAGCTAAAAAAATATAAAGCCTATCTATTAAATATAAACTTTTTATATTAGTTGTTTAACAATATTTAAAAATCTTAACACGGATTATGAATTTTGATTTACTATGGATTAATTAACTATACATTTTCATACTTGATTTTTTTATCATAAATTATATATGAAATTAATTATTTAATAAAACCATAAATAAGAAGAATAAATAGTTACCAATTAAAATGTAAATCTCCATAAAAATAATAATTTTATACTTACCATAATTATTATTAATTACCTTATATATTTTAGAGTTATTTTTGGTAAGTGGTTTTGGGGGGAAATTTTTTTTGGAGAGGGGTCTTGCTTTTATATATATATAGATTAATGCATTAATTATTTTCAGCTGAGATCTACCAACTACCATTACCCCAAGCAAAGTGCATACAGACTTCAATCAATCAAAAAAAAAAAAAAACTTTCCTCACGTAAGTTCATCTTGAAATAAAAAATATTAAAATTAGTGAATATTCTTGATATAGTCATAGGGTATCACGATGTGGGGCGCGCGTTGTTGGCCTGTAACTTTAATCTCTCATTTTCTTTCTCAAGAAGCTCATACCTCCTCGCCATATCCTCCAGGCGCGTGCCCATCGTCTCCATCTTCGTCCTGGCATTTTGCACCTGAGTCACTAGCCTGGAAACATGGAGATCCTCCAGAATTGAGGGCGGAGGAGGTTGAAACGTCAACTCATCGAGGGGAGTGGTATTGAAGGCCCTCATGAGATCATTCACTGTTCCGCCCGGGTTTGGTGGTCACGGGGCTCCGCTTCTAGTTGCAGCGGGTTGCTCGCGTTCTGGTCCCGTTGCGGCTCTACATCCCGCGCCGGGATTGGCTCCTCGACCTCGGCCGGCCATCAGAGCGGCCCTGACATCATCGACCTCAACCACACGGGCGTCGTTCGGGTTGTCGGTCATTTCCTGCAAGAAGGGTTAGTGCATGTTTGTTCTCGAGGCCCCACGGTAGGCGCCAAATTATTGAGGGTCATATCGTAATGAATACGGAGCCCCGAGAACTTTACGACAAATAGACAAGAAATGACATGAAAGATAAGTGAATACAGTAGAAAACGGACTAAATTAAGAAATAAAACCGGTATCAAATAGATGACGGCGTAGAACGACTGCCTATGAGTTATACAGATTAAGATCTCAAGCCTATTGAACTGCTCTTTGGGGTACAAAGTTTAGCTATCTTGTAGGATGTGCGACAGGTACAGAAATTGGCGCATACATGTGGCTTTTATAGGCAGCGACTAGGTTTAGGGTTCCCGCAGTCTTTGTCGAGCAGTTGAGGGGCGTCTTCCAGGGAAATTGGGGGTGGTTTGGCCACCTAACGGTTGAGCCTTTCGAAAATCTCGCGAACTAGATGTTTTGTATCCGTTGCTCCTCTTTGACCATTGAGTGGCCGCTAAGGCAAGTCGTTGTACATCTAATGAGCCCCCTCCTCTGACGATCGGACTACCTTCTTTTTTGACTGAACTGCTTTTTGGCCCATCAGACTGCTTTTGTGGCGGGTTCTGGTCCTTGTGAACTAGACCGCTACAATTTGGCGGGCCATTATTGTTACTGATCCTGCACTGAAGTCCATTGGGCAGCAAAACGGGACTCTTATTGGGCCGAACTCGAGTCGAACCCCAACAATAATCCCTTCGGCTTGGTGGGTCGCGCACGGTGGGACCTGGTAAGTCAAATATAGTGATCGAACCCGTGTCAGGTGTTTGCCGTGATCCGGCGTGGTGTGGATGTCCCAGAATGTGGCCATTCGGACTTCCTCATAGGTAGTTCGGAATTATCGGGGTGTTCGTGAACACCTCCCGGCTTAAAGGATCAGTTTTGATAAAAATGAGCATTTTCAAATATTAAGACAAAAATCTATATGATCTTTTTTTTAATTTTAACTTTTTGGGCAAGTCGGGATCGTCCCTATATATATTTTTAATGAACTTTTTTTAATTATTAAAAGTTGGAACCTGATCAATCCTCTGCATTTGTATTTATTAATTTTCTATTTTTTTTTAATTATTGAAATGTATTTTATTATTAAACACGATCTTGGACTCTTGATCAAATATTATTTAATATTATTTTAATTAAAAATTAATAATATAAAATAAGTAGACACTATTACAATTTTTAAAAAAATAGAGGTAGGCACCATTTCATGGTGAAGACCAAATTGGTCATATCAACTCAATTTTTTTTCTTTATTTATTTTTTAAATTCTTCAATGGATTATAATATTTAGCTTTCCATTTTAAATAATAATATTAACATCATTACATAAATAATTGTATGAATTTGATTGTTAATAAAAAAAAATATTCAGAAAATGTAATTTGGGGTATTTTTTTGAGGATGTTTATTAAAGAGAGCATCTTCATTATATGTTTGATAAAAAGTGATATTTTTAAATATTAATAGTAAAATTATTGTCAATATTGATGTTACTATATTAAAATGGTTGGAAGGTAAATCTATATATATAATAAAACAAGACCGTAAATAATATATGGTAAGTTTTAGTTGTATTAATAGTTCATTAAATAACTACTCACTTCATTAATTATTGTGTAAAACATTTTATATTTATTTTATTTTGAATTTTCATAGTTTTTTTAGGAAATATATAGAGATCAATTAGATATATTTTCCTAAATTATTAACCTATATATTTTAGGAGAATGTGTATAAATGAATTACAAATAAATTAGATTGATTCAGGAGAATATGCGTCAATTAATATTTTAATAAAATATATTAAATATAGCATGTATATGAATAAAACAAGGCAAGAATTAATCTTAGTTTCTAAAATTAATAATGATTAATTGAGAAATAGATATGCATATAGATTATATTTATGAAACATATGGAGTATAAGGCAGTCTAATTAGTAATTATTGGTGATTCATACATTTTAATAAAAAAAAATCACTATCACCATTAATATTTATGATAGGCACGTAATCAATGGAATAATATAACAATTATAAATTCAGTAAATGCTATTACCTATTTTATGCACATAATTAGCATAATTTGTGGAGTCACTTAATTATTTATTACTCCCTCCGTCCCATTAGAGTAGTCCCATTTCTTTTCGGCACAGAGATTAAGGGTTGTGAGTGTAGTGAAATTAATATTTTATTGATGAGTGTGAAAAAGTTTGCTATTTTAGGAAAGTGGGACTAATTTATGGGACAAACAAAAATAAGAAATGAGACTACTTGAATGGGACGGAGGAAGTATAATATAGTCAAACACAATCAGTATAAATACCCTAGGCACAAATTATTCATGAGCAATTCCAACATAGTTTCGTTTACAATTTATCTATATTTTGACTCTGCACATTCACTTTTTATTAATTAGACGCTCATTTACCGAATTCTGGCTTAGCTTGAAAAAGTGCTGGTATAAACAGAAAGGAAAGTGTCCATATGTAGCTACTGCGCCCAATCCCTCCTTAGTCAATGGGGCCACACACACCTTTGTGCTCAAGCAGGGGTGGATACAGACTTAAAAAATCTTGGGACTGGATCAAATTTTATAGAATCATGCCTTATAATTTTATTTTATTTTTATAAAATTTACATTAAAAAAATCACGCTCGTGGGGGCGGCCGCCCCCGCGTGCCCGGGGTTGGCTCCGCCCCTGTGCTCAAGCAAAATCCGAATACGACTCTTGCTAAACAAGAGCTTAAAAAAAATTGATTATATTTTATATTTATTTATGTAGATTTTTAATATATTCTCATGTAATCATAAGTAAATTTTGGCTTTATATATCATGTATGGTAGTAATACAATATTCATAGTTGATAGTGATAGTGATAGATAAATGAATTTTTTGAGGTCCGCAAAGAAGGGGACGAATACTTTGAAAATGCATATATATGTATTTTTTATTGATTTTCCTTTTTAATTTATTAAGTGCTGATATATTAATTTTGTGTTTATGATTAACATCGGTTGATTTATGTTGTGTTTTATCTCTCTGTTTTTTTTTTAACATTGCAACTATTAGCATCTTTATCATAGTATTTTATGAGTTCTCCCTTGATCTATGAAACTCACAATATTTTGTTAAATAAATTATGAATTTTAAATATTTTCAATAGCAATTAAAGTATAGGGGAAAATAAACAAATAAAGGAGCAATTGAGACAATTCTCAAGATTGGCAAATTTTATTTTTAATATTATAATTTTAATTGTGTCATTAGTGAATTACAGGTAACGAAAAAAATCGATAAATCTAACAATATAAAAATTTATGCATTTTGAATTAATAAGTCAAATAACATAACTTCAAACAATTTAATATACGACTCCCTTTTTCATATGTTAATGTATTCTATAGGAAATGAAAATATAATTGATCTTAGTTTTATATTTATTATTTTATTAGTTTTTAATGATATTTCACTTTTGTTTACTGGAATAAATTATTAATCAACAAGGGTTTGCTTTTCTCCTGAAGTGGTTTTCTAAGTTTTTTTTGGGTTAATTATTATTGTTATGATTAATTTTTTGTGTTTATTTCAGTGTATTTATTTAAAATAGTATTTATAAGATATTTTGCAAAAATATTAATATTCAAAAAGTTAATAAAATTATATAGATACAAATTTTATCTATTTTCCCTAAAAATACTATTGTTCAATTTCAAGTTCGATTTAGCCATGAATGATTTTTAGTATTTCATACTAAATAGAATTATTTATTAATAAATTAGAATTATTTTTATTATTGAATTATAATATTAGAGTAATATATCTATAAAACATAATAATATATATATTTAATTGATATTGCTAGATAAACAATTACTCCCTTTGTTCCCGCCAATTAGTCCACTTTGACCGAGCACTATAATCAATGTTTATGAGTGGTAGTAAAACTAATATTTTATTGATAAATGTAAAAAATTTGTCAGTTTAGGAAAGTGGATTAAAATTTCGGGACAAACGAAAAAGGAAAAATGAACTAATATGCGATGGAGGGAGTAGTTTTCTAAGCGCAGTTTTTGTTGTTTTAATGATTTATTTTTGCTATAATTAATATAAATAGATTTTAATACATGGAGTATATATTTACATATAAGAGTTAGATTTTATGTGAATAAACATGGATATGAACATATCTAAACTAACTTTTCAAAAATCAAGGAAATAATTAATTTATTTTTTTAGATGATATGACAGTCAGCATGTTACATTATAAATTATGTAGGGAAATACGAAATTTTATTTAAAAAAAATTCAATTATAGGAATTTTATCCAAAATTTTATTTATCCAAAAAATATATGTTTGGGAATGTTATCCAAAGTTTTATTTGTTAGAAGATTTAATTCAAAAGATTTTTTTTTTTGGAATTTTGTCCAGATTGATTGATGGTAGTTTTTTACAATGAACCACCTGTTAAATTTTGCATAATGTCCAACTTATTAATAATCCACATAGACGTTAGTTGGACGTGACGTGAACACTACGTAAAATTTAACGGGTAATTCATCATTAAAGAAAAAAATTACCATCGGTTAATTGGATAAAATCCCCCACAAAAATTCTTTTTTGATAAAATCTCCTAATGTTTAAAACTTTTGAAAAAATTCCCAAAAAGAAAATTCTTTTCGATAAAATCCACTCCCTCTATCTAATAATGTATCTGATACAATAATTATGAAAGCTCTTTTGGATTCTCAAACAAAAATAATGGAGAGAAAGATAATTAGGAACAAGTTTAAAAGTTCAAGGTGTTAGATAAACAAATTATTGAAAGTTATCACAAATTAGCAATAGGGATTATTTAAATAAAGTGAAGCTCATCTATATAAAAAAATTATATATAAGTAATATTTTCAATTAGAAATTAATATGAAGCTTATTTATACACACTATATAAATAATACATTTATTTGTGTCATAACTATGTTATGATATAAGTTTATAAATTACATATTTTAAAATTTTATATTATTTGATTACAAATAAATACCAAAAGTTTGTTAGAATAAGAAAATATTAAATATTACTATTTCAATATAAATAATTAAAATTCTCACGAATCAAATACTAATTTTTAGAAAAAATAAAACGGAAGAAGATAAATAAAATTTGAATAGTTGGCAGCAGCTGTAATAATTTGTATTCATTATACTCCACATTTGTAATAATTTATTCCTTTTTTTAAAAAAAAATAATACACGTTTGTCATAATTATTATTGATCAAAATTTTAAATATTAATGAACAAAATCTACTACTCATATCATTTTTACATTGGAACTCTAAATGATGATGAATTTCATTAATTAAATATAACTATTATTAATAAGGGTGGTTGAAAGATTTACTTACCCTTATTTACCAACCTATAACTACACAAACTAATACCAATTCAAGACTAAAAAAAAAAAAATGTCGACGTCGGAGTCTGAAGAAGCTCCTGTGTTGACTCTGAATGTTTTCATGGACAAACAGAAATCCAAACTTTTATTTGCAGAAGCCGACAGCCACTTCGTGGATGCATTGCTAACCTTCCTCGCGTTGCCATTGGCAAACGTAATGGATCTTCTGGGCGCCACTGAAGGCCGTGGCCCACCAACTTTTTTCGAAAGCTTAGCCGAACTGAGAAGGAGTTTCGTGAATGATGAAGCTCTCATGAATTTATCTGAGGTCTGTGTTACTGGAACTTGTCTAGATGTGTTGGTAAGTCCGGTCAGTTCGTTGGCAGATGAGCTCGCTCGAATCAAACTCGATGTTTCTGAGAGTGATCGCACCAAATACTACATTTGTAGAAACCCTAGTTGTGCAGAATTTGGTGTCAGTGTTTTTAAAATGGAAAATGGTAGTGTGCGTTTGGGTGGTGATGCATACGCTTGTTCTTCTTGTGGGAAGAAATTGGTTGGAAAAGAATGCGAGGATTTTGGCGCTGGTATGCTCACGAGAGACGATCTGACTTTCATCATCTTCGATGATCTGAGGGTGCTGCCTAACATCAATGGATTCAGACAAACTCTTCATGATCTTGGTATTCAGGATTTGGAAGATGTGGGGATTGAGACTTGGGGTTTCGACATGTTTAAAGTGATTATTCTCTTCATCAACTTTCATTTTGAAAATTTTTTGACATCATAACTTGTTTTGAATTGAATCATGTTTTTTCTGCAATTAGATTGCCCTTCTGTTCCAGATTGCGATGTTTTCCGACACCCCGTTGACAGACTATGCTATCAACTGCGCTGGTAAGCAGAGGGACGACTTGGAAGACTTGAGCATCTATGAGGAGATTTCAATTGCTGCAAACCCTGAGCTCTTCCTTTTTCCGGAGGAAAACCCTTTCTCTACTTGGTCCTCAGACATGATTCTCACAGTCTCTCTGCAAAAATCGACAGACAAATTTCTGTATGCACTAGCAAGCAGTGACTTTATAGAATTCCTATTAAGTCTACTTGCTATTCCTTTAGGAGGAGTTGAGTTCCTTTTTGGTGGGAACACTGCATTCAAAAGTATCGACAATTTATACACTAGTGTGAGAGATAAGATTGAGTTCAAATATTTTGCGAAACCTCGTATCAGAGACATGCTAATCAACCCGAAGCTGCCTTATGGCTACAATTTTAGAAAACTGTTTCTGATCGACTCTGAACAAACCCCTCCTCCAGTATATGTTTGTAGAGAAGATAAAAGCTTATATTTGAGTTATGATGAGAAACGTGGGGCATTAGCTAAGATCAAGACGAGTAGCTCTAACTCTAATGCATGCTTTGTTAAAGAAAACTCTAGGTGTGTTGGTCCCGGTTTATCAGGGTTTAACTTGGCAGCGGAAAATGTGTTAAATCGTTTCTTACGCTCTGCTGGTTACTCAGCTGACTGGGACCTTGTCAGCTGGTAAGTCAACTGGGACTATGAGTACTCAGCTGACTGGCGACTAGTTGGTCAGCTGATAGCTCAAGACTTAGAATATCTTTAAGTCGTGTTTGCACAGTTATATCAGTTTTCAGATATACACCAGCACTTGAGTGCTGGGTTTCAAATCAGTATGAAAATGCAGAAAGCTGATAAAGACAAGGATTTTTATAGTGGTTCGATCAACTGATCTACGTCCACTCTCCAGTCGATGCACTGGAAATACACTATAGAGCAAGTAGGTACAAGTATCCTACGGTCTATCTCTAGCTGGTGAATGCCTCGTCCACCAGTCCACTAGATCAACCGCTCCCGGCCTTGAATCCTTCTTCAGCTCTCTTCAGATGGATGGAGTGCGAGCACGTCACTTCAACCTCCTCCTCTGACTGGTTGGGTGTTGAGTTCTCCCAAGAACGTGACTCTCAAATACGGCAAAAGCCCGTAATAACTCAAGTGCTGGCTGGCACAAGAGCTGCTGTGAACTTCCTCGGAAGAGAAAGGACACCAAAGAGATCAATAACTCACAAGCTGGAAGCTTGGAGTCTCGTGTTCAAATAGTTGACACACGGAAGAGCTTTTAAGAAAAGCCTCGAAAGTATTTGCTTGCTGGCAATAAGTGCGATCGTTCTTTCGGTAGGTCAAGAGTATTGAATGTTGTTGGATCCCAGGTATTTATAGACGAGGGATCCCATTCAAATCTACTAGCCGTTTGGACATATCCGGAAAAGTCTCTGTCCTCGCATGTCCTTCTGACGGCGGCAGGTAGGAATTTCCGGAAAGCGCCATGCTTTTGTCCACTTTATCTGACACAGATCTCTTTGTGTCAGAACGGCTCTTTAAGTCAGTACGAGGAATCGTAACTGGTGTCTTGAACTGATAGACTTTAAGGTATCCTCAAAGTCATACTCTGTCAGTTAATTCCTCGACGAATCTTCTTTTTGTCTCTAAGTCTTCGGGAGAGCGAATCTTCAATTCTGCTGATAACCTCCGACTGGTAGATCATTCTGGTGATCTTGTGCTGGCAGTCTCTGCTGGTGACTTTCCTTAGCACAATCAAGGTCTACCAATTTGTCTGATGTTATCTCTTGGAATCTCCCGTGACTGGTGGCTTCACCGCTGGTGAATAGTGTCAGCCAGAACACATATTCTGCTGGTAAGATTTCTCAGCCTCCTGCTGATGAAATCTTCCCAACTGGTGAACAGTAACCAGTCAATAGCTCTACTCCATGCTGATGAACAGTGTCAGCATGAGTCTTTGTCAGCCGCTTGCTGGTGAGACTTCTCTCAACTGGTAAGCACATCTCATGCTGGTGAACAGTAGCCAGCATGAGTCTTGATCAGCTGCGACTTACAACTCAAAAGACCTAAACAGGACTTTACATTTGAGAACTAGAGCTATTCTAGAGACAAACTGACGCTGGTTGGACTTAGGATTTGATCCACCAAAACACTTAAACACCAAATCTAAGATCTAAGCTATCAACTGGGGAAGGGAAACTGACAATTTTCCCAACAAGGTGCATTCTGAGTGATGATTTGAATGCAACGCCTTATAGTGTTGCATCCACCATTGAGCTTCTCAGGGAGAAGGGCATCCCACTGTCGGATGAGGAAGAAATGCATTTCGGCATTGGATTTGACGAGGTAAAATATCATCTTTTTCTTTCTTCTCATTTTTTTCTTGTTGTGTTAATGAATTGGTTTTGTTTATGTGTAGGCGATGAGATTACTGAAAGCTTCTCTTACATCAAATACTGTTTTCACTGATGCCCTCGTCAATCCCAGGCTTGAGAAGATTGAGAAGATCAGGAAACGCCAGCGTATAGCTTAGATTTTTCTTCTAGTTTGTGTTTTTAATTATTGAATCCATCCCTTTTGAAATGTTTTTAAGTCTATTAATGTTTATCTAATGTGCTGTTTTTATTTTAATCAAAACTATGTTTCTTCCCTCTTATTTTTCTGCACGTTACAGTTAACTCATTTATTCATGCTTCAAAACTCCACCACATATTTTATTCAACAACATTAATGCCTCTACCTCTTCTCGCTGCATTCTTTCTATGCTTTGAATTGGACAGGAAGACTAGCTAGTTGTCATATGGCTTGGATTAGGTTGCTAAATTTTGTTGTGTTCAAAATTTCAAGTTCAAGCTCCACTCGGTGTTTAGTTCGTAGAACTCGATTCAGCTAGATAAACTTTGTGAATTAGAAGGCCAAAATATCATTTTAGTCGTCCAAACTATCTGCATTTTTTCAATTCTAGTACCAACTATTGCGTTTTACAATTTTATGTTCAAACTATCATAAATTATTTAAATCTAGGATGAAGAAATTTTCCAGCATCAAAACTGAGGGAACTCATGTCATAAATTAAATGATGAGGGTCTCCGGCATGCTCCGTCAATTTTTTTGTGCCGAAAAGTTTATTTATCCTAAATTTGATTAGTTTTTAATAGATTAGACTAGGTTTGAATAGTTTTTTTATAGTTTGGACATAAAATTGTAAAATAAAATAGTTGGTACTAGAATTTTTTTAAAAAAATAGATAATTCGGACTAAAATTGATGCTTTGGCCTTAATTAGAACCCAAACTCTACAAGAGCTTGAATAAGGTTTACAAGGCTTTCAAATTGAGAATCATACATGGAAGTCCAATTCGATTGATTTGAGTTGATTTCTAGCTTTTTTCCAAAGCTATCCACAGTAGATCGTGAGTTGGTTTGACTCATACTCACACCTGAACAATTAATCACAAATTAAGAACTAAGATTATGTGTAAAGCAAATCGTGAGTTGGTTTGACTTATACTCAGACATGAACAATTAATCATAAATTGAGAACTAAGAAACCATTTAACTAAAATATTATTTTATCTTTATTTTAAAGTAACATAAAATTTAAGAAATATTGTAAATTCAAGATTATAATGCATTAAGAATTTATAATTTACTTGACAAATAAAACTTACAACAATTAATACAAAATAAGAATACAAAGCAAGAAATTTAAACTAAAGTACATATATACTACCTCCGTCCCATAACAATTGTCTTGTTTGGAAATGGCACAGATACCAATGCGAGTAGAGATAAAGGAAATTAATATTTTATTAGTGAGTGTGTATAAACTTTCCATTTTAGGAAAGAAGACAATTGTTTGGGACAGACGAAAAAGGAAAACAAGACAATTGTTTTGGGACGGAGGGAGTATTATAAATTGCATGTCTAATACCATGATAGTGAGAATTTTTGCATTAACTCTCCTTTATAAATAATGTTTGTATAAGTTTTGATATATTTTTTATTTAATAATTATTTAAAACATATAAATTTTAATATAATTTAAAATTAAAAGTGGAGTGCCACGGGTAGGATTATGGTGGTGAGATGAGAAAAGGCAAAATTAGGCTGGAGACTGACTATCCTCACTAATGACCACACTCCAACCTAACTGTTTAATAAAACTAGGGGTGTTTGTGGTTTGACCAAAATCATTCAAACTGGTCAAATCGAATTTATTTGGTCAATTATAATTTTATTTTTCAAACTGGCAGTTTGAAAAAAATGAAACCGATCAAAACCAATCTAGTTCTAATTTGGTGACCCAAACCGGCCGTATATATATATATATATATATATATATATATATATATATATATATATGGGTGCATTCAAGGCTGAATATGTGCCCATGAATGAACAGAGACCAAAATCCAGTCCTTGATTTTGAAAATAGATGTCCCTGAATTTTCTGTTGTCATTTATCATTGTTGATAGCTTCTTCTATCATTAAAATGGCAAATTAGTCCTAAATGGAAAAAAATTGAAATGAATTTAAATCTGCATGCTGATTTTTCGGATTCAGTTACCAAAACAAATCCCCACGATTTTTTCCATTATTATCTTATAAATTGGAAAGTGAAATAAGATCATGTTGCATATTTTTGGGGTGCAGTTACAAAAAAAAATAATACACCACGATTTATTTCATAATCTTGAGTTAATCGTTATCATTGTTTATGGCTTTGTTTGTCATTGTACGGTAATTCTGTCAAAGTGTGATAAACTGCAAGGTGAAATAAGATTTTTCGGCTGATTTATCGGGTGCGGTTTCAACTTCCACTAATCTATTATCGTTAAATGCATAAACAACTTTAATTATTCGTACAATGATATTGAATAAATATAACAATGATCATAGAGGTGTATTAAAAATCAATTAAGACTAAACCGACAAATTTTGATAAAATAATATTGAATACAAGTAACAATGATAATGTCAACAACGTACAATGATATTTAATAAAGATAACAATGATCTTAAAGGTGTATTAAAATTCAATTAAGATTAAATCGATAATTTTGATAAAATGATATTGACTATATATAACAATGATAATGTCAAAAGCGTACAATGCTACATATCAACTGAGTTCAAACAATGTAGAAAATAAATAAATAATTAACAATCCATTAAACAGGAAATATCTCTCTCAAGATAATTAAGATCCTATTGCCATAAGAAATTTGCGATTTAAATAAAAATGTTATGATGCAATCAAATAAATTGGAAGAATTGAGAGAATTTGGTAGAGAAAATCGTGATAATTACAAGAGTGTGATTTCTCCACCCTTCCACCACCGTGCAACCGCCCACACAGGAATCCTCCCCCCCCAAAATTGGTGTACAGCTAGTGGCGACTTCAGCATATTTTCACCAAACTCCACCCGCTCCTTTGACATTCCACGTCCGGATCTTTGATTGTTGAGAGTTCTCACTCGACGGCGATTCCCTTCGATGGAGCGACACCGATGTCGGTGACTGGAAAAATGAGGGCTGGGTGCGTCCGGTCTTGATTGGCGACTGGAGTTTCTTGCGCATTTCTGCACGATTCAGGGTGGGTGTTGTTCGAGTGAGTCGCGGAGGGTGGAGGGCGTCTCAGTTGCATCGTGCAGCAATTAAGTCCGGTGCTTGAGCCGACATTCCCGATTGTCTTCGATTTGAGATGCGACTCGGTCTAACGATACACAGTTGCGGGCGAATTTTGTGAAGGATTTGGGGAATTAATTGAAACCTAGAAATATGTGTGTAAATTTATATAAAAAAATTAATAAGTTAAATCCCAAGAAATTAGGAAACTACCATAATTATCAAATCTATTAAAAAGTGTAATAATATTTACTACCTAAAATGTCCTTTCAAATAAATAAAAAAATATAATGACTGCCACATGTCATTATTATAACCATCAGATTAAAAAAAATTAATGGTTAGATTATAGATCATTGTTCATTCAGGGCATTTAGTTCAGATTTGAACGCAACTCTATCTATCTATCTATCTATCTATCTATATATATATAGGGAGCGGATCATGTGAAAAAAATTTCCTGTGAAAAAAAAATAATAGAGGACAGGAAGACTAGCTAGTTGTAATATTCAGTTGATGCATTAGATCTCAGGATATACAATGATGCAGCAACTTTAACACAATCAAGCATCATATTAATCAAGCAACAACTAAAACACAGTCAAGCAATCGCTCGATTGTGTTTTAGTTGTTGCTTGATTGTATATCAACCATTGATTTATTTAGATCTAATGGATAAGATTAATTTTTTTTTCTTATAGGAGGATTTTTTTACATGATCCATTCTCTCTCTCTCTCTCTCTCTCTCTCTCTCTCTCTATATATATATATATATATATATAGGGGCTTAATCCAGTGAGAATAGAGAATATGAGAATACTACATTATATCCTCGCTATACTTCATTTTAACATCAAAATCATTCAGTGAAAAAATATTCATTTTAACCTCAAAATACTTCATTTTCATTTTATCTTCCATTTTCTTCATTTTATCTTCGATTTCATTCATTGTACTTTTTAGCCTTCAGTTTTTCTAAAATATTGTTCATTTTTATCTTCATTTTTGTTCATTTATCTTAAAATTACTTCATTTGCTATTCTTATGTTTTCACGTTAACAACTATTCTCATATGATCAGACCTCTATATATATATATATATATATATATATATATAGGGATGCATTCATATGTTAACCACTTCCCAGATGTTACCTGTTACCTCATTGTCGGTGCATTATCTAGGCCATATCTAGGCCATATTATGTACATTACAAAGATAATGTACAAACTGATAGATAATGTAATGCAATAATAATGTAATACATTATCTTCGTAATGTACCTAATATGACCTAGATAATGTAGTTAGATTGTCTAGATAATGCACCGACAATGAGGTAAAAGGTAACATCTGGGAAGTGGTTAACATATGATTACAACTCTATATATATATAGGGAGCGGATCCAGTGAGAAAAACCTTAACGTGAGAAAATGAGAAAGATGTTTGATTGCATTCTCGACATTGCTTGATTGTATTCAGGTCATTGCTTGATTACAATGTTGCTTAATTGTGCTTTGATTGTTGCTTGATTATTTTGTTGCTTGATTGCGTTTTAATTGTTGCTTGATTAAATATCAACCATTGATTTTTTTAGATCTGATGGACATAATTTATTCTTTTTTTCTCACATGGGAATTTTTTTTTACATGATCCCTCCTCTATATATATATATAGAGTTGCGTTCAAATCCGAACTAAACACCCTGAATGAACTATGACCTAAGATCTTATCGTCCATTTTTTAAATCTGATGGCTGATTTATGTGACACGTGGCAGTTCATTAATTGAATTTATTTATTAAAAGGGTGTTTTAGGGATGAAAGAAAAAGTTAGTTATGGTATATAATTTATTAACGACAGTTCCATCATTTTTGCATAATTAATTGAAGAATCGAATCTTTAACAATTTTTATAAACTCATAATTATGTATATAGGATTTTCCTTTAATGAATAATACGCTTCATTACAAATGGAAAAATTATCAGTTTCATTCAGTTCAATCGTATTTTCAAACATGATAGAGGCTGATCGTGATTCATTATTGAGTATTTTAAATTCTACCTTGTATACGAAGGTGTGTAATTATGAATCCAAATGAAGTTGCAAGATTGTATCAGATGCGAATGAAGCGGTGGCTGAGGTCTGAGATTTTTTCCCCTCAATTAAAAGACAGTGATGCGTTGCGTATTCAACGAGATTAGTTAATAGAGAAATTCTACACACCCAACTACTTAGAATTCGCAACAATAAAAGACCTATTGATGTAGAGATTGTGGGGATAATGTTTTTGCAATTGTTTTTAATTAATTAGAAGAGGACCGAGGTGATGTTAGCCGTCCGGAGAGGATTGGTATTCATCCGAGTTTATAAGTTTTGTTAATTTTTGTTATATCATTGATTATAGAGCTGTTAGATTTTTGTATGTAATTGTAGGTTTTTTTGGGCATTTTTTATGCAATTGTAGGGTTTTTTATATTTTTTTTTGTTAATGTTGAATATTTATCTTCTCATATATCTTTAAAGTTTGGATTGTGTCTAATTTTTCGATGTTCATCTTTATTCGCTAATTTGTATCATTATCTTTTAATTAATTTTTCATCATTGATGATAGAATTGTTACATTTTTTATGTAATTGTAGGTTTTTTCTCGGCATTTTTATGCAATTAATTGTAGGTTTTTTTTATTTTTTTTGTTAATGTTGAATATTTATCTATGTCTTTTAAAGTTTTGATTTTGTTTGATTTTTTCGATGTTTATCTTTATTCGCTAATTTGTATCATTATCTTTTTGAACTGTTTATTTTATCATTGTTACTTGTATTAAGTATCATTTTATTAAAATTATTGTTTTAATCTTAATTGATTTATAATACACCTTTAAGATCATTCTTATCTTTATTCAATATCATTGTACGAATAATTAAAATTATTTATACATTTAACGATAATATATTAGTGGAAGTTGACAGAATTACCTTACAATGACAAACAAAGCGATAAACATTGACACACAAAGCCATAAATAATGATAACGATTAACTTAAGATTATGGAATAAATCTTGGAGTATTTTCTCTTTTCAATTTATATGATAATAATGGAAAAAAATCATGGGGGATTTGATTTGGTAATTGAATCCGAAAAATCAGCATGTAGAGTTAATAACATCTTAATTTTTCCTGGTTATCACTAATTTGCCCTTTCAATGATAGAAGAAGCTAGCAATAATGATAAATGACAACAGAAAATCTGGGACGTCTATTTTTGTAATCAAGGGCTGAATTTTGGTCTCTGTTCATTCATGGACACATGTTCAGCCATGAATGCACGGGAGCGGATCCGGTGAGAAAACTCTTAACGTGAGAAAGTGAGAAAGATGTTTGATTGTATTCACGGCATTGCTTGATTGTATTCAGGTCGTTGCTTGATTGCAATGTTGCTTGATTGTGCTTTAGTTGTTGTTTAATTATTTTGTTGCTTGATTGCATTTTAGTTGTTGCTTGATTCAATATCAACCATTGATTTTTTTAGATCCGATGGACATGATTCATTATTTTTTCTCACATGAGAATTTTTTTTATATGATCCCTCCTCTATATATATCTATATATATATATATATTTTACATGACAAGTGTATAGATCAATTGGATTGTGGTACTTTGTTATATATGTTGACCGGTGTTATATCCCTTCTTCCTACATTTATTGCCATTTTTTGTAATCTAAAACACAAATTTACTACTCCATTTTAAATAAAAATCACTTAAATCCTAACATTTTTCCCCCCAACAATCTACTCTCCTCACTCACTGATCCCTTCCGCCTCCACCCACGTCCCCTCGTCGGTGAGTTGCTTCGCCCTCACCCGTAGCAACCACTGCCCCCACTCGCCGGCGATGCTGCTTTGCCCCTAGCCCGTCGCAGCCCGTCGACTCTCCACCCACGTCCCCTCGTCGGCGAGCTGTTTCGCCCCCACCCGCAACCACCATTACCCCCACTCGTTGGCGACGCTGTTTTGCCCTCAACCGTTGCTTTGTTTCTGCTTTACCCCCAGCTCGTCGTCTCTCTACCCTCGCTGCCCCCACGGCTCCACCCACGTCCCCTTGCCGGCGAGCTGCTTCTCCCCCACTCACAACGCTCCACCGCCCACCTTTGCCCCACTCTCTGGCAATGCTACTTTGCTCCCAGCCTATCGCAGCCCATCGACTCTCCACCCTCACTGCCCCACAGCCTCCACCCTCGTCGGCCATTCCTGCACTTGTTCTTGTGCAAAATCGCAAAAATCGGTCAAACTGTATAAAAAACCGAACCGAATCGTTTTTATACGGTTTGGTCGGTTTGGTTTATATAGTTATATTATTCGGCCGGTTTGGTTTGAAAAAATTTCAAACTACCTATTGGTTTGATCGAAATTTTCCTCCAAAATTGGCCGAACCGGACCGCGAACACCCTAAATTAAATATATATATCTCTTCCCTCACTATTAGGGGTGTGCACGGTCCGGTTTGGCCGGTTTAAGGGGCAAAGTACGGACCAAACCAATAGGTACGGTTTGAAATTTTCACAAACCAAACCAGCCAAATAATTATTTCAAACCAAACTGGCCAAACCATGTTAAAACGGTTTGGTTCGGCTGGTTTAAACGGTTTGAAGATTATTCAACTAAAAATATTACAAAAAATGAAACTTGTATGTATATCAATTTTATTATTAGAAATTAATGAAAGAATGATACACAAAATAAAACTAATATAAATATGTATCGCTTGTCATTAATGATAAATATGATATAAGCAATAAATAAATAATATTATGGTTGCAAGAAACAATTATATATAAGTTAATTTATAGGATTACAATTCGAAAGAATATAAGCATCGGACATATATATCAATATAATTGATATTTTAGCTTTCTATCAAATAATATTTTATTATCATTATTATATTTAAAATTATATTATTTATACGGCCGGTCCGGCCGAAACGGCTGGTTTCATCCTTCAAACCGCCGGCCAAACCAAATCATCCGGTTTGAGATTTTTCAAACTAACCCGGCCAATTATTTTTTTCAAACCAGCCAAATCGGCCAAATTAATTTGGTTTGGCCGGTTCGGCCAGTTTCGGCCAAACCGAGCACACCCCTACTCACTATCCAACATACCATCTAATATTAATTACCCAATTCAACCCAACTTTTTTAATTAAAATATTAATTTATCTATTTTCAATATCATATAAACACTAACAAATACTCCCTCCGTCCCACTTCAATTGGCACACTTATCAAATTGGGCATCCCAACCAAATTGTCATATTTTTAAAAATGACAATTTTTTCACATTCAACAATAAAATATTAATCCCACTAACTCATTCTACACTCACAACTTTTAATTTTCGTGTCGTAAAGAAACATGCCAATTGGCATGGGACGGAGGGAGTATTTTAAATTCGTAAATACAATAAATAAATTATTACTCCCGTCGTCCGGGTTTAATTATCATGGGTTGACCGGACACAATAACCAATGAGTGTGAGTGTAATAAGTTAAGTGAAATTAATATTTTATTGTTGAGTGTGAAAAAGTTACATTTTTTAGTAACAGGACATACGAAAAAGGAAAGTGTAACAATTAAGTTGGGACGGAGGGAGTGCGTACTAAAAATTTATAATTTAGTTGATAAATAAAAATTATGACAATTAATACAAAGGGTAATTCTAAATGCAGCCACATTTTTGCTAAACGTAGCCCATCTGAAAAAATAAAAATAAAAATTAAAATAGACTATTACAAATTTACCCACGTAGCCCCAATTATATAGATAAATAGATTCTACAAGAATTAAAATATCAAATCTACAAAAACAAAAACCCAACAGACCTTCAACATTTATGCATTCTTGTATCGGGAAGAACAAATTATAATGTCAAGATTAGGTGCAATTGCATGAACATATGTTTCGTAATATTTGTCACACCAATTAGGAGTTCGTTATTGTTAGTCGTAGTTCCTACCAAATCATACCCAGCGCCTCATATGCCAAATCCCTAAATCCATCATGCTTTTCTTTACATGTTTCTTCGACAGAATGTACAGAGAAAACCTCCCAAAATTTCAATTATCTGGAAATTAAAACATTCAGCATTAATGTCTACGCATTCTTGTATGGGAAAAATGATATCTTCATATCCTCTTGATGCAGCCTCCAATGACTTCATGCCAAATATTAGAAAATGAAATAAGAGGTTTTGATTTTCATAGTGGAATTTTAATTTTGGAAGATAATTTCTCTTTGCTTTTGAGAGTTTTTATTGACGTAGATTGAAATGGAACTGCAATTTTTTAGTTTAATTTTTATTATTTTGGTTAGATTTTAAATTGGGGCTGCATTTTTTAGTTTGATTTTATTATTTTGATTAGGTTTTAAATTGGGGATGTAAGGATAAAATTGTAATTTTATATAATAATTTAAATTATTATTTTTTAAAGGGGCTATATTTAGCAAAAATACGGCTACATTTAGAGTCACCCTAATACAAAATGCAATACTAATTGACACAATAATTACTTGATTTTATTTTGTAAAGTTTCTTCGATTTTTCAAATTATATACTTTATATTTTATACCAAAAACTTGGCAATATATTCTCTACTAGCCATTTTATACTAATTAAATGCATATTCAAGTACAAATTCTTTTGGGTCAATCACAACAAAAATACTCCCTCCGTCCCATATTATTAGTCCCCAATTGAAATGACACGATAACCAATGTTTGTAAGTGTAGTGGAATTAATATTTTATTGATGAGTGTGAAAAAGTTTACCATTTTAGGAAAGGAGACTAATAAATTGGGCAGACAAAAAAGGTAAGTGGGACTAATAAATTAGGACAGAGGGAGTAATAAATAAACACTCTTTACGTGTATGTTGCCCATAAAAGGAAAGATAGACAAACTTTGGCAAGCGCCACACAAGGTCAAACATTATGACATAATTTTTATTTTCGTTTAAATCTTTTTATTATTAATTTATTGTTTGACCAGGTGTTAGGTCACCACTGGCAGTAGTCTTATTCACAAACTAGGTCACACAAATTTCACAATTTTTATTTTTTTTTATTTACAATTTTTTTATCTTTTAGTGGTGACTAATGTTTAAATGACACCATTGTTTATTATCTTAAAAATAAATGAGAATCGATACGTAAAATTCTATATATAGATTTTTTTAACAACCGAGATTAGCGTCCTTGAAGTTATATTCAATTTTCATATCTTTTTAGAGTAATCGTAATATTGATTAAATTTGAATACATAACCAACTCACTTGAAACCAAATATTTAGTGGAAGAACTGAAGAATTTTGATTGTAATGGAAGAACCGAAGAATTTTATCAAGAGCTCTATAAATGAGTTAAAATAAAAATTCTTTGATGAATATTCGATGTAGGTTTAAAAATGCAAATAGTAAGGCACATAATCTAGTCAAGTTTTGAGCAAATATATGTAAAACGTTTTTCAAATTTGTTATTTTTGATTGTTCATCGAGACCTATAAAATATTCTTTTGTTCTTAAAAAAATTGATTTCCACAAATAATTGCTAAGTATCATTAAATAATATGAATTTATATCATCTTTTTTATTGGATACCTTTTCGATCTAATCAAATTAAGTTTTATTTTATTAAGAAAACATGAACATGATCATTTGAATAAAGAAAATTGAAGAAAGACAAAACAAAAAAGGAAAAAAAGTAAAAAAACTCGACCGTTGGTGTCGTCACACTTGGAGCGCGAATTCGAACTGGGGCGAATGCTCACAGCCGTCGATTTCAAAGGAGGGGCTTCTTGTGATTCGCAGCAAAACCCACCAACATTTTCAAATTTTCAAATTCAAAATGGCAACTCAGAAAAGAGGAAAGAAACAGATATGAAAGCTGCGACATTGTACCACTTTTTACTCTTTCGAGTTTCAGTACACCGCAACAGAACAGAAACATCGTCGCAACCTTTTCTCACCCTGCCCAAAGATATATCCCACCTTAAATTATTCTCATATTTGTAATAAAAAAACATTTCAAGAATTTCGCACAGCGATATTCACGCGATTACATTTAAAGCCCTCTGGCTTTCTGAATTCTGGATTCTCGAATTCGATTTGAATCCATACTGGGCTTGTGTGTCGGGGGGAAAGACTCGATTTTTCTTGAAATTCTTTATGATTCTTGAATAGTTTGGATTCCGTTGTTGTGGTTTTTCTTTAACTTTTCAAGATGAGAGAAGAAGTCCCATCTGAGAACAGAGTGAAACCGACGAGATTTTCCGATCAAAACGAGGCTCCAAGAGATCAAAACCGAAGCTATGTGAAAGGAAACAGCAATTTCTCGAGGATGAAATCTTCGTGGGGGTCTCAAATCGTGAAGGGTTTCTCAGCTGCGGACAAGAAACCCAAAACTCGAGTGTTGCAAGCCACAGCTCATGTGAAGAAGCCGCCCCTCAACACCTCGGACAACTCGAACCCCAAGAATCCGACTCTTGTTCCGAATTCAAGAATCAAGAGGTCGCTCATTGCTGATCTCTCGTGCTCGATAAACGCCGCGCAAGTTCACCCGCAAGCAGTTCATAGCCACAGCAAGACCAAGTCTGTCGGCTCTTCCGAGGATTTGTTCCATGAGATTGATCACTTGAGGAACTTGCTGCAGGAATCCAAGGATAGGGAGCTGCGTCTGCAAGCTGAGCTGTCTGGGTATATGAGTGATTCAAAGAAGTTGGATGTTGAGAAAGAGCTTGAATTAAAGAAGGCTGAAGTTGATGCCCTTGTTAAGAAAGTTGATTCCCTTGAGAAGGAAAAGGCTAACCTTTCTGGACAGCTGGTGTCTCTAGCTTCTGTTATGGGGAAACAAGATGATGAGATGGAGGTTCTTGAGTTGAGGCGCTTGAACATGGAGCTGCAGCTTCAGAAGAGAAATCTCTCTTGCAAGATTTCTTCATTGGAGTCTCAGCTAGCCACCCTTGCTAAACTATCTGAGGTATATATATTTGATTTACCTTGATTGTGTATCGATTCTTTCTTTATTCTTAGTTTCACTTTGAGTTGCTTCATCTACAGAGTAGTGATGTTGAGAAGATCAAAGCCGAAGCCTCTCTGCTAAGGCACACAAACGAAGATCTCTGCAAGCAAGTGGAGGGTCTTCAAATAAGCCGGATGAATGAAGTTGAAGAGCTCGCTTACCTTAAATGGGTCAACTCATGTTTAAGAGATGAGCTACGCAGTTGCTCCAACATAACCTCGGATGCGCCATCAACCCCGAGTTCTTTCGATAAGAGGAGGGAGTCCATTCATCTGCAGGGTGATGCTCTTGATGAAGATTCTGATGATCTCGCCACAAAGAGATTGTACCTAGTCAAGAAGTTCAAGAAATGGCCTATAACCGATGAAGACTTGCAGCAAATGAGATTTAAAGACAATCTTGTTAATCTGAATTGGGATGATCAGCAGGGTTCAGGAAGAAGGCACTCCATTAGTGGTATCCATTGCTCCCATGAGAATCTTGTTGTTAACAAAAAACGGCAATCGGATAGTTTTATGTGTTCCAAGGAGTTGGATAAGAGGGCTGAGGTTTTAGTTTCTCAGAAATATGATTTGGAAGTCACCAACTGTCAAGAGATTTGTAGGGTGACAGCTTCGTTGGATGTCGAAAAACGGACCTTGAGAGTGCCTAATCCCCCTCCAAGGCCATCATGTACAGGTTCAGCTAGCCTAAAAGAAGAAAGCTCTAGTCCAAGTCTAGCTCCGGCAGTTCCTCCACCGCCCCCTCCACCTCCACCTCCCCCTCCACCAAAGTCCATGGCTCGGGCCTCAACCGGGGTGGTGCAACGAGCTCCACAAGTGGTTGAGTTCTACCACTCTCTCATGAAGAGGGAATCTAGGAAAGACTGCTTGAATTCCGGGAGTGGTGATGCATCAGATGTTGCAAATGTTCGTAGCAGCATGATTGGCGAAATCGAGAACCGGTCATCTCATTTGCTAGCAGTGAGTAGCTGCACTCTCTCTCTAAGCATGATGCATGAAATTATATCTATCATACTCGAGCTAGCTCAATGATGTTTCTATCTGCAGATAAAGGCAGACGTCGAGACTCAAGGCGAATTCGTGAACTCACTCATACAAGAGGTGAACAATGCGGTCTACCAAAACATCGAAGACGTAGTTGCATTCGTGAAATGGCTTGATGATGAGCTCTGCTTTCTTGTAAGCCATCAAAGGAACAAATCCTTTACATAGTTAATGCAAGTAATAATTATGATATATTGAACTGCAGGTAGACGAGAGGGCGGTTCTGAAGCATTTCGAGTGGCCGGAGAAGAAGGCAGACACATTACGCGAGGCAGCATTCGGATACAGAGATCTCAAGAAGCTGGAGCAGGAGATCTCAACCTACAAGGATGATCCTCGCTTGCCATGCGATGTAGCGTTGAAGAAAATGGCAGCATTGTCCGAGAGGTGAGGAAGCAAAACTAACACCTCTTGATGAAATATTATTCGTACTAATTTTAGATAACGAGCTTTTCTCTCTCAGGATGGAGCGAACCGTGCATGGTATCCTCCGAACGAGAGAGTCATTGATGAGAAGCTGCAAGGAGTTCCAGATTCCGACAGATTGGATGCTGGACATGGGAATTCTAAGCAAGGTTTGATTTCTTTCTACATAGCTGCACATGAACTGGTAATAGGTTGATGAAAACCTCAATCTTTTTGTTTCGGTTTCAGGTGAAGTTTGGGTCTGTGAAACTGGCAAAAATGTACATGAAGAGAGTGGCTATGGAGCTTCAGTTTAAAGGAACACCAGAGAAAGATTCATCCTTGGATTATATGCTGCTTCAGGGAGTCAGATTTGCATTCAGAATTCATCAGGTATAATTCAATAATCAAACAGAATAGTCGGTGTTAATTAGTTTTGGTATAATTCGTAAACGAAATTAAAGATTTAGAATATTTTTAATAAAAGTAATACATTGTGGTATTTTTCCGAAAATATCTTGGCATTATCATGTTTTGATTTGCTATGAGGATGCCATGAGATATTTGACGGTTGAATCATAAAAAATTAACGGTGTTAATAGTTTTAGGTATATTCACTCAACCTGTGTTTACTTATCTTAAAACTATATGCAGTTTGCTGGAGGGTTTGATGCAGAAACCATGCATGCATTCGAGGAGCTTCGAGATCTTGCAGTTGTTTTGAGCAAGAGTGGGGAATGAAAAAAGATTGGAGATGTGGCTTACCACCTCAGTAAGCATGAAAAATGAAAAATATTTCAAGAATGTTGCTCTGTATTATTTAGAGTGGAACAATTAATTTTTGACGATTGAGTTTTGGTGATATTCTGGCTTGAATATGTAATGACTGTCACAACTTGAGTGTTGTTGATTATTAATTATGGTGGTTGATAAATATATAAATAAAAGATATGATATTTTTAAACTCCTTCCAATAAGTTTACCAATTTTTTTTTTTTCATTTGTAAATGTAATGACCCTTTTTATGGTTCAATCTTCTTATCGGCACTAGGGATGATCATGAGTCAAGCCGGTTAGTGAACTACTCAGAATCGATTCAGAAAAAAATCAAAATCTACTCAATACTAATCTAGTCGAGTTCTAGCTACTCAAATAGTTGTCGAACTCAAGCTCGCGCTTCATGATATTCGATTCAATAGGCCTGTGAGCCTTATTGATCTCGAGCTTAAATCAAACCCGAATCGAGCTTAATATAATTCAAATTTTTATTGCTAAATTTATTATTTAATACTCCCTCCGTCCATCTATATTAGTCTCATTTTTCTTTTTAGTCTGTCCCAGCATATTATTCACATTTCCTTAAATAACAAATTTTTTCAATATTATTTTTACTACACTCATAAATATTGGTTAGGAGAATTGTCAATCCAAGACTCAAAAGATGGTTTAATATTTAATTCAGGACCCGAAAGATCAAACAATTCTCAATTCAGGATCTGATATTGAGGTCCTGGATTGAGAATTGTATGATCTTTCGGGTCCTGGATTGAGAATTTTTGTGATCTTTCAGGTTCTGAATCGAGAATTAATCTATCGGGTCCTGATTCAATAATTAAACTATCTTCCGGGTCCTAGATCGATAAAATTCATTGGTTATTATGCCCAGTCAATTACTAACTGACCGCTACGGAGAGAGTAATAAATAATTTAAATTTTATTAAAATTCAAAATAAAATTTTTAAAAAAAATCGAGCTCGAGCTTGACACCAAATCCAACTCAAGCTTGAAAATTTGAACTCAATCGAGTCGAGCTTGAGCTTGAGCTTGAAAATTTGAACCCCATTGAATTGAAGTCGAATTTGAACCTGACCATACTAGACTCGGCGTGTATATAGTTAAAAAGTAAAAAATAATTGATGAAGGTTGATTTTAAACAGTAGCTATTGGTTTGGGATCATTATAACAAAACCTAAAAGCGAAAGGTGCTCCATCACACACCAAGAATACAGTTAAAACATCGTTCAATTCATTGGCAGCGTCGGAGAGTAGAGTTGGTGAGCAAATTCTCGATCCATCATCTCCACCAGAAGAATCTTCAGCAGCTCGTAAATCTGAGAAGCCTCTGAGTGATTCTTATCCGCAGCAGCAAACACGTGGTTCGAGTTATTCACTTCAATCCAACTAAAACCGGGTATCTTCTCCACTCCTCTCTCCTTCATGATGTTCCGAATCTCATCAACCCTGCCCCACGTCCCAGAACCGGCGTGCAAGTTCGACAGCAGCACGTAGTAGCCGGAGTTTCCGGGGTCCAGCCGGAACAGATGCTCCGAAGCCAATTCCGCGAGCTCGACATTACCATGAATCTTGCAAGCACCAAGCAGAGTTCCCCAAACACCAGCATCTGGAATGAAAGGCATTGCTTGTATCACTTCCAACGCTTCTCCCACGCGGCCAGCGCGGCCGAGCATATCGATCAAGCACGCGTAGTGCTCTGCTCTGGCCGCAATACTGTGTTCTCGGATCATCTTGTTGAAGAGGCGCTTCCCTTCTTCGACCTCACCAGCGTGGCCGCAGGCGGACATTACTGCGAGGAAAGTGACGTGGTCGGGTTGGAACCCGGCGTCTTCCATCTCGTTGAATAGGGTTAAGCACCGGTGGAGCTGGCCGTGGCTTCCGTAAGCAGAGATGATGCTGTTCCAAGAAACTTCGTTTCTGGAATCCATCAAGTCGAACACGAGCTGACCTAAGTGCAGACTACCACATTTCGCGTACATGTCTATCAGAGCACTGCTAGCGAAGAGATCCGATGTGAATCCGGTTCTCACCATGAAACCGTGCAGCTCTTTACCATGGCGAAGAGAGGCCAAGCTCGCGCAAGCAGAGAGCGCGGCTGATAGAGTCACGCAGTCGTACTTGGCTCCTTCCAACCCCATGTCTCGGAAAATATCCAATGCCAGTTCAGGTTTTCCATTCTGGCTGCAGCTCGTGATTATCGAGTTCCAACACACCGAATCACGTTCTGGCATCCTAACGAAAACTTGATAACCAAGGTCTAACCTTCCACATTTCGCGTACATATCAGTTAACGCGCTTCCAATGTAACGCCTCCCTTCAAGCCCTCTCCGGATTATGCTACCGTGCAGCTCTTTACCTATTGTCAGCGCAGTCAAGCCTGCACAAGCAGGAAGAGTGCTCGCAAATGTGACAGCGTTAGGCTTCATTTTCTCACTGATCAACCATCGGAAAATCTCCAAAGCATCGGAGTTCATCCCATTGAGAGCGAAACCAGAGATCATCGCGGTGGAGATGACAACATCGACAACAGAGGCTTGTTCAAAGATCTTGCAAGCCATATCCACATCTTTACACTTGAAATACATATCTATGAGAGCATTCATCAAGAATAGATCAAGATATACGTTGTTTCTAACAATGTAACAGTGAATTTCCTTTCCTAGGCCCAGAATGCTCAGTTCAGGAACCACAGGGAGCAAACTCGCAAAGGTTACTGAATCCGGTTTGACATCCGAATCTATCAATCTACGAAACAAATCCAAAGCCTCGTTCATGAACCCGTTCAGGACATAACCACTGATCATACTGTTCCACGTTATGAGATCAGCTTGCACAACGGAATCAAACAGCTTCCGCGCATCAAGAAGGTGACGGCACTTTGTATAGAAAGCAACCAATGTGTTGGCCACGGAAGGCACCATCTCCAAGCCACACTTCAAGACCAAGCCATGAACCTGAGCTCCCGACCTCAACATTGATTTTGAGCCACAACATTTAAGAAGACAAGTAAATGTCACAGCATTGGGCTTCACATCACTTTTCGCCATTTGTTCAAACAATCCAATCAAGTTACCCTCCAGACCTTCACATTTCAAGTAGCCATTAAGCATAACGTTCCACAGCACGACATCCCTGTGCGGCAATTTATCAAACACGTTCCTTGCGTCGTACAAACAATCATTTTCGGCATAGAATTTGGCCAAAGCACTACCCACGTAGACGTCCAGCTCAAAGCCAAGATCTTTTATCATCCCATGCACGTATCTCACTAAACCAACATCTCCCAGCCCACCACAAGCTTTAATCAGATAAGGGAAAGTGTATTTATCAGGTCTAGTACCCAAACTGAGCATCTTGAAAAAAAACAAAACCCCGTAATCATAATAACCCATCTTAGTAAATCCTCTAATCATCCAATTCCAAGGGGATGCATACCGCAGCTGAAGCTGCCAAAATAATTTCTTGGCATCGAGATATTTGTCGCACATGATATACATACCCAGAATCCTTGTCCCTGATATACCCTTGTTGAGGTGTCCATTGACTGTGAATTGGGCGTGTATTTGTTGCGTCTGTTGAATGACGGAAGGAATCTGAGAAGGGTTTTTTTTATGCTCTAGAAGCGGTGCAAGGTAGCACGCCAAGACCTCTTCGGTGTGAGGAAAATGAGGCGACGGCTTGGGCGCAGAATGTACTGCTAAATGGAGGTCACGCCTATAAGAAAATGAATGTTGAGATAAAGTTGGCGAAAATCCTTTTCGGCATTGATGAGTAAATCGCATTACTATCGGATTCTTAAGTTCATCCAGCGATCTTTTCCTCGCTGGAAGAAGTAGGGTTTGAGCAGATTCGGTGATAAAACAATCAACCGAAAGAAATCGCAGCGCCGCCGCCGCCGCCGCCAACGAAATTAATCGTCGGAGAGAGGGGAACGAGTGTGGGGAACGAAGAGATGTTTGAAGAAAGTAAGTAGGGATGCTGAATGACTGTATTGCCCTTAATAAATTTTTGTGAAGATGGATAGGGAATAGGATCGAGTGGAGAGCCTTTCCGTCTTTCCCGAATCCATCGGGCCGGATTTTGAGGCCCAACATTTTGTTTTTCAATTATTTTGTATGATTATAATTGGTAGAGGTTATTTAAATAATGATGTAAGTCATCATTGTTACAATTAAACTCATTCTTACATAATCAAATTATTAGAAGATGAATTCTCATTCATGCAGTTACATAAATATCCACCCTTAACTTAATGCTCACACTTTTGAGTATAATTAAACTTTAAAAATGCATCGCATTATCAATCTCTCTTGCCATACTCTGTATCTTAGGCATTAAGGCGATTTATATTCGAACTGAATATTGTAAAATTATCTACGTTATATAAGATTAGGACTCATATATATATCAACAAATGAAGGTTGAAAGCAAAAATGACTACGAAGCAAGCGGAGCAAATGTACATGAGCGAGCAGAGCAAAAGCGCATATTGAAGAAATTTCTGTATGGTCTGAAGCAGGCATCACACAGTGAATATGCGGTTTGATTCTTATATGATTCAAACTGGTTATAGGCGTTGTGAGTATCAATATTGTGTTTATGTTAAGAGCCTTGATAATGTTCTTTTATTTTCTTGTTACTGCTTGTTGATGATGTGCTTATTTCCACAAAAAATGTGCATAACATTGTTGATTCGAAAGCCTTGTTGAGTTATGAATTTGAGATGGACTTGGGTGCTACGAAGAAGATATTTGAGATGAAGAATCATAGAAATAGAAAATTGAAGAAGTTGTGGTTATCTCGAAAAGGATATATGGAGAATGTGCTACAAGGTTTGGAATGAATTATGCAAAATCGGTGAGCACTCCATTAGCAAACCATTTCAAGTTTTACGCATATTAGTGCTTCAATGCAGCTGAGAAGATTAAGGATATGGATAATGTTCCTTATGCAAGTGTTGTTCGATGTCTGTTGTATGCTATGGTATGTACTCGTCCTGATTTAGTTCATGTTGTTGGTCAAGTTTGTAAGTATATTTCTAAACCTGGTATAAAACATTGGGAGACGGTTTAATGGATTTTCATATATGTGAAAGGCACTGTGGATCATGGGATTTTGTTTGGTCATCACTGTGGAGCCCCTTTGATTGTTGCATATGTGGATTCAGATCATGCATGTGTTTTGGATGTGAGAAGGTCAACTATTGAGTATGTTTTTACTTTTGGTGGAGGAACTATATGTTGGAAGTCGATTGCTCGGTCCATTGTGATATTAAGCAGAGTTTATGGTGCTGGTTGGAGCAACAAGTGAAGTTGTATGGCATGGTGGATTAGTCAAGAAGTTTCGGTGTTCAACAAGGTGGAGTTCAGGTGCATTGTGATAATCACAATGTCAATTATCTTATAAATAATCATTTATATCATACTCTGACAAAGTATATTGATACAAGGTTTCACAATATTATGAAATTGATTGCTTCTTTTGATATTATTTTGGACAATGTTCATACTCCAGACAAAGCAATTGATATGTTGACCAAGCCAGTTCATTGTGACAAATTCAAGCATTGCTTGAGTTTGTTGAATATTTGCATGTGATAGAGAAACATGAAACCTTAGCCCACTTACTTCTGATTGTATTCTCCTAAGGTGTGGTATATTTACCAATGTGGACATTTATTGATATGACTCATAAATTTGAACAAATAAAAGTTGGAAAGGCAAATGACTAGCAAGCGGAACAAATGTGCCTGAGCGAGCGGAGCAGAGAAAAAGGCTAGAGTATTTGTGTAATTTTATATCTCGTAGGTTTTTGTTAAAAATACATGATTATTTATTATGTAGCCATACTCGTGATAATTAATAAAAGGATATCCGTTCTTCTCCCTTGAACGCAGGCAATTGCCTAATTACATTAAATGTTGTGTCTTCTATTTATTTGTTTATAATTTGTATGATATATAGTAAATGGATCACCACAAGATATTGCGTCTTATTAATTTTGCAATCATATCCTCAGTTTATTTTTGTATTTTTTTTAATGGTATTGATTTTAAATATTTAGAAATATAAGAACTTAAATTACTCCAAAATGATATTTTCCACTTATTCCCACTTACCAATGGAAAAAATTCAAATAAGCTACCAACATCATCATTACTTTATCACGTCCACGAAAACATAAAGAATAATAAAACTCTTTTTTTATTGAATTCCTCCATAAAATATCAATCTACCATAGTATCCCCACCATTGAAAATGAAAAATAATAATAATTGAAGACGGAAAAAAAGGCAATAATTAATGAATGGAGAAATAAAACGAAAAACACTATTACTATTACATTAAAATTTGAAAAATATCATAATATATATTAAAATATAATGTGCACCGTATAAGAGACAAAATCGTTATTTTAAGAAAATAAAATCAACTTATCTCTCTCTAATTACTAATTTTCCAAAATAATAAATAATACAAAAAACAATTATTTTAATATATATATTTCTAATGGTAATAAATTGTGACGCCAGAATATGTTGATTTTAAATTAAATTAAATAGATATATTATTGATTGGTTAATTGTGTATTTATTTATCAAATTATTTATGAATAATACATTATTATTGTCATAGTTTTTTTTTTCTTTCTCAAGAGACATTCAATTTAACCAATAATTCATTTTATATGTAAAATAGTACCGTTTAAAAATTTTCTGGAATTTTAATATATTTTGTGGGGTTGTTCAAATTTTAAAGATTAAATAATAAATCACAAAACTTAATTTTGATTGATAATTTTAAAATTTAAGTTTTATATTATAATTACAAAAGTAAAAAAATTATATTATAATTGCAAATAAATAAAAAATTTGTTATAGTTGCAAAATTTTCAAAAACTTTATTCTAATTGTCAGGGTTTTTAATATGCGTTATAATTGCAAAATTTATAAAAAATCTTCTCTAAATTTACAATTAACCCTATATACTACTTCCTCCGTCTCATTAGTGTAATCTTAAGGGTTGTGAGTGTAGTAAAATTAATATTTTATTTGTAAGTATAAAAAATTTATCATTTAAAAAAAAACTATTTTATGGAAGGAAAAAAATGAGACTACTTATGCGGAATGAGAAAATATTTGTTTAATTTGGGATGGCACCAAACATGGTGCGAAATATTTTATTGGGTAATTCTATTCATAGCCCTATTTTTTCTCTTCATAGCCTCCATATTTAATTAAAATATAAATCACTATTTTTTTGACTTTTTTGTCCCTCATTGCTATTAACAAAAAATTTTATAACCGCCCACGTCTTCTTCATTATTTGTGAATATAAACTGTTAGATTCATGTCACACTTTTTTGTTTTCTTCATCCCCAGTTCATCGCTTCTCATAAAAAGGAGGTAATTTTATTTTGTGAATAAATTAGGTGGAGTTTCAAAATTATTTTCTGCAAATTCACTAAATATATTTCATAACAAATTTCAATAACATTAATACATAATGGAATTGAATCATATTTTAAATACAATTGTGAAATAATCAATGTATATAAAGGACAATAACAAAATTATTTTATAAAAGTAGTAATCTAAAAATTGGGAGTAATTTGAATTGAAAGAGATTAAGGACAAGCTAACTTGAAGAAATAGAACAATGAAAAATAGAGAAATTTGATAAGCAAATATATAATGAATTTATTGTTTTTTAATTAACTCAACACCATTAACAACCGGAAAATAGGAGAATTGTATTCTTAAGAAGAAAAAAATAAAACACTGCAGATGTAGGGGGCTTCAAGCTTTTTTTGCGTGTATGAGAAATTATAATTGGGGCTAAGGGGCAAATATGTCCATTTAAAGTATTATTTGAATTTAAATTTTTTAGGGGCTATAATGAAAAAATTGGGGGTTATTAATAGAATTATCCTATTTTATTACCTGAGATTGGCCAAAAAAAGTGAATAAAATATTGAAATTATAAATGGCGAATTGGAGTCGTGTAGTCACGTGCATGTGTCTGAAACAGCACGTGCCCGCCAGCAATCGTGATTCGCGAATCCTGGTGGGATCCAACTTCGAGATTTTCGCTTCGTTTTTTTTTTGTCCATTTCCCCCCTATTATCATCATACAACAAAAAAAAAATAGAAAAATCTGTCCCAATATTTCAAAAAATTATTATTATTCAATTATCAAATGAATATATTAATCTAATGCTAATTAATGAATGATGAGATCACTCATACCGTGGTCCCATTACTTGTAATAATCCAGATTTTTTTTTTGGTGCGGTAATAATCCAGATTAAGATTGAATAAATTCATCATCGATTGCTTATAGTAATGAATGCGATTGTAGACTTGTAGGTTGTAGCTAATTAGTAATTATACAACCTATCTAGGTTTGAAATAGGGTTTATAATTTATTACGATCGTTACTGTTCTTGTGTTTGAATTTATCGAGTCGCATCATGTCCGTGTTCATTATATTATGTAAATTTATCTCGAATTAAAATTTTATAGCCCTAAGTGTAAAAATAATAATTTATGTGTATTGGATCATTATCATATTTAAAATTTGACGGGTCAAATCGTGTTTATGTCCATTAATATTGTGCGTTTCGCGCCTGTGTTAAAAAATTGTCAATCCTAACTTGAAATAGCATTAAAATATATTTCATAATAGACCGAGTTCTTTTTCATTCATTATTAAATTATTTTTATAACAATTTAATTTTCAATTAGAAAATTGAAAGACGAATTATCAATCTAGGATTTTAATATTAGAGTCATAAATTGAAAATTTTAGAATCTTTCAAATTGTGAATTAGTAATTTATATTTCAGATTTTGAATCATCAATTATTCCATCCGTTCTAATTATTTGGTTCGGATTACTATTTTAGAGTGTTTCAATTATATGATTCAATTTTTATATTTGATATTGTTTTTATCTAATAATTTACGATTACATTCCTGAATAATTTTGAAAAATACGAATATTAAATATAATATTTTGAAAATAAGAGATTAATTAATATTTTAAATAAAATAATATTAAAAATTTATTTAAATATTAAATAAATTTTAATAAATATGTACAAAAAAATTGAATTATATAATTGAAACGGAATGAATAAATGTTTGTAGGTCCGAGAATGACAATACATTAAAATATCTACTATTTTTATACTCCCTCCGTCCCATTGAAGTAATCTCATTTCCCATTTTTGTTTGTCCCATAAATTAGTCCAATTTTCCTAAAATGACAAATTTTTTCACACTCACCAATAAAATATTAATTTCACTACACTCAAAACCCTTAATCTCCGTGCCGAAAAGAAATAGGACTACTCTAATGGGACGAAGAGAGTATAAATTTTGCTTACCTGTCCACAATATATGAGACACACACTAAAAATTATGGGACCCATTACCGTTTGGTAATTGAATACATTCAAATTGATTACTAAATGAAACTTTATATTAAAATTCATTCAATATATTTATAAGCACTATTTAAATAAATAAATAAAAACATGCAAATTAAATATACTAAACATATTTAAAAACTGTATTAAGGCAGCGTGGATCTGATTAATATTCACCAAACCACCCCACACTGCGCTTGCTAGCCCACATTTATTAAATTTCCTAAAATGCGCTTTCCGCTCTACATCTCTTCGGTTTTCACGCCTCAGCAAATATTTCATTCATATATATCACCGCTCAGTCACTCATTCTCAGTCACTCACCAGTCGCCTCTCTCACTCAGGTACACTCCCCATCCATCACATTCTCTCCCTCTATCTGTCTGGTTTCCGTGGGTTTCTTTCTATTTCTGGATAATTTATCCGCATTTTGGATGGTGATGGTTTATTTTTGAATAGATTTTACGGTAATATGATTTGTTGTGAGTAATTTTCAGAAGCGACGTTGGGTTTCATTTTCTCTGTCGATCTGGTCAAATTTGGGGCTTCTGGTGTTGATTAGGTGTTTGTCTGTGTTTTATTTGATTATATGTGAACATTGAGCTACATGTGTATACTTCATTTTCTAGATCTAGCTGATTTTTGCATGATTGTCATCTTCTGGTTAAAAACAAGAGCTCTGGAGGCATCTGACTGCTGTATTTGGAAATTAATAATTTTCGAAAGCGCTTAGTCTTTCTGCAAAAAAACCTGACTAGTCAAGGCATTTTTTGTTTTTATTTTGAAACCAAAAAGCCTTTAGTTTTCTACTGCATTTAGACTAGAAAAATAGTGTAGCTTTGTACATTGCACTTAAAGAAAAAACTCGTCTTTTTAACTTGAAGCTGCTAGATCTAGAGATTGTGTTTAATCATTATCATGATTTTTTTCTTGGTCAACTTACGACAGTGGTGAATTTGTCAGGATCAAGTAGTGGCATGTTTTTTTTTTTTGTTTTTTGCGCATAATGACTACTAATAATTATTGGTTGTGAATAGCGCCATGATTGAAGGGGATGCTTGCAAATCTCTCTCATCGTGTTTGAACTGTTCTCGATTTTTGGTGAAAATGTTCTGCTACTTACTGTTTTCTTACGTCGATGCTGCAAAATGTTTGGATATATTAATTATTTTATGATGAATAGCTTTCAGTCAAATGGGTTCAATGCTAAACTACTTTTTGTGGGTTTGGACGGAGTTAGATTATGATCAAATATCCTTGGTTTAAGATTTTTCAATTATATTTGCTACATCCTTCCTCTATCACGTGCTCAACTTTTTTTTTTTGCTGTTGTGCATGCATTAAGTCTTACTTGGAAACTTGGAATAGCTTTAGGTTCCATTGGACGTGCACTCTTTGAATTTATATTGTGATTGTGAGTTCTATATTCTTTTGATCTGCCTTGATGAGTGATCTGTTGTAGGCCTACCCTGTTGATCTTTATCTCATTCTTCATACCCACACTTGTATACGTGTCTCTGCATGGGATCTTGCTCTTGTGATTCTTCTTTACTGCATGGTTTACTGTTTCTTCTCACATAAATACTTGTTTCAATGTCTATAGGCCTGCGTTCTTAAAACATGGCAGATCTCGAGGCCCCCCTGCGTCCCAAGAGAAAGAAAATTTGGGTGGATTACTTTGTCCAATTCCGATGGATAATCGTTATCTTTGTTGTTCTTCCAATCTCCTTCACACTATATTTCCTCACATATCTTGGTGATGTGAGGTCTGAGTGCAAATCATTCAAGCAGCGTCAGAAGGAACATGATGAAAATGTTAAGAAAGTTTTGAAGCGGCTCAAGGAGAGGGACCCAAAGAAGGATGGTTTAGTCTGCACAGCCAGGAAGCCCTGGATTGCTGTTGGAATGCGCAATGTGGACTATAAGCGTGCACGACATTTTGAGGTTGACCTTTCTGCGTTCAGAAACATTCTGGACATTGACCAAGAGAGAATGATTGCCAGAGTCGAACCTTTGGTCAATATGGGCCAAATCTCCAGGGCCACTGTCCCAATGAATCTGTCTCTTGCAGTTGTTGCTGAGCTAGATGATCTTACCGTTGGTGGTCTGATCAACGGCTATGGTATTGAAGGAAGCTCCCACCTTTATGGTCTATTCTCAGATACAGTGGTGGCCTATGAAATTGTTTTGGCAGATGGTCGGTTGGTTAGGGCAACGAAAGACAATGAATTCTCTGATCTTTTCTATGCTATCCCATGGTCTCAGGGAACACTCGGACTCCTTGTTGCAGCTGAGATTAAGCTTATACCTGTGAAGGAATATATGAGGGTTACATACAAGCCTTTAGTGGGGAATCTAAAGGAGCTCGCCCAAGGTTACATCGACTCATTTGCACCAAGGGATGGAGATCAGGACAACCCTGACAAGGTACCAGACTTTGTGGAAACCATGATCTACTCCCCGACTGAAGCTGTCTTCATGACGGGTAGATATGCTTCTAAAGAAGAAGCCAAACAGAAGGGAAACAAAATCAACTGTGTAGGCTGGTGGTTCAAACCCTGGTTTTACCAACATGCTCAGACTGCATTGAAGAAGGGGGAGTTTGTTGAGTATATCCCAACTAGAGAATACTATCACAGACATACTAGGTGCTTGTACTGGGAGGGAAAGCTCATCCTTCCATTTGCCGATCAGTGGTGGTTCAGGTATACCCTTGGTTGGTTGATGCCGCCTAAGGTTTCTCTTCTTAAGGCCACTCAAGGTGAAGCCATAAGGAATTATTACCATGAGATGCACGTCATTCAGGATATGCTTGTCCCACTGTACAAGGTTGGAGATGCTCTGGAATGGGTTCACCGAGAGATGGAGGTATGTTTCATACATCTTCCTATCTTTAGCCGATATGTATTTGCGCACGTGTGTTAATTATACTAACTACTGAATGTTCTACAGGTATATCCCATCTGGCTCTGCCCACACAGGCTGTATAAACTCCCAATGAAAACCATGGTGTATCCCGAACCAGGATTTGAGCTACAACGCAGACAGGGTGATACCCACTACGCTCAAATGTACACCGATATTGGAGTTTATTACGCTCCTGGACCAGTCTTGAGAGGCGAGGAATTCGACGGATCTGAGGCTGTTCGCAGGATGGAGACCTGGTTGATTGAAAACCATGGGTTCCAGCCACAGTACGCTGTATCGGAGCTCAATGAGAAGAACTTCTGGAGAATGTTTGACGCTGGCCTTTACGAGCATTGCAGGAGGAAGTACGGAGCTATAGGCACCTTCATGAGCGTGTACTACAAATGTAAGAAAGGCAGGAAGACCGAAAAGGAGGTCCAGGAAGCCGAGCAGGCTATCTGCGAAGCTCCCGATGCCGAAGCTGACTAAGAATTGGCTGATGTTGTTCACCGCTTTTCCCCCTGAGTTCTGTATTCCCTTTGCTTATGTATTGAGACCTCTTAGTTTGCTCGTTTTTTTGAACTGTGTTGAATTCTGGTTGTGACCGGAATTGCTGCACCACCTCTCATATTTTTCCATCCTGTGATGATGAGACTTTCTCTTTATTGCAACAGAAAACGGGTTTATTTCATTTACTTGCGTAGCCTCTTTTTTTTTTTGGGGGGAATTTGAGTTCCATTTGTGAAGTTAAGCAGCAAAATTGTGTAGAGTTTGAGGGAGTAAGTATAGAAAGGAGTGGCAAATTGCTATTTTCTTCTTCTTGTGCATGTGAGGCTTGAGTTTATTATAGGGTTCTTGATTGTGGTCTTTGTGTAAAGTTTCCATTTCTTCACAGAGATCTCATCATCGGGATTAGTTGGGTCTCGTCATCGGAATAAATCAGGTCCCATATCGAACTGAATTTAGTTCTAATACCATGTAATGTTTTTATTTCTCTTTGTAAAATCGGCTTTTAAGGAGATGAGACATTCATTGTTATATGGTTATACATTCCTAAATTCATGATCGACGTGAGATAATTCAACACTTTATATAATTGTTGTTGTTGTACGAGATCATACAACTAAATTAAATTTAATTTAGAATGCCTCCAAAAGCTGAAATTATTGCAATATTTTATGGAAATTGAATTGATTTTATGATAGAAAACAAAACCAAACACATCTCTATTTTTATTCTTTATTGAAAATAATGAACATTTAATTTAAATAGACTTATAATTAAAAATTTAAATTTAATTAAAATAACAAAATAACGAGAATAAAGCCAGTCCACGGAAATAGGTGTGATTATGTTTCATATCAATTTACAAGAAGACACTGGATTTATTGAACAATTTTCACATTCGTTTCATGCATTTCGTGAGCTAGAGACCACAAATGATTTTTCAAATTTAGATAACGTAAAAGATTTTTTAAATTTTTTAATTACTTAAATCAACCATACTTCAAAAGGAAGCTAGCGTGGCATCCCATTATTTTAATTTTCATGAACATCAAATTTCACACACCAGTTAAACGGAAATTATTGCTGAAAATTATAAAGCTAATATTTATATTATTAAAACAAGAAATTTTTTGCTCCATCAATTGAAATGAAAGCTGGTCATAAATTTGAATCGACAATGTATACAAATAATAGATTTATTAATTAAATTTATAGAAAACAAAAGATTTATTAATTTTATCCTAATCCACCATTCTATCTACATTAAAATATAAAAATGGTAATTTTTTTAATTTTGTTTCCAAAAGTTTTACTCCACTGACGGCGGAGCACGAAACTCTAACCGATCTGGCGACGGCGGAGCTTTCGACCAGTCAACGTCATCGTTTTTTGAGTGAACCACCGTCTCCTCCGCTCCGTTTCTCCAGCTTTTAATTGCGCCAATCGTGATTAGTTAAACCCTAATTTTTTTATCAAATGGCGGTAAAACCCAAGTCCCGTACGATTCTCGAACCATTCGCAGAGTCCGCCGTCGATTCCAGCAGCTCTCCGATCAAATATGCCGCTCTCTCCAAGCTATCCGACGAGCAAACTCTTATTTACATCGGCAATCTCTCCGGCGTTTTGTTTCTTTACTCCCTGCGAACTTCGCAAACCTCCTCGCCGCAAATTGCTTTCGTCAGACGACTCGCGCTGCCCGGCACCGGCGTAGTGAACTCGATCCACCCGGTTAATCATATCGGTAAAATAATCGTGCTTGTTGATGGATATTTGTATTTGATTGACTCTAATTTACTCGAGCCGCCTAAGAGAGTTAGTCTGTTTAAAGGAGTGACTGCGTTTTCTCGGAAATTCCGAAGTCGGAGGTATGGGTCAACTCATTACAGTATCGGCGGTGGTCAAACTAATTATGTACAGAGAAATGGCGATAGTACTGATAGCAAGAGTCTTTTCGCTATTGGGATCGGGAAAAAGCTGGTATTATCAGAGTTGATTTTGAGCGGTTCTCTGGTGATCTTGAAAGAGATTCAAGGGGTTTTCGATGGGATTATTTTGACTGTGTTGTGGCTTGAGGATTCTGTATTTGTTGGTACCATGACTGGGTATTATTTGTATAACTGTGTTAACGGGAGATGCGGTCTGATCTTCTCACTTCCCGATTCTTCCAGCGTGCCGAGAATGAAGTTATTGGCCAAGGAGTCTAGGGTGTTGTTAATAGTAGACAATGTAGGCATTATTGTGGATGGGGAGGGACAGCCAATTGGAGGCAGCTTGGTGTTTAAGGAGGCTCCTGATTCGGTTAAAGAAATTGGGAGTTATATCGTTGCTGCAAGGAACTTGATGTTGGAAGTGTATCACAAGAAAACAGGATCTTGTGTCCAGAGGCTTAGGTTTGGGAATGCTGGTGCCGGTCCATGCATGCTGGCAGATGAGGATAGTGAAAATGGAAAGCTTGTTGCAGTTGCAACAAGTCTAGAGGTATCATTATTGAGCCTCGACTTATGTTTTATACGGTGTTGCTATTGATTTTAGATGATGCCTGTTATTTAGTTAGTTATATTGTTTTATTACATCATGCTATTCTGCTTAGTTTGTAATATCAGCTAAATGCAGTTGATTAGTTGATTTTAAGGTAATTTGTTACTGATTTTTCATAGAAATGAACCAAACATGTTTTGGTATTTTATGTTTCACTCAAAACCTTCAATGAAGTAGAACTACCAAATTTTATGTACAGCCTCCCCTAGTAGTTTCCTTAGGCTCGGTCAAGCACAATCAGCAGGAAAAAAACCAATAAAATGATGTTTGGATGTAAAGAAATGATTCATCTGTAGTATCAGAAGGCATTATATCAAAAATCTAAATCTAATTACACTCCTGAATACAACAATCACCACTAGCTTTTTGGTGATTGAAAGGTAGATTTTGTTATGTTAAGTAGTATTGTAGTAAGCATGATCTGACGATGAGATTTCATGCGATTGTCAATTTTAACTCAGAATTGATTTCAGACACTGAAGTTTATTGCTTTGTTTCTGGATATTGTTTTGTCCTCATGATCTCTCCGATGTTTTTATTTTTAAGCTAATATGCTACTGGAAAGTTTCTGGAGAAGAACAAATCAAAGATCTGCTCAGGAAAAAGAGCTTCAATGAAGCCATCTCATTGGTTGAAGAACTGGAGTATGATGGTGAAATGACGAAGGAGATGCTCTCATTTGTCCATGCACAGGTGGGGTTCCTGTTGCTATTTGATTTGCATTTCAAGGAAGCAGTAGATCACTTCTTGCTTTCAGAAAATATGCAGCCTTCTGAACTTTTTCCATTTATCATGCCAGACCCAAATCGTTGGTCTCTTCTGGTATGTACTAATTCTCTTTCTGCTTTATGCTTATTTAACTGCTTCCTTTGGATTTTAATTCCTTGATTTAGTCTTATTCTGTAAATTTGACTCCTTGTTAAGAGTGCTTATTATTCTAGTATCTGCAGTAGTATATCATATGCCTGCAGAGTAGTATACTGAGCAGATTTTCGATTGAGGACATTGGAATTATAAGATAAAGATTAAATTGTGTATCTTCTGTTTCTTTTTTCTTTCGTGTTTTGCTCGTAAGAGAATTTTTTGTTTATTATTTATTTATTTTTTTGGTCTTAGGATATTATATTATAGAATAAATAAATATATATATATATATATATATATATTATTTCCTTCTCACACAATCTTTGTATGTCTATGTTAACATGTAATCATGTATGTATTTGTTTGAAAATGGTCAGGTTCCAAGGAACAGATATTGGGGCTTACATCCTCCTCCAACACCTCTTGAAAATGTGATAGATGATGGATTGACAGCCATTCAAAGAGCTGTTTTTCTTAGGAAAGCAGGTGTAGAGTCTGCTATTGATGATGAGTTTCTTATAAATCCACCCAGTAGAGCAGATCTGTTAGAGTCTGCCATAGAAAACATGATAAGGTGTTTCTGAATTTCTGTTTGTACTTATTCAATGTTCATCATTTGCAGTATCTTTTTCTTAATAGGGAAGGGGTCAAGGTCTTTTTATGCACGCTCAAACAATTTTCATTTCCTATCTCAAGGTCTATTGCATGATCCACCTTCACATCTGGCTAATTTTCACTGTTCAATTTCCATAATTCACTGCAGATATTTGCAAGCTTGTCGTGAAAGAGATCTGGCCATTTCAGTGAAGGAAGGAGTTGACACTCTTCTTATGTATCTCTATAGAGCTCTGAACTATGTAGATGAAATGGAAAAACTTGCCTCTTCAGAGAACAGCTGTGTGGTGGTATGATTGTTTTTTTTAAAACGCTGTTGTGGTATGAATTTTAATTTCCTTCAACATATTTGTGATATTTATAGTGTAATATCTGTCTATTTGAATGGCTTCTATGTTGTTGCCGCAAAGTATTGTAATTCAACTATTTGACTTACTGAATTGAAACTTAAACATCCCTAGTGATGTAATACAGTAAACTATGCACACTTCCAGGTCGTGGCACAGGGGTATATAAATGATGTGAAGTTATGAGCACAAACTTTTGAGAGGATATGTTAAGAAGATTTGAGTATGTTTTTGTTAGTATCATGAATTGGTGCTTGCATTATGTTTATGCTGGGATATCTTGTTTTCAAATGAAACTACTATGCCATCTACAGTGACATCAATGGGCAGTGCAGGAGGAGCTAGAAACACTATTGAATGACTCTGGGCATTTGCGCACACTCGCCTTCTTGTATGCTGGCAAGGGTATGAGTGCTGAAGCTGTTTCTACATGGCGTGTTTTGGCAAGAAAATATTCATCAGGCAGCTCTTATAATGAACAATCTGAGGCAACTGACTTTCAAGATCCCTCTCAGAAGTTTATCTTAAATAGGCAGACTGCAGCAATAGAAGCATCTAAGATTCTGGAGGAGTCATCTGACCAAGATTTAGTACTTCAAAACCTCGGATGGGTCCGTAGCCACCCCTTTTAAACTGTTTTTAGCTTTTGAATCGACACATCTGATTTTGATGGTTTTGTATTTCCTTTTTCTAGATTGCAGATATCAACCAGGTGCTTGCAGTTCAAATTTTGATATCAGAAAAAAGGAGCAATTTATTATCACCAGGCAAGGCTAACAAGAGATATTGTATAGTCATGTTATTTTTTTATCATGTGTTTTCAATATTTAGAGTTTGAACAGAAGTTTCCAGGATTAGGTATGTCTTGCATTTTGAATAGGTTTATTATTGCTTCATAATTGGCTTTTGGACCAACTAAGACCACCTACATAACTAGTATGGCACAACCATTTTGACCTAGTATTACTGGAGTTTGATTTCCTATAGATACCCCTCATCTTTATTCCAAATCTTTTGTCACACATCACATTTTTTTGAAGCAAACCTATTTTATTTCCTTTTTCTGCTGGAATCACAATTTCTAGATTTATTACAGTTTAATACTCTTGTAATGATTAACATGCCTTCCAACGGTTGTGAACTTGGTAATTGGCTAAACCCAAAATCCCTTTATAATATTATCTTTGTAAATCTCATTTTAGCTGATTTTATTTGTTTGAAACTGTGCTGGATGCTGGTGGACCTGCCACAATACTTTTCTGCCACCACGTTGCTAGTTGTTTCACCCATCTCTTTGTAATAAAATGTAAATTCTATAATTGCGAGCTACTGTCTGCCTGACCGTTTTTCCCTTGTTTCTTATACTTTAAACTACTTCCACGTTTACATTTAACAACGGTTTACGAGAGTTTTTCTGCAAAACTTGTAACTATTAGTTGCAGTATATTTCTTCTGTTCCATTTTGACGGGTTAATCCACGTTTGTGTTGCTAATTTTGTGATACACGTTTTACTGTTTCAGATGAAGTTATTGCTGCAATTGATCCCAAAAAGGTGGATATTCTTCAAAGGTATATGACCTGGTAATGGAATATTTTTAAATAGATGCAAATGGTGCATTTTTTACTTGTGTAATCTGCCAGGTTATGCTCTTGGATGGGAGGGTTAGATGTTGCATATTACTTGTGTAGGTCATCTTGTTCTTTTAGCATTCTAACATTAGCGTGATCTTTTTCCTCTATTTATTATCTTAATGCAGTGCAATCAATTTAACATATAACATTGCAGTCTTTATTGTACCTAAAAATTACTTTATAAACACATATTCTCTTTCCTCGTCTTATTTTGGTTGGGAAGCAGCACTTGCACATAGGTGAATAATGATTATGTATTATATCTCACACCAGCATCATTATAAGAAATCTTTGTGGCTCGCTTATCATGATTCCCCTGTCAGGCATAATTGATGTTACTGTTATGATACAATAGTTACGTAATGTGTTGCAGATATCTCCAGTGGTTGATTGAAGACCAAGATTTTGATGACCCACAGTTTCATACAAAATATGCAGTCTTGCTTACAAAGTCGGCACTTCAGAATTATGAATTGGAGCTTTCATCTCAAGATTCTGTCAATGAGATGAATGTGTCTGAGCATGGGAGGAGCTCAATTTTTGATACTCCTGTTAGGGATAGACTCCAGATATTTTTACAGTCATCAGCCCTATATGATGCAGAAGAGATTCTTGATATGATTGAACAGTCGGAACTTTGGGTAGAAAAGGTCGACTAATATTTCTTTTACTTACATAACCCGAAATTGTTTGATTCAGTCTGTCTAATTCCTAATAATTAACAAATAACAACTGAAGATGATTGTCATGTTTATCAACCTAATTTGATATTAACTCTCTTATTTTACTCGCTCAAACTAATTAAACTGGCTTGTTTGCAGGCGATTCTTTATAGGAGACTTGGTCAAGAAGCACTCGTGCTAGATATTTTGGCCTTGTGAGTTCACAACACGACCAGAATATCAGTTTATGGGCATATATATTGTACAAGGACTGAGCATATTTCCTATGTTATGAGTTCTCATTTTCTATAGTGCATTTTCCATGAAACTACTCAATAACATCATGCTTGTGGTTGCATCATAGTACATGAAAACCAGGGAGTTATATCATGATGTAGAGTGACTGAATGTATATTTTGCCTTTATTAGAAAATTGGAGAATTTTGAAGCTGCTGAAGACTACTGTGAGGAGATTGGTAGAGCAGATGCTTATATTCAGTCAGTTTTCCTCCTTGTATTCCTTCAATCTGGTGCTAGTACTTCCGTGATATCATAACATTAATGTTTCTCCATGATACCGTCAGGCTACTGGATATATATTTGGAGCCTAAGGATGGCAGAAAGCCCATGTTTAAAGCTGCCGCCCGTCTTCTCCACAATCATGGAGTAATGCTAGATCCTTTGAAAGTGCTTGAGGTATAGGTTTTCATCCCAATTTCTCCATGCCACTGGCTTATCTTCTTCTGCTTCTGCTTGTAACAGTTATCTGCTTAGGCATTAACCTTGAGGAACTGTTTGCATTAATGCTTGAAATGCAGAAAACCCTTGATCGAAATCCAAGCATACTGTAGTTGTTGCCTTTAGGTCTAATTTGCTCACCCTCTCTTCTATCTCACCTATTGGTCTATTTCCTGGTGGTGGTTGCCTACATGGCATATTACCTTTTATATCTCCATTTCAATGGTTGCTTTATCACGGTGTGATTCTACACATTTTGGTGAATAAAATTCAATAGATTTGTTCCTGAAACTGCTTGCTGGAATTTCTCTTAATAATCTTTTAGTTAAGCTCATTTGATTGTAGTGCTGAGCTGATGAATATTTAGTACAGAGCTGCAGCTGTATTTATTTGCTTTATACTCTTTTCTGCTCATAAGTACACATAAGTGTTCTACACTGCATATATTACTTTGATTTCCTTCGACAGAGATTGTCTCCGGATGTGCCCCTCCAGGATGCTTCAGACACATTGTTAAGGGTATTAAGAGCCCGACTTCATCACCGTCTGGAAGGAAAAGTATGTACTCTTATTTCAGTAATATTCACTCTCTCTCGTTGCAATGCTTTACAACCATAGTTCCCATATATATATCTCCATGTTAGCGGCCGTTCTCTCTTTTGACATTAGGGCATATGATTGCCAAAGCATTCCTACCATCAATATTCCCTTTTTACCAGTTAATAAATTGAAGTTTGAAATTTAAATTCAGATATGATTGTAGCATTGCAAACAGAGTAGGGATGTTCTCTCTGAGGCATTTATGCTAGATTGAACCCTGCTAAGATACTGCTTTCCACAGATTGTTCACAAGCTGTCTCATGCCTTGAACGTTGACACAAGCTTAGCAAGAGTGGAAGAGAGGTCCCGCCACGTGCAGATAAATGAAGAAAGCACTTGCGATTCTTGCCACGCCCTTCTTGGCACCAAGCTATTCGCCATGTATCCAGATGATTCTGTTGTTTGCTACAAGGTTCGTTGTTCCTTTCTATGGCTTCTGTTTGAATTAGAAGATGGCACTACAGAACCATTTAAAATTTCCATGTTTGATGACACTCTTAACATATAAAGTCGCGGTCAAAACATCAATTTTAGTTCAAACTAACCGCCTTTTTTCAATTCTAGTACCAACTACTCCCTCCGTCCCGGATTAATAGTCCCATTTGCTTTTGGCACAATAACTAAGGCATGTGAGTGTAGAATGAGTTGAGTGAAATTAATATTTTATTGTTGACTGTGAATAAATTACCATTTTTAGAAATGAGACTATTAAAGTGGGACATACGAAAATGGGAAATGAGACTATTAAAATGGGATGGAGGGAGTATTTCATTTCTTAATTTTATGTTCGAACTATAAAAACTATTCAAATCTAGGATAAAGATATTTTTCGGCATCGGAAAGCTGACGGGGTATGTTGGAAATCCACATAATTTGATTTACGTCTCATTTTTTAATATGACATGGGTTTCCGGCATTGTCCCGTCAGTTTTCCGATGCCAGAAAATTTCTTCGTCCTAAATTTGCGTAGTTTTTACAGTTCGGACATAAAATTGTGGAAGGGAATAGTTGGTACTTATAGTTTAGACTAAAATTGATGTTTTAGCCTAAAGTTACACATGTATGAAACCTCCCGATTTCCACAAACCGGTTCAGTGCATACTAAACTTGTTGATGACACACCTTTCTTGCAGTGCTACCGCCGTCAAGGAGAGTCCATTTCAGTCAGTGGCCGTGATTTCAAGAGAGACATCTTAATCAAACCTGGCTGGTTGGTTACTCGATGAAAATGGTGAACATGCATTTGGAAGTTGCTCTATCTATCTTAAGACCTCGACAATATGTGCTTGTTAAGAGCTCTATCACACGAGTCAGATTGTTCTGCAGTTTGGGTTAGCCCGTCGTCTGGTCTGGTCCAACGGAAGAAGCATACGAAGCAACGTCGTCGCGATCATCCTAAAATGCAGTGTTTCAACTTGAATGCTACTAACAACAACACTATGTTATTGAGATGGGACTGCTTTCTTTAGAACAATAATTTGCAGGAGAACTAGAGTTACAGTTGCAGATATAGTTTTGTAACTTATCATCGAGTGTATTTATCCAGAAAAAAAGATGATTATTTTGAACATGATTATTGCAGATATACTCCCTCCATTCCGATTTGACCGGATACTAAAAAAGTTACCATTTTTAGTAACGAGACAAATAGGAGTATTATTATTACATTTAGTCATATATTTATGTTTTTGCATATTATCGAATCTATCCTATTCCGAATCTTTTGAACTTGTGGAGGCAACGCAACTACTTCTTGGATAGATTGGATCTCAAATCACACACCAGAAACTCAACTCCCACACCCAATCACACCACTCCAACTCAGCATCCAAATTCATTCAATCCAAACCACCTTATCCTATCTCTCAAACTCCCTCCCCCAAAATCAAGAATTCATCACTCCACCCTCCACTCATCTTCTTCAAATTCACAGAAAAAAAAAACTCACCTTGAAAAAGAAAAGAAATGTCGCTCACAGTCCCTACAAACCTCTCCAAATCCATCTACACGCCCAAATTGGGCTTGGCGAAGCCAAGAGCAGCCGCCGCCGCCGCCGCCGCCATCGTATGCCAGGCAAACTCCCCCAACCAAGAAACCACAGATTCCACTTCCTCCCAGCTCAAGGCGTTCTCGGCGGCGCTCGCTCTCTCCTCCATCATCTTGTCGGCGCCGGTGCTGCCGGCATCCGCAGACATCTCCGGCCTCACCCCATGCAAGGACTCGAAGCAGTTCGCCAAGAGGGAGAAGCAGGAGATCAAGAAGCTTGAATCTTCTCTCAAGCTCTACGCTCCCGACAGCGCTCCCGCCCTCGCCATCAACGCCACCATCGAGAAAACCAAGCGCAGGTAAAAACCCAAAACCCTTGTCGGATTATTCTTGAATCTTGATCATGGCTTAGGGCTGTGGCTGTGACTGCAGGTTCGACAACTACGGCAAGGCGGGGCTTCTGTGCGGCTCCGACGGGCTGCCGCATCTGATCGTGAGCGGCGACCAGAGACACTGGGGTGAGTTCATCACCCCCGGCATCCTGTTCCTGTACATCGCCGGATGGATCGGGTGGGTCGGTAGAAGCTACTTGATCGCCATTAGAGACGAGAAGAAGCCGACTCAGAAGGAGATCATCATCGATGTTCCCTTGGCTAACAAGCTTGTCTGGAGAGGCTTCATCTGGCCCGTCGCTGCCTACAGAGAGTACTTGAACGGCGACCTCATCGATCCCAACTACTAACTCTCTCTCTCTCTCTCTCTCTCTCTCTCTCTCTCTCTGGTGCAGAGGAGATGGTGTTTGAAGGTTTTTTAGTTTGGCAATTCTTGTATCTATACCTGTAAAACTCTTTTTCATGTCTGTATTTAAGCGCAAGTGTCGTTTCTTGAATCTTGATGATGACCTGAATTTTTTTCCGTTTTTATAGTATCGTGATTCGATATTCTGCTCGTTAAAGAAGAAAAAATGGGTTCGAATCTATCGAAGTTAAGTGGAGGCAAAAAAAAAATTCCGCACCCTTATGAAGATTTATTAATGCAGTATAATCTATATTTATAGCAATATAAACAACCCCAGATCAAAAAAAGTAGTCGTAGGTGGTGCTTACAGGAGACTGACATTCTCTCTCTCAATCTCTCTAAATATATATATGAAGTGAAGTGTGTATCTAAGTAGACCACATGGACTGTCTAAAGCTAGCTTGCTCCACCACCATATCCATGTCGAAATTGGAAGGTTTGGAGTGTGATGACAACAATGTATACGATGAAAGATCGGAGCCGCTGCTGCTCGGGCTCGTCGACGGCACGGCTTGCCGGACCCTGAGCTGCAGCATCTCGGCTTGAGTCAGAGCGAGCTGCTGCTGGAGCCCATTAATCTGCTGCTGCAGATACGAGATGGCTCCGACGCAGCCATACACCGGGTCCCGCATCCTCGCGTTGGCTTCGTACACCATGCTGCTCACGGCGTCTCCTCTCTGCTCCTCCGGCAGCTCCTGAGATCCGGCCAGATGAAATCAAACAATGAAAGATTTGAAAAATGTTACTTAATTTAATTACCTGCAGCATCTTGCTGACATTGCTGGCTCCGAAAACCTTGTGCACGCTGGCGAACTTGTGGGGCTCCTCCGCCGGGAAATGCGGCGAGAAGATGCAGTCCTTGGAGCACCTCCGGCGGAGGAGCTTGCAGGCGGCGCACGGCGTGGAGGCGTTGTGTTTCCGGCTGGCTTCCATCTCTTCCCTAGTTATTACATGATCATTGTGTTTTCTTGCTATGTATCTAAATCAAGAAAAAAAAAAAAAGGGCAACACTTTGGTTGTGTGATTAAAGTGGAGTGACGTCTGTCATTGACTTGAAAAATGAGGTGAGCGATCAAGATCAAGAAATAGCAGTTGATAGAAATGAAGGATTTTAGTGGGAAGGGAAACGAGAGGTGGGGGACTTTTTTTATAATGGAGATTTGTGTAGGGCCATTTTCGTGGAATTCCATTTCCACCACTTTCTTTATTTAATTTTTTTAAAAATAGTACTCTCTTCGTTTCATAAAAGTAGTTCCACTTTGACCGGATAAGATAATCAATATTTGTGAGTGTAGTGGAATTAATATTTTATTGATATATAAGAGAATTTTTTTTCTATTTTAGGAAATGAGACTAATCTAATGGGACAGACGAAAATGAAAAAGTGGACTACTTCTATGGGATGGATGGAGTATAAAGTATTGATCAACTATAAAAAATACTATAATATTTTCTTTTCTTTGAATTATACCTAAGTGTTTCATTTTATCAATAAAAAATACTGTATACTATGAAAAATACCCAAATATTTCTCTTATCACTGAATTATACCATCATATTTAATTTTGTTAATTAAAAATACTTTCACGGTGTTAAAATTTTGATAAAACATACATTAAATAATGTGTCATTTCATTTTTTTGGTATATATGTGGTATATATTGTATTAAAATTAACCTAGATTCACAAGAATTTTGACACTAGTAGCGACTTAGGTATTTTTAATTGACAGAATCAAAGATTAGGATATAATTCAAAAAATATGAGAAACTTTAGGATTTTTTTTTGTAGACGAGAGTATTTTTAATAGACAAAATAAAATATTAAGGTATAACTTAAAGGAAAAGAAAATATTATGATATTTTCATTTTGATCAATAATTTAGGATAAATTTCATAATTTTCTCTTTTCTGAAGATAATAAATAAATAAGTTTATTTTAATCAATTGATAGGACAGTTTTTGGCGGTATAAAGAGTTAAATTTGTATAATTAAGTTTTGGCTTTATCAAATTTTATTTTATTTGCTACATGGCATGTGTATGGACGATGGTGAATTGACGATAGATAAAGGAACGGTTTATATTTTAAATTGTGATTGGCGATTGGGTCTAATCAATCGGATTTCGGCCGATTTGATCGCGCGTGTATGTGTTTATTTTAATCTAAATAATCGATTGGTTCATTAAATATTAAATAAATTCATTTCTTCTTATATTTTATGGAATTTCCAATTTAGTCCTTTGATAGACTGTCGAACTAACACACTCTGTAAAAGTGAAATCCATCGTGAAACGACGTCAGTTTAGTGCTTTTCTTCTTTTTTTTTTTTTTCATAGTAATCGCGGTTGAAGGGCTCGATTTGCAGGAGGCGAAGATTGGGGATGTTGCGGCTGTCTGCTGCGGATGAAATTGGAGATGATGTGGCGGCGCCGCCGCCGCCGCGAAGCTCAGTGGTCAAAAGTGAAAACAAGGTGATGCGGAACTTGCCGACGCAGGTGGTGAGGCGGCTGATCGGAATTCTGAAGGCGGTGGATGGCCGAGTAAGTAGCAATCGCTCCACCGCCCAACATCCATTGCTATGCTTTAAAGCACCTTGCTTGTGACTGGGAGATTACAAGTTCGAGCTTTCAGGGGACATGTGAGTGGGTGTGTATTTAAGATTAATGTATACTTATTTAAAAAAAAAAAATTGAAAGCAAAATTGTGTGCGAGACAGTGAAATTTGATGTATTTCTTGATGTATTTCGATCGAAATACTTATTTGTATATACTTCATCGGTTTTGATTATTTTTTTCCATTTTTTTTTGGTATGTCCCATATATATGGTCTATTATCTAAATTTGGTATTGTTTTTCTATGAATTTACAAAGATACCCTCGAACTATATTGTAAATGACACAATTAATAAGATTCATTATTGATAATTATTGCTAAATAAGGATAATTCAGGAATTTTGTTCAAATATTTAATACATTCATAAATAATTTTTGACATTCGTGCAAGATAAAATTGTACCAAATAGTCGGGACGGTAGTGAATTTGATCGGAATACTTACATTTTTTTTGCTCGAAATGCTTTGATCCTCTATTAAAACCCTCTATTTCTGATTGAAATCAGCACTATTATACATAATTAACAATTCGATCGGGATGCTCGATAATTTGTCGCATATCACATGGGAGGCTAGCACAAAATTAAATATAGGTTATACATTCGAGGCAATGAAAGAATTTAGCACTTTGTGTGCTGCACGCCTAAAATAAATCAACTTATATACTCGAGTTAATTCTGGACTTTTGGTAATAGCTATATGATCTGTCACATTATTAGAGGGTTTATTTATTTATTTATTTATTATTAATATCGAGGAAAGGTGACTAAGAATTCAACAATTTCAGTCTAAAAATAATCAATCGTCAATTAATTGATGGATCCCATGCATCTTAAGATTCCAATGTAGTAGTTTTGTTTTGGTAAAATAAAATAAAATTGACATTTATTGTTCTTGGACTTGGTACTTTAATTTAATAAAACATAAATATACATGCAATGGTCGATTATCAAACTAGAATACAAAGAAAATGAAAATTAACCAAGTTTAATTTAATTTTGTTATGAATTATTTATGAGTAGCCTTTTTAATTTTGTGGAAAATATTTTAAATATTCAAAATAACTAAACACATAATAAAAATGCTCAAAAATTAAACACATTTAATAAATGTTCAATTTTTTTTTTTACAAAAAATCATTTTTGCATAACTAGATTATGATTAACGAATTATAAGCAAATATCAAATCAACAACTTTTTTTTTTAATAATTTTAAAATAATAAAAAAATTTAAAGTAGGTCGGTGTCATTTTGATGACACCGACAAAGACACCGAACAACAAAGATTACAATATATTATATATATATAGGGGTGCGTTAAAGTCACAAGTGGTCTCTTAGATGAGAATGAATCCTGTACATCCAAATATGTGTTTGGACGGTTGAGATCAATTTGATGGGCGAAATTAAAAAGTTGCATTCGGTAATGAAAAAAAGTTGCAAAGTAAGGGTATTTATGTAAAGATGCAAACCCAACTACCAGGAATTGATTCAAATCCCTTGAAATTCGCGCTGATTTCGTGCGTGGGATTTTTATTCCGAAAATATAAGATTACAAAAACCAAATTTCCCCCCAAAAAATCCGATTTGATTTTTCTCTGAAATTATCTCGCGTAAATTATCCCCGATTTCTTAGTTTCTTCTCAAAACTGCATTCGAGCATAGGGAAAAAACTAAAACCCAGAAAAATTTTGTAGAACATGTAAAAAATTTCACATTCAACAGTTTAATAGATTATTTGGGTTGCAGAAACAGTGTTTTAAGTTTTTCTAAAACCTCAATCAATCTATGAAATACTGCAACTGTACATGCGTATATAATGCAAATTTACAGGCGTATATACTACAAATTTACAGGCTTAAATAATGCAACTTACATCAAAGAAATAAACAACTATATTCTAAAAACTTCAATCATCCCATTAAAGATCCTGCAACTGTATGGACGTATATAATGCAAATTTACAGGCTTAAATAATGCAACTTACATCAAAGAATTAAATAACTATATTCTAAAAACTTCAATCATCCTATTAAAAATATTGCAAATTTGCAGGCGTATATAATGCAAATTTACAGGCTTCAATAATGCAACTTATATCTAAAAAATAAAAAAAGTCCCTAAATAAACAATTAAATTCTTGAGGCGAAAATTAACAACACTCACTCCTCTGTCGAGTTGTTTCTTCGATTTTAGTGTTGATAACTGCAATATCAAATGAATTGGTTCAGTTTTGCAACCATTTGTACTCTTTTCCACCAATCTCGTTGCACCATCTTCATTTTCTTTGTTGCAGATAGGTTAAAATGTGGTGGGGTGGGATGGCGACGTCGTCACTAGCGGAAGAGAGAGAGAACGACAATGTCGACGGATGATGGGAGAACGAACATACAAATTGATTTTCTTCAATTGTTTTGAATTATATGGAAGAAGATACATATTGATTTTCTTCAAACGTGTTGAATTGTAGGAATGGAGACAAAAATAGCAAATGGAAAGATAGAGAGGATCATACTTTCCACAATCTCAGCAAAATTAGTTAGGAAAGAATCTAAATCAAATGAAAAAATACCAAACAACCCTTATTACATTAAATTAATTAATAAGACAATAAATTAGAATATTTGTAATCTTAAATCTGGACCGCTCAATTTGAAAAATAGAAGGGTATGATTCATTCTCATCTCCTATCTAAATGGGACTTGTGATATGATTACGCCTCTCTCTCTATATATATATATATATATATATATATATATATATATATATATATATAGGGAGCAGATCAGGTGAGAAAAATTCCCATGTGAGAAAAAAGAATGAATCATGTCCATTAGATTTGAAAAAATCAATGGTTGATATGCAATCAAGAAACAACTGAAACGCAATCAAGCAACAAAACAATCAAGCAACAACTAAAATACAATCAAGAAACATTAATGTGTTGCTTGATCGTATTTTAGTTGTTGCTTGATTGCTTATCAACCATTGATTTATTTAGATCTAACGAATATAATTCATTATTTTTTCTTACAGGGGGATTTCTTCTCATTTGATCTCATCTAATATTTAGTGGGCCCGGTAGGTCTCGCATGACGCAGACCCGTTTTTTTAATTTTTGATTTTTTTAATTAAAGATTCAATTTTTTTAAAAAATTATGCAGGTTGGTTCCACAATATTTAATTTGATCAATTTCTCAATAAAATTATATTTTAATCAAAATGTCTTAATCAACTTTAATTTTTTTTTTGTGAAAAATGAATAATATAATTCTAAAAAATGTCAAAATGGTGCCGTAGGTATTTCTTGAATGCATATAATATGCAATAGTAAAAATGGGTATTAATAAATTTCAATATTTAATTTTTTCTTTTCTTTTTGTACGACGTAGACATTCTGTCTGCTGCATGCTTGAAAGAATTTGATTAACATGAATTGACTAATGACAGCGTCCCCACATAATTTATTTCAAAGGTTTTAGATTTGTGCAAATTTAAACTAAAGTCATTAAGGAATAATAATGATACCATTTTCTACGGTTCAAGATTTAATCTAAATTATTTAGCTCCATAAAGTTAAAAAATCAATATCGACAAGGACAAAATTCTAGATTTAAACGACAATGTTAGTTAATTTGCGTGTCTCTTGATAGAGTGATTTAATAATTAACGTGTCATGTGCCTAAATAATATATATAATAATATCATCATATACTAACTCATGTTCATATACTAACATGTTAATTACGAAATGCATTTATCATGGCAGAAAAATGCATCACCAAATGCAAAAAAAAAAAAAAAAGCACCATTTTTATTGTATAATTGATGCACTGACTATTTTATAAGCAGAATTGATGTATTTTTTATTAAAATCTAAATACAATAATATTTTATATATAGATTTGGTGCATTTTTTAAAAATCCATCAATCCTGCACAAAAAATGATCCGAGCAGTTGTATTTTTTTTTGGTACTAAATTATGCATTTTCAGTTTTGTACAGATGCATTTTTTAGTTATTATGTTATTATTTAAAGAGGTACTATCATAATCACTACTTGATTATGATCTATTTTAGAACAATATTACTATCATTATACGGTATTACTTCCTCCATTATATATGGTATTACTTTTGTTTTAGAGAAAAATTATATTACTTTCATTATAATACATATGTTATTGTGTAATATATATATATATTACACAAATTTAAAAAAAATATTAATGTGTTTGAGATTTTGTATGGTGCTGCATCATCATTCACTGTCCATGATAAAGAAACAACAAATAAAAGAAAAAGAAAAAGAGAGACAAATGTATTTACTTTTTAAAAAGTTATATCTTCTAAGAAGATAAGATACGCTGAAATCGCAACGTTGAATACGTTTGCTACATCAAACAAAAATTCATACCAATTCCATCAAATTTGGACTTCTCATTTACCTAACACCTGAATTTTGAGCTTCTTTGAATTAATTAATTTCGACATCAATAAAATTTATTCATTTTTTTTAATAGTAGGTACGAAATCGATTCCAAAAGAATTTTATACATGAGAAATTGATTCACATGAAACAGCTTGTGACGTAGGTTTTCACTTTGATTACATTTGCATGAGAAAATGAAAGTGTAAAAGCAGGATTAATATAATAATGTTGTAATTGCTCATTTGTCTTATATTAGTACATCCTTGTGCTTTTGATATCAACTTTTTTCACAATTCTTTATTTATTATTTTTTGGGAAAAAAAAAAATTAATGGTTGACAAAAATATTTGAGACATGATAGTCCCACAGGCTCTTTATACTTTGGAAATTCTTGTAAGCATGGCTAATGTGATTAAGACTAGTCGTCACCGTTAATAAAAATAAATAAATTTATTACTTCGATGAAATAATTCTTGTAGTAACAAAGAATTAATGCAATCTAACTTGCAATAACAGTATAAAAAGGATGTGTCCGATTGTAAAGAAAATACACCCTTTATTGTAAGAAAATATAAAAGATACGTAAAAACTTGCGTTAGACACGTCTAAACGGTTTAGACGGATTTTATCCACATCCAAATGGGTTCACCCATACTAATGTTGTTTTGGGTTGGGAATTTATTCGAGTCTTAATGTCTTTGCGAGTCACTTAGACTCTGAGGTCCTAACTTAATCCCGAATTTACTTTATACAACCTTTGTGCCCTTACACTTTTTTTATTATTTTATGCATATCAAGAAACCGAGTAAACAAATACAATTATTTTCGGAAGGTCTCCTTTAAGACTATCCGACGGGTTAAGATCTGTGAGACGATCTCATCATATCTAGAGTCATATATCCACACTAATATATCTAAAACACAAAATGGATTAAAAAAATACAAGTTTTTATCCTATTGGCGACTGTTGGTGAGGGACAAATAGAAAGGCCTCCTCTTTCTATGGGACTGCTCCTTGAGATCTCTAACTTTTGCATCAACTCTAGCAGAGTATCCAACTTGTGTCAACTGCTTGGACTTCTCCTGCTCCCTCAGCCACATCGGATTATCCGTAACATCCGTCTTCGAACGCTTCATTTCTTGGATGATGTGATCATCCATCGGGAAGAACGAGCGTTGGATCACAATGTGGATGAAGTAAGGCAGGAGTGACACGACGACTACAAGCAATGTAGTCGTCCAGTACACGGGCGCTGCCCCAATCTGATCGGGCAGGATATCGTGCACGTTGCCCGAGTAGGCCGGGGGGAGGGCGCCGTAGGCGTAGAGGAAGATGTACCAGCAGAGAATGCTGCCCCAGATGAGGAGATGGCTGATCCAAGTGAAGTGTGAGATCATGAGAGCTATCTGGCAGTTCACTGTCCAGATTATGCACGTGTAGGTGATCGTTCCGACGTGTTCGATGTCGGCTAGGTTTCCGTCTCTGTCGAAGGAGGTCGGAGAGAGTATGCCGGTGTTGAGTGTGAAGATGAGGAGAGAGGCCAGGACTCCATTGGAGATCCAGCCTAGTATTCTCTTCCAGCTGAAGCATATGTTGCTTTGGCCTTGTTGGTACAGAGCTGGAAACTGTGCATCACACGTAAAGTATTAGTCAACTATGAAAAATATCATAATATATCTCTTTCACTAAATTATATCCTAATGTTTCATTTTGTCAATTAAAAATACCATTTACTATGAAAAATACCCTAATGTTTATGTTATTACTGAATTACCCTGATGTTTGATTTTGTCAATCAAAAATACCCAGTTGTTCACGATTTTAAATTTTTTACGAATCATAAATTAAATAAAGCGTATGATTCATTAAGATTTTAACACCGTTAGCAATGCAGGACATTTTTAACTAACAAAATCAAATATTATGGTATTAATTCAGTGACATGAGAAATTCTATGATATTTTTAGGTAACTAAAGAATTTACGATACGTGAGACGGTCTCATACAAGTTTTTGTTACGGGAGTGTTTACCTTCAGACAAACGTCGGAGGAAACATCCTGCTCCAGGACACCTAGGGAGATGACCGGCAACGATGTTAGAAGCACGTTGAACACGACCGTGTACCAGTCGTCGTACAAGTCCTGACCCGAGAATCCGGTGAAGATGTTGTAGTAGAAAAGAGTTAGGCCGAACGCGACGTTTTTGTACACGAAATACAGAATCTGCAGCAAGGAAATCACAACACATGAAGATAATTCGAATGCCGGTTTTCTGTACACCTAATGCGCATTAGAGTTTCTGACCATCTTAGAAATCCTTCTGTAACACCAGTGGCCATGAACAATCAGCAGTCTTTCCAGGAAACGAAACTCCGGCAACGAGAAATCGCTGGCCATGACAGCCTGTTGCAAGCCCAGATCATAAGCTTTAGTACATACAAGAATTCTGGAATTAAAAAACCAAGTTTTTCAACTACCTGCATTCCTTCCATTCCACTGATTCCAACTCCAATGTCAGCTTCTTGGATCATGCCAACGTCGTTAGCCCCATCTCCGATTGCCAAGACTGTCTTCCCGGAGTGCTCCTTAACCCTCCTTGTGATCTAAAAAAAAGGTTGAATAAGGTGAGACACCAGGTAGATGAGAAGCGTAAGCTGCTCGAGCCTTGCCCTACCGATGCTTTCTGCTTGGGAGAGACGCGACAGCATATCACAACGTCGCAGTTCATGGCCACGGACAAGAACAGGCTGCTCATATCACTGTCCAAACATAGCTCCAGAGCTTTCCCATCCACCACCAAAGCAAAGGGAGCTTCCTGCCTGGCTTCTTCAGTGATCAGTTGGCTGAAGCTTTGTAATTGGCTCAGAATTTCTTCTCTAACATCCTGAAAAGCTAAAAACAAAGAGGATTTGATCCCAATTCACTAATCTTTTAGAAACATTTGTGGATGAAAGATTTGAAGTTTAGAACTGATCTTCACCTTCACCCGAAGATGGTTGCTCGCGTTGTAGTACTCCTTGCTCGACGATAGATGAAGCTGCTTCATGTCATGCCGAAGCAAACTGCAAGAAAATCTGAACACAACCAAGAAAATGGTGATCAACAGAGCTTTTGGAGAAAATAATGAAGAACTAAAAAAGAGTGGAGTGGAGTTTTTCACCCTATATTCACTGCTGTTTCCTTCTTATCACCAGTGAGCAGCCAGATCTTCAACCCTGCTTGTGAAAGCTTATCTATGCATTCAGGAACCTGGGATTTGTCCAAACAATCAACCTCCGCAGTTTGCTGAAAACTATGATGTAGTATAGGAGTGGGCAACGGTCCGTTCGATCTTATAACCGAACCGAACCGCTCAAACACCGAACTTTTCCAAAATTTAGACAAAACCGAACCGCTAATATTGTACAAACTGAACCGAAATCGAACTACACCGAATAGGCAGTTTCGGTTTTAATTTGGCAGTTTTAACCAAACCGAATCAAACCGGCATTTTCGGTTTCGGTTTTAACCGAAATTTCCTGTACATTTTTTTTATAAAATACTAGAATTAAAACATACTATATTTTAATGTATTAGATATTTTAATTTAGGTTTAATTTAGATATTTAAAATAAAACTAAGACTTTATAATTTAATTTTATATGTCTAATTATTTTTATATTTAAATTAAATAAATAAATAAATATAATACAGGTCCGAAGCCTTAGAAATTGAACGGAATCGAAAATTCTAAAAAATCCAGACCGATTCAAAACCGAATGCACCAAAAAAATCGAACCGAAACTGCTGGTTTTGTTCGATTTTGACAGTTTCAGTTCGGTTTTGCTCACGGCTAATGTAGGAACAGAAACATTCAAGATTCACATACCCCATTCTGCAGCTTATCTTCAACAGCTACAGCACCCAGCAAGATCAAGTCTTTCTCGATCATTTCAGAGGCGTTTTCGAGCAACTCGTCTCGTTCTGGACCCACAGTTTCCTTTGCCTTGGCGAACACTGAGCTCCACCTCTCGTATTCACTCACCTCGATTCTTCTGTACGCGAAGACCATGGTGCGCAGTCCATCTTCCGCGTAGTTGGACAGGTGCATCACTGTTGCCTGCTGATAAGTTCTCCCTCCATCACCTAGCCTCTCAAATATTACCCTTTTTGGAAGAAAAATAAAAATAAAAACAGAATCATCAAATATTCAAAAAAATGCAATAACTTTTTTTGTGAAATAAAGTTGGAAGTAGTTATTACTCATCAGCTCCTTTGCAGAGAAGGAAGATTTCACCATCTTCATTGCTCACTATCACTGACATTCTCTTTCTTGAGCTACTGAATTCCAGTAAGTTCAGTAGCTTGTACACTCTGTGAGATATGAAAGTAAAAAATTAATCGAAAACGGATGGATAAACGTTATGATACATATAAATGACGGATCAATTCTTCACCTTTGACCATAGTTTTGGGTGAAGTTAGAATTCCCGGGAAAGGGGTTGCCTAACAATTAAGATTTCGCAAATGTAGGTTTGTACCTTTTCACCTCCAATCCAGACATGGGGTTGAGCTCTTGCACAACCATGGTAGACTGAGTTCTCTGACAGAACTTGAACCCGAACTCTCTGGCTGCAATCAGAAACGCCACCTCTTCGGGCGACTCAGCCTCGTAGGCAGTATTCTTCTTCTCCTCCTCATTCTCCTCAACCGGGATCCCGGTGTGGCACAGAGCCATCACTCGGAAGAACATGACCATGTCACCTACATTAGACCTATGAATCCACATTCTGTCCATGAGTCTTCCATCTCTGAAGTTGAACCCTTTGACGTTATGCTCTTTCTCACAAACCGAAATCCTCGAATTTCCTGCTTTTGCAGCCTCCAAGCCATGGTTGATGCTTAGAACTTCCTTCTCCGTGCTGCCATCTGCTGTGGAGAGATCAAACATCTCGATGCTTCTTGCAGTCGAGTCGGATCCATCCAAGCTGAACCTATGCCTCTCGACGTCTATGTTCATACGTCGAGAAGCTGCTAGGTCTACCTCAGTCACCTCGCCTCCGTAAGAGATCCCTTCAATGGAACACTTCCTGAACTCCATCTGGTTGCAGGTCAAGGTTCCGGTTTTATCAGAGAAGATCATCTCCACTTGCCCGAGCTCCTCGTTCAAGTTCGAGGTCCTCGCCTCCACAGCCTTCCCGGTTACCTCATCATACATAGCTAGATCATTGTTGATCATCATAGCTTGAAGAACCTTCACAACTTCAATGGAAACATACAGAGATATCGGGATCAAGTAGCCGTACAGCAAAAGGGCCATCACGAATTGCATGAAACCGGACTGTAAAAGTTTCTGAGGATTAAACAAATCATTAGCATTCTCATCTAGGTCGAGGTACCACCTCCCGACATCTGCAGACTTCGTGAACAATGCAGAGCCGAATGCAGTGATTAAAGAGATGAAAACCAGCATACCAAAGAGGAGATAGATCACACTGTCCATCTTCCTCTCCACCCTACTGCGTTTGGATGGAGATCTTGTCGAGTTTCGTATTGCTTTCGTATCTGCTCCGGTAAATATTGCAACCCCATAGACATACTCTGTGTTTCGGAGCTTTGAGTCTCGCAGCAGAAGCTGCGTTGGAGTGAGAGGATGCGATTCGTGCTCGAATTCGAAGTTTCCTACGAAGGTGTAGAGGCTTGGATTTGGATCCTCGCAACGAATGGTGGCCTTGAATTTGCAGAATGCGGAATCTTCGTCTAGAGAGAGAGTGGATTCTAAGCTTCGTTTAGGTTTCAGATTTGTCTCACCGTCGAGATTCATCGTCTCCACGTAGCAAAGGCCATCTTCATAGCTTGAAGAGAGGAGAAGAAGATCGCTAGGGAAATATTCATTCTTTGATACCTTCACCACATCTCCCACCATCAATGACTCCCATGGTTTCTGCAGAAACACTCCATCTCCCACATGAACCTTCACCTTCCTCGCATTCACATTCCTATCCTGCACCATGAGAGAGACTGACTCAATCAAGACTCAAGAGAGAGAGAGAGAGGGGTTGAAATTGTATGCATACCTGCAAGAACCTATGCCAGTCTTCAATGGCTTCCTTGACCATGCTGATCCCAATAACAAAGACAAGAGGAGAGATCACACTGATCGGACTGAATGCTCTCAGAGGAGAGAGAGAGAGAATGGCAGCTAGAAGGAAGTACAGATTTGCGACTCTTCGAAACTGCTCGAACAAAGCTGTAGGCAGAAAAGTGACAACGTTGTACTTGGTTGTCGAAACGTAGTTGTCGGGATACGCATACGGCTTGCTCCGGTGAAGCTGAGGCTCATTACAGTAGACGACGCGAGAAAACCCCGGCTGCCCGAGAAGCTTCCCGGCGGGGGCGGAATCATCGGAGCTCGGCCGGAGGCATGAGAATGTGTACAGCTTGCTCCACCGCAGCTTCTGCTTCTTCCTCACCGGCATCGCTCTCTCTCTCTCTCTCTCACTCACCAGTCGTGCAACTCGGCATGAATCTTTATTAGGTGTCCGACTATATCTACAAGATAAAAACGGCAAACAGCATTAGATTTGTGGATTAGTGATTTGTCTGTAAATTCTTGGTTTATTCACAACTGATTCTTTCTCCAATTCTGCAAGTTTGTTTTTTTCTTGAATTAAGAGAGAGAGAGGAGACAAGGGATTTTCTTGGAGCAATCCGGCTGGCCTGCATAAATTTTTTTTTAAAAAAAAGGCACTAAAAACCAAGTGCCACCATGAAAAGCATTGACAAATCCGAAACCTCAAATTTTATAATCATTAATGCATGTCATAACTTCTTTTGATTCCTCTGCGTTTGACTTCCTCAAAGAATTCGATTAAGTCGTCCAAGTTCTTCTTCCACTGCATGAAAGTAGCCACAATTTAAGGTAAAAAAAAAAAGTGGGAAATCTTATTTCATATTCCTCTAGATTTGCAAACAGTCAAATGCAAGCTGCAGTCTTCACTTTGGAAGCTTCTGACGTTTCAATATAAAAAAAGAAGTAACATGCTTTGCAATGCAGCAATCTATTCAATAATTTTTTATTTTTTTATTTTTTTTATTTTTTTATTTTTTTTTATGAAATCGCCGGCAAATCTATCGCATTAATTAAGCGGAAAATAGACTTTGAAATCGGATCAAATTCTATATTCCACGATAATGTTTTTATCAGGCTTCAATTGTCTCAATTACTATTGTTTTTCTGCTTTAATTATTAGTAGTGGTGATAGGGTCAGTTTTAGTTATTACTAGTAGGAAACATTTAATACATTTGTGATTTGCAAGAAAGAATTTTAATTAGGTCAACCTATCGAATTTCGAGAAATCATATTTGGTAAAGTAATCAATTCAGTTCGGACTGGATTTTTTTTTCTTATTCTATCCCTCCAATTTTTGGGTTAGCCTATCAATTTATAAATATTAAAATTTAAAAAAAACATGTAAATTTTTTATTAAAAAAATTGTCGAAAGATATGAATTTACCTATGGTCTTTAAAAATTCAAATTCAATATTAACAAAATTGCAAGGTAAACTTAAAATTAATGTTAAATTATTATAAAGCAATATTATTTTAAAATTTGCTAATAATACAAAAAATATTTTTTATTATCAAATTATCTAAAATAAAAAAAAAACTGATGAGAATTATGTGACTTTGTGGATTATTATTGAAGTTATTAGAGACTTAGAGTAATAGTATTATTTTTATTACATTTGCTAAGTAGGAAAATAAGATAATAATAATAATTATTATTATTATTTGTTGCGGGTATTTTTGTGCGATAAGAGGCCAAGAACAAATTACTAACTCGGAATAAAAGTGACAGATTTGTGGATAAAAGTTACTAAAAATGAAATTAAATTAGTTAAAGAGAAATTTGGAACGAAATATAAATCTTGATTCGTTCGAATTGCTTCAAACTGCTATAACCTCGTAATTTCTACAAACAAGCTTTGAATTAAGTCAATATGCTCTTTTTGTGCAAGTATTGTGATTTTTTTTCCCAAATCTGCCTTCCTAGGATATTTATAGGACTCTGAGAAATAGCTCCGAATTTTCCGCCTCACAGTGATTGATAATAATTGACCTTTTGACGCGCCTAGACTTCGGTTTCCGCAAGATCCGCCCTTCGCTTTTACTCGTATTTATTACCTCCAATTTGCACGTGCATTTTACCATTGTGTCGAACTGCCCGTATCGATCTGCCCTTTAATTGAACTGTCTTTCCACTCGAGCTTTTTTCGAACTGCTTGTGCCTTTTCTTTGTTTCGAACTGTCCTGGACGAATCATCCTCCCATCCTGGGCTTACTTACTGGACCTTATGCCTGGTCTTTTTTGCGGGATATCTTTGGACCGCACTATTGGGCCTCTTAATTGGGTCGCTTAAACTTGACCCCAAACATTATTATTAGTCGTAGTAGTAGTACTAGTAACTAAGTACTGGTGGTTGGGTCAGTTTTAATTATTATTATCACTTTTAAAGTATTTGCTATATCTATCATTGATACATTAACACGTATCTACGGTGGGCATTGGAGATGTAATACTATATATTATAATTGATTTTTAAAAATAAAAATCAAAATTTAGAAGAACACAAATTTTGGTTATAAATTATTCAATTTTAGTTATCAAATTTTAGTTAAATACTGAATAATAATTACTAAAAAATATAATATACCATAAATGAGTAAGATTAACTCATAAAATTAATTTAAATTACAATATGTTAAAATTATAAAAAAATATTAAATAAAATTAATAATTTTAATAATAAAATAGAAAAAGGAAAATTATAAGTGAACAGAGGATGTCAAGTGTTTTGAAATTGGATAATATTTTTTAAAATAACAAGATAAAAAAGTACAAAGTTTTTTTTTTAGAAATTGAAGTGATATGAGTAATTAATACATTATTACATATAAGTTATTTTGCTTTTAATATTAAAATTCCACTTTAGTTAGATGCAAAACTAAATTATTTTGCTCAATCCTAGCCAACTATTTGCACCTCCATATCTTTACAAATTACTCTTTCTGGGGCGCTTATTGGAATGCAGAGCAGGAGCCACAGTATATATGGATCAATGATATGGCCTCATTGCATTGTCCTAGTCAGTCTGCACTTGGAAATGAAGATTGTGTCCGAATAATTGAGGCTGCAGAGCTTCAACAGCTCGGCTGCGCTCTGCTTCAGCGCGGGACTGCAGCCACTCTGGATGACTAGAAGGAGCTTTGCTGCAAGACCTGCATCCACTGCTATAGGAGAGCATTCCTCCGGTGAGAGCTTGCATACGGCCCACAAGATCGATACGGTGTGTTCTGTGCAGCTCTCGGAGACTTTCATCAGCAGTTTGACAACATAGGGTATGGTTTTCGAACAATCCTTCAAAGCTCGTCTCCCTTCAGGCACCGGTGACAGAGCATCCAACACGAAGAGGGCTAGCTCCGCGCATTCTGGATTCAAGGCCGGTATCAGTTCTACTAGCTCCAAGCCTCGGGCTTTCTCATGTGTGCTGATTAGCTTGAGGAGGCCTAGTCTGGGTAAATGGCCGTTAGGGTGTTTCTTATCCCTCACCAACCTCATCAAGGCAGCTAGTAGACTAGGGCTGGAGACCATTTCTAAATACTTCTCCACTATCAATGCCTCGATCAGTTTAACGCAGTTCACTTTAGTTTCCACGGACCCTTCATTCAGAATGTCCACAATGGATGACACCTTAGCCGGTTGCATCAAGTTCTTCTTTGATTCAGAACTTAGTTCAAGATTCACCAGAATCGCGACAACTTCACATCCAACGCAATAGGAAGTAAACGGCCCTAGAAAGGATAAGAGAAGAGCTACCCCTCCTTCATCCTCAACTGCCTTCCTAGCTGTGGAATGACTCACAACCACTCTCCTCAGCTCCTTGAGTGTCTGAATTCTTGCCTGGCCCTCAACCTTTTTAAGACCGGTAAGAATCTCGGACGCCCTTCCTTGAGCATCCTCGGATTTCTTCTTCATTCGGACATACTTGTGAGAGAACCAAGTGTAGATCAAATGGTGAAGTGTCTTGTTCGAGGTGATGGTGTCATCCCACAGTTCTTGCATCGTGGTGGGGCAAGTGTAGTGCCCTAAGCTAAACCATTTGAGAATGTTCGATTTCTCGTAGGTTTGGCCTGTGCAGAGGGTGACAGGATCTTGCATTGGCTCTAGAGAGATGGGGCAAATGAAGACTGTTGGAACCTCAGCCAAATTCAGTTCCTCAATCATTTTGTTAAGATCCAACTTCTCCCCAGCTACAATTCCACTCAAAACTCCATCTTTCACATCACTATCTACATCTAATACACACCCATTGAAACTAACCTCAAATCCAATAATCCCATTTTTCTTTGAAGGCTGAAACATAGGCATCTTAGCAAAACCTTTATCTGCTAAAAGAGCTGCTCAATTAATAAACAACACCCAAACACTCCAGAATCTTGGAATAAGCCTTTCAAGAAAGCACATCATGTGTCAGACTAAAAGGGATAACGAAAGTATGGGAAAAAAATCATCACTTTTGTATACATATTGCACTGTTAGGGAGGGGCCATCTTTTGTTTCTCTCTCTACTTTATCTATTTTCCGCTTTTACTGGTAAAAAAACTCATTACCATCATCATACATTATACAACACATCATAGAGCACTCATACTCAAAACTCTTCCCAAAAATAAATCCTGCCTCCCTTTCCATTCAAGCCTCAAACAGAGTTGAACCCAAGCAAATGAATCAAAATAGACAGAGATCCAGAAAGCAGGAAAAAAGACACGATTTTTAGCAAAATGCAGCAGAAATCCAAGAGAAAACCGAGAGTCCCAGATAACAAGAACCTGTGAAAACGATGATTCAAAGGCAATCCAGCCAAGGACCCTGTGTTGCAGCTATTTCCTTTTCTTCTTCTCCTTTGTTTCTGGGCCCAGATCCGCTTGTTGCTACAGATACCCGATACAATTATACTCTCTCAATTAGTGTTGGCCCCGGCCGGTTCCGGGCCGGTTCCGGTTCGGAACCGCCGGTTCCGGTTCCGGGATATATGGAACCGGAACCGGCCCGGCTAGTAGGGTAGGCGGTTCCGGTTTTGAACCGTAACCGGCGGTTCCGGTTCCGGTTCCGAACCGCCGGTTAATTTCGTTTTTTTTTTTTTTTAATTTCAATTATACTATTTATTTTGTTCCAAAAATTGTAATTATAAGTATTTATTTCATTTGAGTAATATTTGGTTTGTACACAAAAATTGTATTTTATTTTTACTTTGTACAAAAACAAATTAAATAAACACAAAGATAATAAGATATATGAGGAATATTATAAATTAAGATTGCAAATTTATACTTACAAGTTACAATTTTTTTGCAACTACTCAAATTATACAAATTACAAACTACACAAGTTATACAAATTACAAAATTGAAGAATTAATATTATTACAATGCTTGAAAATGAAAACTATAAACCAATAAATTCTAAAAAATTAAAAAAAAAATTAAGGGGGGAGGGGAGGGGTTATTGAAAAGGGCTTGCACTTAATTTTTTACCTTAAAATTAAGTTGCCTACGTATCCCTTAATTTTCATTAAGGGAATCAAAGCCCACGTAGTTCTCTTACCTTACTTACCTTTAATCGGATTCGAAATCCGCATCACCTAGGCCATCGGAAGCATTAGAACTTGCCGCGATTGCTTCGGAGTTGTAAGCATCCTCGTCGTCGAAGATGTGCCTCCAATCCGGTTCTTGACGTCGATCTTCGGCATCTTTCCAATCTTTTAGTAAAACTTGTGCTTCCAAATTGGCCGGTGTCAAGTTGGACCTTCTTTCATCCAACATATAGCCACCCGAGCTAAATGCTTGTTCCACGGCAACCGTTGATGCGGGGACGGCTAAGAACTCCTTCACCATCGTACTTAGAATTGGGTATTGTTGTTGTCGCCTTGACCACCATAGTAGAATATCAACCTCGGCCGGAGCGTTCTCATCTTCTTCATCTTGAACCTGCAAACAATCACCACCAACATACATTTCCGCCAAATAAACATCTAGTTCGCTTTGTTGCGAACTAGACGGGCGGTTTTGAGACATAATATTATGAATTCTAGCTAACAAGGGGTTAGCACTAGTTTGGCCGAAAGTTGTTGTCCTAGAGGTAGATCTAATTTGAACTATGTGGCTATATGTGACACAAAATGAATCGAAAGCTTCACGTAATGTGGCACTAAGTTGGGCTTTAACTACATCGACGGAGGGGAGGTTCAAACTTTCTAAAGGGATAATTTCGTCGGGCCCTATAAATGCTAAGGTTGAGAGAGCGGTATAATATGTATCAAGAAAAGAATAAACACCTTCTAATTTCATACTAGGATCAAATACTTTAGCAATTAAAAAAACGGAGGGAATCTCCCTAAAATATTTTAACCATTTAGTAACCATATCAAATATTATATGCCTTAATTCGGGAATAGAACTACATTGATTAAATTGACAAGCAATATAACAACAATGATATAAAACTTTAGAACTAGTCGGATAATAGACACCGGATAAAACTTTAGTTGCGTTAGAAAAAGATTTTAACAATTCATGCAAAGATGTACATGCATCCCAATGAGATAAATGCAAACTAACACCATACTCATCACTTCTAAAAAATTGTACTAATAATTCTTTATATTTAAAAGTTGCATTAAGCATTTCATAGGTGGCATTCCACCTATGAGTAATATCGGTTGGAAAACGTTTAGCTCGGACTCCATGAGAAGTACAAAAAGAAGCCCATTTTTTTGCAATTTTTTTATGCTTATGTATGCATAAAATTGCCTCCCTAATAGGTTGGATTGAATGAGTATAAAGTTTTATACCATCTTGAACGGCTAAATTAAGAATATGAGTAATACAACGACAATGGAAAAACTTACCTCCGAGGACCGGATTGCACTCCAAAATAAGATCCCTCACCGATGCGGTGTTGTTGCTTGCATTATCAAAACCAATAGAAAATATTTTGTCGTTTATTTTATATTGGTGAGCTATTTTTATTAATTTACGGGCTATATTGATTGCCGTATGAGGTTCATCAAATTGTCGGTATGCAATTATTCTTTTATTTATTTTCCAAGACGAATCTATCCAATGAACGGTTACACCTAAATAATGATGTTCGGATCTACACTCATCCCAAATATCGGCGCAAATAGAAACCCTATGATCTAATTTTTTAAATTGATCGCGTAAAGTCAATCTATATTGTCTAACTCTATTTCTTATTGAACGCACCATAGTTGTGCGTGGAATTCTTTTTTGAAGAGGTTGGACCGGATTTATATATTTTTCAAATTGGAAATCATCTAATAATCCAAAAGCTAAACTCTTTACACAAATCCATGACCCTAATGAATCCCTAGATTCTATCGGATCATATTTATGAAGAGAGGAAGAGGAAGACGTACCTTGGGGGGAAGAAAATGCACCTTGGTTTAATTGAGTTTGACCCCTAGCCAAGCCAAACTCCGTGGGATGCTTCACCTTTATGTGGCGTATATATGTTCCATATCCACCACCGGCGGCGAATTTGTATTTCTTAGGGCAATAATTGCAAAGGAGATCAAATTGTTCGGGAGCACCTATAATTATATATTTTTCTAGTTAGATATATCATAATTAAAATTTAAAATAAGTATAAGAATTTGAAATAAAATTTAAAATGAGTATAAGAATTTAAAACACCATGTACTTTTCTTTTGCTCCTTTGCACGAATTTTTCGGAAGTGCTTTGTGAAAAGATCGGATTTCAAAGCTTTTGGACTCTTGTTTGAATCGAAATCATCATCTTCTTCATTTACCTCGGCCTCGGGGGGTGGAACATCTTCGTTGCCTTCCAATGCCTCACGAAAATGCATTTCATGATGTTGCAATTGTCGGGCATACTCCTCATCGGCTTGTATTTGAGTTTCACGAAGATCATCATCACTCGATGACAAATTGATGTTATCATCGTATTGAGATTGAGAAGAGCTTTCAAGATGAACACCACGACGACGTTGACGAGGTGGACCTCTAGTAGTATCATCTCTAGACGTTGTCTTGCCCTTGCTCCTATTGTCGGCACCACCAACACCACGGCTTGAAGACATATTTAGAATTTGAGAGAATGGATTTGGGATGAAAATTTGAAAGAGAAATTGAAATTGAAACTAATTGAGAATAATTGAGAGTAATTGAGAGAATTGAGAGAATTGAATGAGAGAATTGAATGAGAGAATTGAGAGTAATTGAGAGAATTGAGAGAATTGAGATTGAAGTGTGAAAATGTTGAGGGAAAGGGGGGTATTTATAGTGAAAAATTGGAGAAAAAAAAAAAGACGTTGGAACCGCCGGTTCCGGTTCGGAACCGCCGAACCGGCGGTTCAGGGACACGTGGCGACGTCCCATTGGTCGAATTCAAAAAAAGAGCCGTTTCTAGCCGTTGGAACCGCCGGTTCCGGTTCGGAACCGGCTTCCAACGGCTAGTTTTTTTTAAAAAAAAACCGGCGGTCCGGTTCCGAACCGGAACCGCCGGTTCACCATTAAATTTTTTTTCCACCGGTTCCACGGTTCGGAACCGCCGGTTCCGGTTAAAACATGGAACCGGAACCGGCCCGGCTAGAACCGGTTACGGTTCCGGTTCGGAACCGTTTGCACGGTTCCGGTTCGGAACCGTGGAACCGGCGGGCCGGTTCCGGGCCGGTTCAGCCGGTTCCGGTTCATAATGGCCATCACTACTCTCAATCCCGTTATAATTTTCGCTTTTCATTTTTACGCATTAATTTCAGAGCTAGTGTTTAGTAGCTAATTATAAATAATAATAAAATTAGCAATCATACTTAAATTATTTAAGTTTTAAACAAATTACTTACGATTGCCAATTTTATTATTAACCACAATTAATTATTAAATACTAGCTTTGAAATTAATATGTCAAAATAAAAAATGATAATTGCAGCGGGACGGTATTAAAAAAAAATTTAATCGCCTCGAATTAACAAAAAATAAATAAATACTAATTTCAATACCATATAATTTCTTTGACTGTAATTTCTTTAACAAAAAATTTTAAGCGGCTTGGCTTTTTCCCGTGACTGCCTCTCCCACTTGCTTTCACACCTTCCAGCCAATCACCTATAGACACGTAACTATCCACACAAGATTTGAAATTTGAATTCCAGTCCCTCAACTTTGAGTGACACGCTAGTTCGCCCCCATACTTTATTTATTTATTTTACCTCATGTTTATATTATTTGGAAATGGATAAGAACTAGACTTACATACGTTCATACATAACTTGCAATATGCCAATACCAAAAAAAAAAAGAAAAATGAAATTCTGTAAACACAATGAGCAAATGTTGAGGATGTAGCTTGGTATGTTGGTGTGGCCATGGTTCACGTATGCATGAAGAGGTTGAAGCAGCATGCAGCATGTGTGGACGTGAAGGAGTTATTCTCTTTATTTTATTTTCTTTTCTTTTCTGTTTTCATTTGTAATAAAGCGTGTATACGCTTTTCTTATTTTTCCGTTTTCATTCGGTTAGAGTTCACGTGCTGGACATGTGATGTGCACGGCACCTCTCTTCCTTGCATATTACTCTCTGTAATTTTTGCTTGAGCTAAGAGATGTTGAAAATAAGTTTTTCCCTAACATTTCTTGTTCATTAAACAAACAACAGCAAAGTTTTTTTATCCAATTGGAAAATAAATGAGAACTTACTCCCTCCGTCCCGTCGGATTAGTCTTGTTTACTTTTGGCATAATAACCAGTTATATAGAGATAAATAGAAATTAATAACTTATTCATGAGTGGAGATTAATTTCCATTTTAAGAAATAAGACTAATCTAACGAGAAAGACGAAAGTAAAAAAAGAGACTAATCTAACGAAATGAAGGAGTAAGAAAATATGCCCATGGTTGGCCCCACAAAATAAATCAATTTAAAAACGGAGAGATGCCAGGATGGTGTTTGACCGCGACTGTTTCGGTTGACCAATGGCTCTGGTCTTATCATTTTATTGCTTTGACCAATTTTCATTTGATCATTTATTACATTTTATTTTTTTTAATGTTTTATTGCATTTTATTTAATACTTTATGAATTTTATTATAATTGATGTTATTATAACTTACTATAAAATGTTCTTTATCTCAATGGTTAATATAATTATCTAAAAGTTCAAATTAATAATTGATTGAAGAAATAAAAATATATTTATTTAAATTCACACTTCCAAATGTCTCTCGAATTTGTGTGACCACTTGGTCCCAGCAAAGTGCTTTTATCAGTAGGTACCGTAGAATGGAGTGACACGTCATCAGATTAAAAAACAGAAAATTATGCCCAGAACGTGTCATTGAGCAGTTGCACGTGATAGACATCCTTTAACATACATAGAGATTTGAGATTCAAACTGTTGAGGTTCGATTTTATTCAGTAAAACAGGAGCCTATGAATTCGTATAGAAATGAAGAAATCGAGAATTACAGGGCTAAATAAAAATGTGGAACTGAAATGAAGGTAAAGAAAATAAGAAAAAAGTACGTAGATATTTTCCCCCTCCCTTTTATGTAAAAATGAATACATATTTATAAACATAAAACCCTAACTATCACTCCTAAATTTTTGGAATAATACATATTTTATGTTTATAAATATGTATTCATTTTTACATAAAAGCGAAGAGGGGGAAAATCACTACGTACTTTTTTCTTACTTTCTTTACCTTCATTTCAGTTCCACATTTTTATTCATCCCTGTAATTCTCGATTTCTTCATTTCTATACGAATTCATAGGCTCATGGATTACTAAATAAAATCGAACCTCAACACAAACTATAATTGTTTAATAACGTAATAAAATGTATTCATTTTCGTCTTTTCCTCTGTGTGTAAATTGTATGATGCACTTTTTTCATTAGTACATTAGATTTCATAATTTTATTTTGTTTGAAAATTTTATCCTCTATCACAGATTTATTAGCAGTGATATGACGTTGACTCATCGCCACATTAATATCACATGATATTAATATAATACATTTTTTATCTTTAAATAATATTTTATTTTTCAATATATTATAATTCAAGCATCAATATAGTTTTAGTTTATACTTTTTCTCTTCAATAATGCCTTTATTTTTTAATTACAATATTACTCAAAAAATGTTAGTTAAGATAAAATATTACTCCCTCCGTCCCGAGTAAATTGTCCATATTTCCTTTTTCGTCTGTCTCACAATATTAGTTTACTTTCCTAAAATAGCAATTTTTTCACACTCATCAATAAAATATTCATTCCACTACCACTCACATGCATTGTTCATCGTGCCCGGTCAAATGTGGACAATTTGACCGGGACGGAGGGAGTATTAGAATGATAAAAATAAAAACACATTAATTATAAAAATTTATAATATATTAAAAATAAAAATATTATTTTAATTTATATATATAAGAGTGCATTCATGGTTGAACCCCTATATGTGATTGAACTAAGATCAATTATAGATCGTAGATCTAGGAAACCAACGATCAAGATTTCCTTTCGTGACATATCATTGTTTCATGTATTATTTATCATGAAGGGGTATTAATGTCCAAGAATGATACAAATTCATATCGTGGGGATTTTTTAATTACAGATTTTTCGGCGATTCGGTAGGATCATTAATTACACACGATCTAATAACTCCTAAAATAATTAACCTACCCACAAATTCTCAATTAATTCCTATTTTTACTTTTACCATCCTCATTAAAGACCAAAGAGTGAAATTTAGGGCGACTTTTCACTTTCTCCATCGACGGCGACGACTTGGTTAATTTGGAGTCCAGAATTCCGGCGAAAACGAACATATCGTCAGTCTAAATACAAGCTTCCCAGCGGCAAAACGAACTTTATAAGTTATCTTCATACGGCGTTAAATCATTTTTTTTACTGGTAAATCTTACGAATACTGTAATAATTTTTTTAAAAAAAATTGTTGGAAGGTTGCAAAATAGAGATTAAACAATGGCTCCGAAGAAGAAAACGGTTGACCAGGCGACGACTTCAGGTTTTTTTTCTTCGAAATTTGATTTTTTTTTCTGGGTTTATCATTGTGTTTATTTTACATTTCATTAATCATTGTTTTTTAGTGATACCATCATTGTTTTTTGTTGTTTGAATGATCGATTTCGAACAATTTTGAGTTATTCTTTATAATAATATAGCTAGGGCTTCATTGTTATTTGCTCTCGTTATTATTGTATAGATGCAAAACTTTTGATTTGTGGATGTAAGACAATGTAGAACAATCATATTGTATCATTTGTTTAGTATGTGTACATACAACATGTGATTTATGGTTTTTAATTAAGTATTGTTTACATAAACATGTTTTCTAGCTTTTGTGAATTGTAAGAATATTAGTTCTTTTTTGTTTATGAATCAATACCAATATTGATAAATAGATAAATCATTGTTAAATGAAATATGTATCATTAATAGTATTATACATTATTTATTTATTATATCATTTCTATTAATTAAATATGTTGAAAATGTTTTTTTTTTTGTGAAAGATTGTGTGTTACTTTATTTTGTTGGCATTTTATATCATTGTTTGTATGTAATGAATGTCTTTGTTTAACTGAAATATGTATCATTGATATTAAATGTTTTTTCATGTGGATTATTGTTTAGAATTGTACAACTACTAGTGGATACCATCATTGTTTTTTGTTGATAGCATTATCGATTTTCAACGAATTCTTTTAATTTTTTTTAAATGGTATATCTAGGGATTCAATGTTAGTTACTCTCGTTATTGTTGTATTGGAGTAAAAATTATGAATTGTCGTTGAAAAATAATTTAGAACAATCATATAGTATCTATTGTTTTGTATTGATATTCCTTTTTCGAAAAATGTACTCTATGAGTGGCATACAGTATGTGCTTTATGTTTTGTTAATGACGTTTTGTTTAGATATACTAGTTTTTTTTATGTAATTTGAATATTAAGAATAGTGGTTCTTCTTTGTTTTTAATTGTATAAAAAAATTATTTAATAGATAAATCATTGTTTAAGATTTTGTGTTATTGTATTTGTATTGGCATTCTATATCATTATTCGAATTAAATGTATGTCATTGTTTAATTAGAAAAATGTATCATTGATAATAAATATTTTTCCATGTGTATTATGTTTTGGAATTACAATTACTAGTGGATAACAATGCTGCTTGATCATTGTTTATACGTTTTAAGTGTCATTATATTTCATACTTTATATCATTGTTAAATAATAATGTAAAAGTAAAAAATATCAACTTCTATTTCTATGTTGATTTATTTTTTTTATATAGCTGTACTATTTGATTTTAATTATGTTTATAATTTAGTATTAGCATCTTTATTCTTCACTGTGATCATTGTTTACTGAATAAATTGTCTCTGTTTATTGTAATGGTAGTAATATAACTATAAATTTTAAAATTTTAAAAAGGATAGTTATAATAATGATTATTAATTGTTATTGTTTTAACTTAAAATGCATTCATGCTGAAAACAACATTTTTGACACCCTACATATCATTAATTATAATATCATTAAACTTGATAATTTTGTTCACGCGGTAGGAAGTCCAGAAAGAAAACAAAATCAACTTGTAATGTGGTTGACAATAATCCACGTACGGAGTTATTCTCAAAGAGGAATCCGGAAACATTGATTAAGGAAATGAGTAAATTTAATGATAAGCATAAAAGCAGAAAATGAAATGGGGTTTGGTGGTTTAGGATGTCTTAATATTAGGGAAATGCCAACGAAACTGGCCATTTGGTTGCTTGAGAACTTCGAAGCAGTAACATGCAACATAGTTTTGCATGAAAATAGGAGGTTACACATTAGTCCAGAAGATGTTTATTTGACTTTAGGAATTCCAAATGGGAAAACTATGATGCAAAGGAAAGGAAGACATGATAGTTATGATATAATAAATGGGATAGCGGAAAAAATTGGGAAAGAAAAATACTTTTTGCTACCTTCGGATATTATAAAAGTGATGATGCAAGATGTAGATGGGTCTGACACCTTCAGAAGATGTTTCTTGATGCTTGTTGAGACTTACATAATAGAGACTCCGGCTGACGGATATGTTAAACCGAAGATATTGGACTATCTCAATGACATGTCCAAAATTGCCGAGTACAATTGGTGTGCATACTTGTTGACCATCTTGGTTCAGTCTCACAGGACTTGGTCATCGAACACCAAGACTTGCTTCACAGGACCTTTGCTTTTCTTAATGGTTAGGCTTCTTTAATTATCATTTTCATTTTAAATTAAATATATATGTTTCATATAATTTTTAATGATATATTGTATTGTTTTTTGTGAGCACGCATTTTATGTAGACCGAGTTGTCCATTGTGTGAGAACAATAGAGAGATGTTTCCCAACCATAAGAGGATGGACGGGATTTTTATTAAGGAAAAGACAGGAGGATGAGGATAAACTGGAGGTCTTCGGAAAGGGACACATTGAAGAAAGACTGAGTATTGAAGGGTTGAACTGCCAAGAGATGTTACTGCTGGAGAATACATACCATGGAACACTGGAAAAGAAAGGAGAGGGTTCCGCAGATAATGCGATGGTGGAAATTGTTAACAAGTTCTTCAATGCGTGCAACGAGATGACAAATACCATTTCAAAGGTGCTCAGAATGATTAAACATACACAAATGTTTATAAAGGACACTGAGTGTTTTCGAATTCCGATGGATATTGTCAAGGGCATGATGGGAGTATCTAAACTCAATTATGCAAGTAGTGAAGAAGCGTCAAGTGCTTTGGAGAAAAGCATGGAGGACAATGGAGTTAACAAACCCGATTAGACTGTCATTGTGAATAAGATGTATTCGTTACTTGAAGAACGAACAAACATCACAACAGAAGGAGAACTTCCAAGTTTCGACATCGGGTTGACGCAGACATGCGTTTTTAATGAAGATATTCCGGTAACAATATAAATTTATTTAAATATTGTTGTGTATTACTGTATCTTACTAATTTTCTTATTTATAGAAATCCTCTAGAAAGATACCAGATGTTCAAGAAGAGCAAGGCACAATGATGGATGATCATAGTTTGCTAGACAAAGTAAGTATTATTGCATTATAAACAATATTAACAATACTAAAAGCTAACTGAATGGCATTGTATTTCATTGTTTGATGTAATGAATATCATTGATTGATTTAATGAATATCATTGTTTATACTACGTTAGATCATTATTTATTTGTTCACTTGTTTTATACATATTATTTTTAATTAATCGAATTTATCATTATTATGTATTCGAAATGTCATTGTTTCAATATAAGTGGATCATTATATTTTGCCATAAGTTTGTTTGGTTACTTCCAAATACAATTTAATCATTGCTTATAATATAATGTGTCTCAATTTTTTTTAAATGTTATTTTTCAAACAATATTGGAAGTAGCCACAGCTGCTACTGAAGGGTTGCAAGATTCCGAGAGGGATGAAACAGAGCAACAACCAATACAAAGAACTGAGGTTAGAAATATAATTATTTAAATTTATTATTTTTATAATTATGCTTTTACATTTCTTTTCCAAAATGGTTTCCAACAGTCAGAAGTTGAAGCAATTTGTTGCTCCGCAGTTGAGGTATCAAATAAAGAGTTAAACAAATAAATTTAAACTATCAATTGTTTATGAATATATATAATAATATTATATTATAACGATTCTACAGGCATTCATTTACGATGAGGCTCATAATCAAACTGCAATCAACAATGAGGAAACAAACGCATTTGATAGTGAGCCTGCCGTAATGTCAAAATCAAAATGTGGAATGGATGATAGAAACTTGCATGTTGGTGATTCTTCTGGTAAACAAGGTGATATACCACAGGTAATAATTATCACACAAGTATTTTTATCATTTTTTATTTGATATAAATTAAAACACATTATATTAATTGTTTAGGAATCGACTGAAGTACAAAAAAATTCCAAAAAAATGGGGAGAAAGAAAATAGCACGCAAGAAGAACACTCCAATTGCAAAGGAAAAAATTGAGATAGGCAAAAGAATGACAATGCGATCTACTGCCGAGAAAAGGAAAGGTGCAACATTGTGCTCACCATATAATTCAATCGACGCATAGGGGCGTCGATCGATGTCAAATTCTGCGCACATCGATCGATGCCAGCTGTGTCGATCGATCCCAAACCTTCTTCATCGCTCGAGTTTCCTCCATCCTCCTCACTTCGATCGACGCGAGAGTGGCGTCGATCGAAGTCGAGCCTCCAGTGGTGCATTTTTGCACCTCTTCAGCTTCATCCTCATCCTGAACCTTCTCGGGACCATTGTAACTCATCCCGGACCTCAGCATAACAGCTTTGCATTCTTTTTGAACCCTTGGGTTCACCTCGGTTGTGCTCGGCAGCTGCCCTGGCTTGTGGTGTGCTCCAACAGTGTTTGCTATCTGGCTGACCTGCGTTTCAACCATCTGCAGGTGCTTCCCCATCTGATCCACCTTCGTGTGCACTCCAGTGATCTCCTGCTCAATCTTTCCAAATCGATGGTCTGAGGTCTTGATGAATTTGGCCAACAGATCATCCAGGCTGTCCTTCTTTTCCACCATTTCTCCATTCTGAACTTCAAATCCCGGTGGTGGTAGCTCAGCTGCCTCAGAGTGCGAGTATGAGAAACCATGATGGTTCCTTGGCGGATATTGATATCGATCCCCCACTCCTTTGCTGTTGCTGGTACGGGTATCCCCCTCTATTCATGTAATTTACCTCCGCAGGGGCTTCGGGTTGCACCTGTGCAACCGCAGCAGTAGAAGCTCCCGCAGTGATACGATCCTCGCCGGGAAGGTTTAGATCGCAGCCTAGGAACTCGAATGAATGGACTCAGACACGATGCAGAAGCAACTAAAGTTGATAACAGGGGAAGATCCAACACCTTTGGATTCGAAAACCTTCAAGTACCGTAGCCCAGATTAAAATCTCATACGACCCAAGAAGTGAATTGATCCAACAACGAAGGATATAGTCGAAGACACCACAAACGGATGTGAAAGTCCGGTTGATAAGTCAATTTTGAATTTCAAGGTGATCCACAAAAATTCATGAGTTTTCAGAATTGGAGAAATAACTCACAAAATTATTATTGAACTGAAAACTGAATAAATTGTTCCATAACAAGGCCTATATATAAGCAAACTCAAATCCTAATAAGGAAATCAAATCCTAATCTAATAAGGAAATCAAATCCTAATTTCATAAGGAAATTAAATCCTAATCTAATAAGGAAAACAAATTCTAATAAACTAAGGAAATAAAATATATCCAAAAGATATAATTCAAAATTACTTAAATAACTAACTACCAAATCATATCGAGATAAATCAAATCTTCAATCATATCTTCAATGAATCTTCTTGAAATATCTTCATAAATCTTGCCAACTAGATCTCCATCATTCCCATCTTCTTCAAAGGGATTTGTCCTCAAATCCACGTCTGCACTGGACTCAATGGACCATCTTACATTGCCCTTGGTTGGCTTGTTTGGCACATCATCATGTTCAAAATCTGGCAATTGCTTCTCTTCATGCATCTTCATTTTCAAACCAATAGTCCTCACAAGAATGGATTGAACTATGTTCCTCTGGACCATCTCTTCAACTTGTATTAATTTTGTCTCCATCTTCTGCTGCACTTGACTTTGAATTTGTATACCTGAAAGTGGACAGGTAATGATAGTAACTGTAGTTGGAACCTCGATCTCTTCATTTTTTTCAATATGACTCTCCAAAGATATAGCAACTCTCACAACCTCTTCTATGGTCTCTTGAATTGGCTGCATAGACTCAGATTCGGTTGCCACCAATGCTTCACCAGGAACCTCCAATGGAATCTGAACTGCTACATGTTCTTCCTTGATCTCTTGAACTGAAACAGGCAACGACTCAGACGTGGTTGCCACCAACACCTGCTCCACCTTTGACAGAAACTTATCAAATGGGGAGAAACTATCTGGTTGAGTCTCCCACCTTGCTTGTCTATATCTCATATTTTTGCTGCCCAAATAATCATCTTCCAATGCATCAAGCCGTTGATGCAACATCTCCATCTCTGACCTCACCATCTTTCTGAAGTCATATTTCAAAAACTTCATCATATACCTCATCTGAATTCTAGCATCATCTTCTAATTCCTCATATTCGATTTTAGACATGGAACGTCACGACAAATTAGTGACACCTGTAGATCTCGTCGAGACCTTTCCGAAAACCACAACTAAGCTGAAATCAGACATCTATAGCAAAAGTTATGGCAAAAACAATTTCTCTCTCTCTCTCTCTTTCATTGTTTTTCTTTTTTTTTTTTCACGAATTTTTTTTCTTTTTTTTATATTATATTCTCTCTCTCTTTTTTTGAAATAACATAATTCAACAAGGAAAACATGGATAAGGAAATATTTGAATAAGGTAATTACCAAATTATTTGGTAATCAAGAAGGAAAATATGAAAAAGGAAATATTTGAATAAGGTAATTACCAAAATACTTGGTAATCAAGAAGGAAAAATATAGATAAGGTAATAAAAATCAAGGAAGGATTTGATACTATGGAAATATTTGACTAGATATGGATGGAAAGATTTGAATGATTATGGTATGGTATTAATAATTCAAACCTTTACTAATAAGAACCTTAAAATCACGACTCAAAGGCACGAAAATATACGAATCAAGAACGACACGAAACAAGAACAAGAACAAGACTCGTTTTATTTTTTGAAACACAAAGACACAAAAATTGAAGAAAAGGAAGATGAAGAGTACGACCTGGATATTGATACCAAAATGATAAGGAAAAGAAAGACACAACCTGGCTCTGAAATTCATGAGTTTTCAGAATTGGAGAAATAACTCACAAAATTATTATTGAACTGAAAACTGAATAAATTGTTCCATAACAAGGCCTATATATAGGCAAACTCAAATCCTAATAAGGAAATCAAATCCTAATCTAATAAGAAAATCAAATCCTAATTTCATAAAGGAATCAAATCCTAATCTAATAAGGAAATCAAATTCTAATAAACTAAGGAAATAAAATATATCTAAAAGATATAATTCAAAATTACTTAAATAACTAACTACCAAATCATATCAAGATAAATCAAATCTTCAATCATATCTTCAATGAATCTTCTTGAAATATCTTCATAAATCTTGCCAAATAGATCTCCATCACGCAGACAACCTGTCCATCTCCTCTCTTAGCTTCTCAACCTCAGTTTTGAGAGGATCTTCAGTTTCCACTTTGTCCACAGCCTTCATCAGTGGCCTTCTTGGGTTTGCCCACTTTTGATTGTGCAGCGCCATCTTCTTAAAAAGCTTCATAGCCTTCTCCGCGGACTTGCTCATAATAGATCCCCCAGCTGCGTTGTCCACGAACTCTTGAGTCCTTTCAGCCATGCCCAGATAGAAAATATAAGCCTGCTCTTCAGTATCAACTCCATGGCTGGGACAGCTCCTGAGCAGTTCATTAAACCTGCTCCAGGCTTCAAATAGAGACTCATCCACCTTCTGATGGAATTGAAGAATATCCATCTTCCTCTGAATGATGACAGAGGGTGGGAAGAAATAAGAGAGGAACTCAGCTCGCAGTGCCTCCCAAGTCCTAATTTCGCTGCAATCTAATCCGGTCAACCAAGATCGGGCTTGATCCCGCAGTGAAAATGAGAACAACCTCAGTCTGATCACATTCTGTCCGATACCATTCTGCTTGACAGTGTCGCAGGCCTCCACAAAAATCCTCAGATGCGTGTATGGGTCCTCCGTGGCTCTGCCTCCAAATTGGTTTTGCTGAACCATCTGAATCAGCCCGGTTTTGAGTTCAAAATTATTGGCGTCGATGCCAATAATGAATCCCTCGTTGCCGGGCTGAGGCTTGTACTTCCTCCCCATAGCATTCAGATCCTCATCATCCGAATCCTCCAGACGTTGCCTCTCTTGCTCCTGCCGCCTTCTTCGTTCATTCTCTCATTCAATCTCTCTTTTCGTAGTTAGCTGTCGGACGGTCTCACACATCTGGTGCATCTCCCTAATGAGGGTTAGTGTATCCCCCGCTGTGAGCTGTCCATTATTATCCTCCAGATTAGGCATGTTCGGATCAACTTCTAGTGGATTTCGGTTGTCCGGTGGATCCATCTTTTTCTTCTATTTCTTCTTCCTACGGGAGGCTTCGATCTCCGGGTTGAAGGCTTCAAGTGGCTTCCCCCGCGACCTAGTGTTCATGCACCACCTGAAAGAGAAACAGGGCAAAAATCAGCTCAGCGTCGACCGACACGGGTGGGTGTTGATCAACGCTCGGAAGATCTCAACGTCGATCGATGCGGCTCGGTATCGATCAAAGTCGAGGTCGAGAAGCAAACAACGCACACACACAAAAATAAAATTACAAACTCAATCTAATTAATCCTAGGATAAACTAATAACAAAATAATATCTAACAATTCTCCAGCAACGGCGCCAATTTGGTCGCTGTAAAATTCTACAGACTAATTGCAGATACATCGACAAATAAATTTATAGTTAACCCTAAGATTGTCGAAACCAGAGGAATTGTGTAACGAAATTATTCTATGTACTAGTCCTATTCCTAAAGAAACAAAACAGAAATTTAAAGGTTTTGAAAGCAGATTAAAGGGACACAGATTCTAGGGCGAACTATCAATCAAAATACACATTAATTAATTAACTTGCATTGGTGGGAAATCTTAATATACTCTAGCTTCTTGTTCAGACAATTAGAGCCTAGGTTACTAGCATGTGGATGTATATGCTTTTTCAGCCTAAAAAACACAATACTAATCAACCTTTTATAAATCCTCAGATTAACCCTACAATTACTATCTTCCCCTAGGACAGATTGTTAATTGTATTTGAATTCCTTTTTCTGTTATTAATTTTCACTTTTCAGTCCTTCAATCAATAACTATAAACCTAGAATTAATTCTATCTTTTGATCCTATTAATTCTAGATCCTAGTAATTCAAACAGGAATTCAAAACCAAGCAATTCGATGTCAATTAATTAAACATGCATATGATTGATGTTTGTTACCCTAGAACCCGCTAGGGTTTCTAGCCACACATAGCAGATAGAAATCCAAAACAAAATATATTATTAAAAAACATGAAATTAAAGACTTACAAGAAAATAAAGGTTCGTGATGATTGGTGTCTAAAACTCGAATTTGGGGACTATTTATAGGTGTGGATGTGTATCCTATCAAGTCTAGGGCTAAAGATATGATTTGATTCGAATTTAACTAAAAAATTCACCAGATTTGCCGCACTTCGACCGAGGTGGAGAGGCGTCGGTCGAAGTCGAGCTCTTCCCCTCGGTCGAGGTCGACTCTCCATCGGTCGAAGTCGAGCTCTGCCCCGTCTGCGCGGTCTCACAATTTTGGCCATAACTTTCACTCCCAAACTCTGATTGACCCGATTCCAGTTGCGTTGGAAAGCTAACTCGAAGCTCTATCCATTTCTATGTGCCAATAGCCTGGAGTTCTTGTGTGGGGAAATTCTTCACTGCTACTCTTGCACGTCATTGCTTTCAGAACAGTTTTCTAGTGAATTTAAGCCTTAATCCTGCAAAAATGCACCATGACAAGCATAATGATCGATGCAAAATCTGCACATAAATTATAGCACAGGGAAAATAAATTTATAAATAACCCGAAGGTATGTCGAACCCACAGAGATAGTGCAACGAAAGTAATTCATATACTGAATACAGTTTTTCAATCTTTTGTTTGGGTAAATCAAAATTTGAAGGGTTTTTTTTTATTTTTATAAAAATAATTTAAAAGAAATTCAAATAAAAGATAGCACAGATCCTAGGGAAATCTACCAATCTGATCAACATGCAAGAAATAAATAATTCAAACCCATAAACACTTTTGTTGGAAAATCTGGTAAAGTGGAATTAACTCCTTGGTTGGGCAATTAAAATCTAGATTATTAACTAGTGATTATCTCCTCTCGGTCTCAAAAACACAATTTAATCAATCTCAATAAAAATCAGATTAATCCTACAATTAAATTATTATTGGTCGGACAGAAAATCAAATGTATTAAACTCTCACTTCCTATTATCAATTTTCACCTCTCGGTCCTTCAATTAATAACAAAAACCTATTCCAGTTTTCATCTATCGATCCTTCAATTGAAAATAGATTTGAAATAAAATCAAAGAGTTTAAACCAATTTAAGGGTTTGAAGAATTCAAATTAAAACATGTATCACAAATGGAGAAACCTTAGAATCTGATAAAGAATCTAGCCTAGCATATTAGAGATAAAGATTGAAACAAAAATTAAAGATTGCATTAAAATAAAGGTGCAGAAAAATAAAGATACAAGAAAATAAAGGTTTTGATTCCAGCCCCAAAAACTAAAGAAAACTAAACTATGAACAAGAATTTAAAGTTGAACTGAAATAATCAATAATGAACTAGACATGAGTTTATATAGGAGTAGGGTAAAGCTCTTGAATGGTAGAAATTGATGAAATTGGGCATTTCCTTCTTGAGTAGATGGTATTTAATATTTTTCTTCTTTGCCAAAAACTTCAAAAGGAATGATTTATTTGGTTGAAACTTCCCTTTTGGGGTCTTCAATGCTTCCAAATTGATGTGTAACTTGAATCCCAAGCAATTTCCGCCCAAAATATGTGAAAAAATCCCAGAATTTTGCCAAAATATTCCGCGTTGGTCGACGTGGCTTCTGTGTCGGTCGAAATAGAGACCATTTTCGCCTCTTTCAATCCTTCTGCGCAGTCTCACGGATTTGGCCATAACTTTTGCTCCCAAACTTCAATTGACCCGATTCTAATTGCATTGGAAAGCTAACTCAAATATCTTTCTATTGATATGCTCCATTAGCTCAAATTCCATCCGTGGAAGAAGTCGTGACTGTTTCTTTGAACATCTGCTGCTTTCGGTATGGGTTTCCAATGAATTTGGCCTAAAACCTGCAAAATCTTACCATGAAAAGCATAATACCCTACAAAAATATACTCATGCTCAATTTATTCAAGAAAATAAACTAAAATTCATAAAAGAAATAAGAAACAATGCGATAAGTGAGTAGAAATATGAGCTTATCACATAACACCACATATAATAGACTCATGCATGAAATATATGTATAAACTTAAGAAAACTACATAAAATAGTATGAAATACTATAGATAAGTCAGTAAATTTATGAACTTATCACTCATAGCTAACACTAAACAACTCATGTCTAAGTATTTTTCACAAATAAACATGGAAACAAAATTAAAATAACTGAAATGTAAAATAAAGGCAACTTAAAGGGTTGAATTCCTTCAATCCCTAGATAGGGTCCTCAGGATTCCTCCTTCGATCACTGCCCAGCTCCTTCCTTGGTGCTCAACCTTCCTTCCTCTGCAAGTATTGTATTTTCTCTGTAAAATATCGCACCCCCTTGAAAATGAGCTTTTTCCCCTTTTATATGTGATCGAACTGTAAAATACAGCAAGCAAATAAATTTATAGATCCAAAGGAATGTCGAACCCACAGGGATAGTGCGACGAAATCATCTCATGTACTAGACACAGTTTATCAATTCGCTGTTTGAGTTGACCAATATTTAGAAGAGTTTTTGTTGGTGAATTTGAAAATAACAATTGCAAGAAAGTAAAGAGTTTTGGAAACAATAAAGAGAAACACAGATCCTAGGGCAGATATCCTCATCATCAACATGTAAATATCAATCAACTCAGCAATGGGGAAACATAGATTTTTGTGGATTAAATTCCTTGGTCAGGCAATTAAATCCAAGATTATTAATTAGTGACTATCTCCTCTGTTGGGAAATCTGTCTAAGGTTTCCTTTCCCAGTAGCTTACGTGTTTAGATTATAGTTTTGGTGGATCAAATCCTAAGTCCTACCAGCGTCAGTTGTCTCTACATAGATCTGGTCTTAAATGTAAAGTCCTGTTTAGGTCTATTGAGTTGTAAGTTGCAGCTGATCAAGACTCATGCTGACACTGTTCACCAGCATGAGTAAAGCTTACCACTGGCTACTGTTCACCAGTTGGGAAAAGTTCCATCAGCAGGCGGCTGACAAAGACTCGCGCTGACACTGTTCACCAGCCGTGAGAAGTGCATATGACTGGCTACTGTTCACCAGTTGGGAAGGATT